>OX465281.1:75824791-76424791 GCA_949987705.1 Thereva unica | reverse complement strand
TTTTGATGTTATTTAATTAAAGTATTTAATTAAATGCATTGCACTTAAGGAAGGGAAAATGGGACTTACGTGATACAAGGTTATTTTATTATTTAACGATGACTGCTGATTCCAAGATGGATCCGGCTCGAAGGACCAATGTTTTTTGCCTCTTTCTTCCTTCCGTGGTTTGTTTGGTTGCTACACTCACTCACACATTAAAAGATGTAGATTCAAAATAATGAAAACCACTTTAATTAATATACAATGAATTTGAGATAATATAAATACAAGAATAATGACAACACTTTAATTAATGCACAATGAATTTGAGATAATATAAATACAAGAACAATGAAAACACTTTAATTGATACACAATGACTTTAAGATAATATAAACTTCATAATAATTCTGACTGTAATTCTGACTGTTGCTTTCGCGGCGGCGTGGTACTCACTGCCCTCACTGCCCAACGATGGTAGGTGCGTGCTGGCTGATTGGAATGATGAACCCGGGGGTTATTGCCGGTCATAACCTGTCGCAATTTCCCAACTGCTGAGCGTAGTTGTTTCAGCATTGGTTGACCTAATTATTGTTCTTCGTACTTGCTGATGGTTGCAGCCACGGGTTGTTCACTGTTGAATTGGGACGTTGAATATTTGATGGTTGCAGCAACGGGTTGTTCACCGGGACGTTGAACACTCGGGGTCAACCTCTAGCAAAACTCCTGCCCCCCGCAACGCCTCGACGCGCCGGGTGTAGTCGAGCACTTGTTGCGCAGTCAGATCCTTGTCGAGGCGCGAGTTGCTGGTGGTGGTCATGATGAACGTGGACCGAGGCGCGAGCACGTTAAACATGGTGTCGCCCGGCGCAGCTCCAAACTCGATGCAGTAGAGGGCGCCGCTGGTGCTGGTCTGAAAGGTGGTGGGCAGGTCGTTGATGATGTTTTGGATCTTTGTGCCGGCGCGCGTCACTCCGTCTGGCCTGATGTGGTAGGCGACCGGGATCGAGCTCGAGCTCTGCCAGTCCCGCCGCACCTGGAAGCCGCACTTTGGGTACTGCTGCCACAGCTCGTACAGCCTGTTGTGCTCGTTCACTAGGCGGGTTGCACGCGGCAGCAGCAAGTTTTGCAGCGACATGCGAGTCAGCTCGCTGCACGATATCTTGAATCGGTCCTGATCGCGGGTGTCTGGGTGGTAACTACAAGACTCCATTTTGAATACTGATGATTTTTGATCGTCGGCGGTTATATTTATTGGTGCGCCCGGTCAGCGCCGGAATATCGAGGCGGGTGTCAAAAACTTCGTGCTGGAGGCACTGCACAGCTCATCCTTAAGCATTAATTATTAATTAAAAAAAACTTTAGGCGGTAGGGAGCTGCCTGCTTCACTCCTCACCAACTAAAGTTTAATGAGTGAATGGGTCGCGCGCGAAGCCACCGCTCAATTTATAGTCGAGTTGCAGGAAAAAGCTCTTTTGTATGAAAAATGTCGAAAGGCGGGGGTCACGGCGACAAAAAGTCTCAGTCGGTGTCTGACCGCCGACGAGTGCATACCTCTAAGCAAGTCTGCACGATGATAGCGACGAGCGGATGCATATAAATTGTTCCAGAGGTCCGCACTCGTCGGCGGTTCGACACCGACTGAGCATTTTTGTCATTCCGTCACGCGCCTTTAGACATTTTCATACAAAAGAGCTTTTTCCGGCAACTCGACTATATATTGAGCGGTGGCTTCGCGCGCGACCCATTCACTCATTAAACTTTAGTTGGTGAGGAGTGAAGCAGGCAGCTCCCTACCGCCTAAAGTTTTTTTTAATTAATAATTAATGATTAAGAATGGCTAGAGCTCCTCGAGGCGTGCAGCTCCTCGGGTTGAGCAGCTCGAGTTGAAAATTGCGCAGTGCCTCCAGCACGAAATTTTTGAGCCCCGCCCCGGCACTCTGGCGCCGACCCCTCCTTGATACGGCTTGATGACGTCATCGCGGGGAATCCCCTAAAAGATTTTTTCCGGACTTGACTATTGGCGAGCGCGAATGAATGATTTCCAGGCGCGGGTCTACGAACAGGTGCGCCAAGTCCGGATGGAGCTCTTGAAGAAGCTGGAGGAAAAGGACAGGGTGATCGCGGAGAAGGATATGGTAATCGTGAAGCAGCTGGAGGACAGATGCAACCAGTTGTAAAATGTCTTTGAAACAGTACACATTTGAGTTGCGCCCAGGGTGCCCGGATTTCGTTTGCTGGGCCTTTCGCTCGGAAAACGAGCAATCTTATTACGGATTCCGAGAATTTGCCGCCCTCCTAGGATACACGGACATGGGTGCAGCCAGTCAGCTGATTGACGAAAAGTTTCATCATTTGTGGAGAGAACTGGCTTCCCCCCTCGTCCGGACCCCCAGGCCGTGGCACCCGGATACACTCTTTCTCTGCGACCACGGTGTCTATCAGTTGCTGCTGCGCTCGAGCAGACAAGAAGCCACCACCCTCAGCGGATGGATTCGCGAGCATGTGCTGCCGGTCATACGGAGCCAGCGAGTTAGTCATCAGGCTGCCAGCACCTTTATCGAGGCCAGCTACGAGCCTGCGAGGCGGGGGCACTACACCGACACCAAGAAGACGCTGAGCCTCGGACAACTATTTCAAATTTATTGTTGATGGTGATGTAATAAATGGACTCTATATAAATGTCTTTTTTAAGGAGATCGGGGCGGGGGCTAGATCAAGGCGGGCAGTGGTTTCAAGGTCACAAAAGTGCATCTCACGATTTCGATCCGCTGCTCGAGACATCGAGAGCTGCACGCCTCGAGGAGCTCGAGCCCATCATTAAGTATTAATTATTAATTAAAAAAAACTTTAGGCGGTAGGGAGCTGCCTGCTTCACTCCTCACCAACTAAAGTTTAATGAGTGAATGGGTCGCGCGCGAAGCCACCGCTCAATTTATAGTCGAGTTGCAGGAAAAAGCTCTTTTGTATGAAAATGTCGAAAGGCGCGTGACGGAATGACAAAAATGCTCAGTCGGTGTCGAACCGCCGACGAGTGCACATCGCTGGTATAAATTTCATTCATTCACTAATTAAACTTTAGTTGGTTAGGAGTGAAGCAGGCAGCTCCCCTACCGCCTAAAGTTTTTTTAATTAATAATTAATGATTAAGAATGGCTAGAGCTCCTCGAGGCGTGCAGCTCCTCGGGTTGAGCAGCTCGAGTTGAAAATTGCGCAGTGCCTCCAGCGCGAATTTTTGACCCCCGCCCCGGCACTCTGGCGCCGACCCCTCCTTAATACGGCTTGATGACGTCATCGCGGGGAATCCCCTAAAAGATTTTTTCCGGTCTCGACTTTTGGCGAGCGCGAAAAAGATCTTGGTCGAAAATTGCATGACCCCTCCTTGACTCCATGACCCCCTTGAGACTACCGGGGTCAAAGGTCACAAAAGTACACTTCGACAAACAGATCACCGATCGACAGAACTGTTTCTGGTCCAGCTTTACTGAGCGTAACCCCCCCCCCCTCCTTGCCTCCGCTAGGCCTGACCCCCTCCTTACTCCCGCTGGGCCTGACCCCCTCCTTGAGACTACCGGGGTCAAAGGTCACAAAAGTGCACCGCGCAATTTTCAACTCGAGCTGCTCAACCCGAGGAGCTGCACGCCTCGAGGAGCTCTAGCCATTCTTAATCATTAATTATTAATTAAAAAAAACTTTAGGCGGTAGGGAGCTGCCTGCTTCACTCCTCACCAACTAAAGTTTAATGAGTGAATGGGTCGCGCGCGAAGCCACCGCTCAATTTATAGTCGAGTTGCAGGAAAAAGCTCTTTTGTATGAAAATGTCGAAAGGCGCGTGACGGAATGACAAAAATGCTCAGTCGGTGTCGAACCGCCGACGAGTGCAGACCTCTGGTACATTTTTGAGACTCGAACAAATAGGGGATTACTGCGTTGGAGCGGATAAAACCAGTTTGTAACGGCAGAGACAAGGTGGTGAGAGACGAGTTGCAGTATAGACACTGCTGTCAAGTCGCCAGTGGGCTAGATCAAGGCGGGCAGTGGTTTCAAGGTCATAAAAGTGCACCGCGCAATTTTCAACTCGAGCTGCTCAACCCGAGGAGCTGCACGCCTCGAGGAGCTGCACGCCTCGAGGAGCTCTAGCCATTCTTAATCATTAATTATTAATTAAAAAAAACTTTAGGCGGTAGGGAGCTGCCTGCTTCACTCCTCACCAACTAAAGTTTAATGAGTGAATGGGTCGCGCGCGAAGCCACCGCTCAATATATAGTCGAGTTGCCGGAAAAAGCTCTTTTGTATGAAAATGTCTAAAGGCGCGTGACGGAATGACAAAAATGCTCAGTCGTGCAGCGACCGCCGACGAGTGCAGACCTCTGGTACATTTTTGAGACTCGAACAAATAGGGGATTACTGCGTTGGAGCGGATAAAACCAGTTTGTAACCCCCCGTCTACACTGGCAATGAAAAATTGCCTGCCATATGTTATTGTTTCGAAATTGCCAATGGAGACGGTGTAAATATAGAAATAACATTTTGCATGCCATATATTGTAAACCATATCGTATGCCATTTATTTCTGAGCATTTGTCTGGAAATAAATTTGACATATTGAGAAAACATGGCGGATTTGAAGCTTTCACGCGGAGATGTAATAAAATTAATAAATATATATAAACTGAATGAGTGTTTGTGGAATTACAAAAGTGCAAAATACAAAAGAATAGACTTAAAAAATAAGGCTTGGCTTGAAATAGCGAAGCAATTTAATTCAAACGCGATTGACATTAAAAAAAAGGTCAAACATTTAAGAACAGCGTATTTGAATGAAAAAAAAAGTTGCAGCCTCAAGGAAATCAGGAGCAAGTGCAGAGATATATGAACCTTGCCTCTTTTATTACGATGAATTCAAGTTTTTGGACAACACAATTGTTTTGAGGAAACGTTCAACAAATCATAATAATGTAAGTTTTTCATTTCGATTTCCAATTGTGTTTGAAATTTAGTTCTAGATATAACAATGTGTGTTGATTTAATGGTTTAATTTTTAGTTTACAGAAAATGATTCTCCGGATTATTTTGAACAAATCGTGGAGGAGAATTCTACAAAAGCTAACAGCTCTGCAGTAAGCGTCTTCAAAATTTTTGTATAATGAAAGAGTAATTTAACTTTGGTTTATTTCCAGGAGGTTGAAATAGCGTTTGAAGCTTTCAAAGAGTTTGAAGACGAGGATATTTGTGAAAGTACCCGTATAGATATAATGCCATATACTTCAACATCAAAAATATCAAGCAATGCAGAAGTAACTGCGAAAACTGAACTGTGTTCGCCAATTGTCCACCGTAGTACTGCCAAGAGAACGCCGAAAACGACAAAGGATACATCGGCAATGAAAGCAGCGACTTCTAAAATCGTGGCGACGTACGAAGACGCTATGGCAGCAATTGCGGGAGAAGAAAAGGAAAACGAGGATGCGTTTGCATCTTTTGGAAAAAGCATTGCACACCGGTTGAGGAACTTTCCACCCTTAATTTCTGCAGAGGCGATGGTAGACCTGGAAACGGTAATGCTTAAGCATACCAAAAAGTATCACTCTTCCAGTCGAATTAACATACTAGGAAATAAAGTGATTAGACAACCGTCTGTATCTAATAGCACCAGTGACGCCTCAATGAGTGCTAGTACCAGCTGCAGTGCACCCTTGACTCCAGGAGCTGAAAGTGGAGGAAGCTGGAGGAGTGGATTTCATTATGACATTTTGCAAGAAGCTATGAACGATGCAAATCTTTAAAAAACAAATATACTACTACAACAATGAATTAAACTTTACATAAATTTTTACAAAGTTCTTTTTATTTTTTGCCATTGATATGGAACGTCTCCATCTGTAATTAAATATTTGCTTAATTCTTCCCTTATTCGACATGCATATTTGTAAATATTCTCCTGTTCCTGTGGATGTAGTGTTGTGATAGTATCTGGTAAGCTCTCACCAGTTTCACTTTCATTATCTATTGGTGGAGCGATTTTTATATTTTCACTTAAATAATTATGAAGAACGCAACACGCTTTCACAATCAAATCTGCATGGTTAACACTGACTTCTATAGGACGATGAAAAATTCTGAAACGACTGACCAGTCGGCCGATCGCCATTTCAACTGTCATTCGAGTTCTACTCAGTCTGTAATTTAAAACTTCTTCTCGCATATTTAAGGTATTATTCTTATTGTAACCCTTCATCAAATGTTTGTCAAGCCCGAAAATGTCATCTCCAATGAAGAAGTATGGTATTTGAAGATGTTGCCCTGGCAGATTTTTCTTTGCTGGAATGTTTAACTCATTACACTTAAGGGCCTCATAAATGGGGCTACTTTTATAAATTATATTATCGGAGGCTCGTCCATTTCCACCCACATCAATATAAATAAATTTGCTATGTGCGTTTACAATAGCCAATAGCACGATGCTAAAGAATCCTTTGTAATTATAAAAATCTGACCCAGATTTTGGTGGAGCTGCAAGTCTGATATGCTTTCCGTCTATAGCCCCCAGAGTATGAGGAAAATCCCATATATTATTAAAATCATTCGAAATTTCCAACCATTCGAGTTCCGTTCTTGGCATCTGAATAATAATAACGATATATACATACAAAGATACTTGAGTTGCGGTTAAAATTACTAATAATTACCGCTAAATATGTTGGTTGCAGCGCGTTATATATAGCACCTAGAACTTCTGGAACAAATTTACTTATAGTTTTTCTGGAGACACGAGATAGATTTTCTAATGAACGATAAGAATCTCCTGTTGCAATATACCGTAATGTTATAGCTAGCCGCACCCTTGCAGAAATAGCAAATCTGAATTGTGTATGGCTTTTTTGTATGTATGGCTCAACCTAAAATTCAAAATAATACGATAAACGTTTTAGATTGTGTTAATGCACTTACTAAAACAAGAACTTCTTCAAATTGTTCTTTTTTCATACGGCAGAAATTGCGATAATTTTCACCGTCTCCCCACATCAAATCTTTTAAGAGATTCTCTTCAATGTCATACTTTTCCCTTTTCGCGAGAAAGGGATTCACCCAAAACTTTCTTTTTCTTAATTTTCTTAGCTCTTCCAACTCACTGAGTGCCAAATTCTTTAAACAAATTAAGGCTACAATTTTACTTTTTTTCGACCTAGACAACTCCATTGCAATGCTTGATATGAAATTGCTTGCCATTATTTGCCCACTGTCAAATTTTTGTTTCTGAAATTTCGAAGCAATAACATATGGCACGCAATTTTTCATTGACAGTGTAGACGCGGGGTAACGGCAGAGACAAGGTGGTGAGAGACGAGTTGCAGTATAGACACTGCTGTCAAGTCGCCAGTGGTTTCAAGGTCACCAAAGTGCACCTCACGATTTCGATCAGCTGCTCGAGACATCGAGAGCTGCACACCCCGGGGAGCGTCAGCCATTCTTAAGCATGCGGGCAGTGGTTTCAAGGTCACCAAAGTGCACCTCACGATTTCGATCAGCTGCTCGAGACATCGAGAGCTGCACACCCCGGGGAGCGTCAGCCATTCTTAAGCATGCGGGCAGTGGTTTCAAGGTCACAAAAGTGCACCTCACGATTTCGATCCGCTGCTCGAGACATCGAGAGCTGCACGCCTCGAGGAGCTCTAGCCATTCTTAAGCATTAATTATTAATTAAAAAAAACTTTAGGCGGTAGGGAGCTGCCTGCTTCACTCCTCACCAACTAAAGTTTAATGAGTGAATGGGTCGCGCGCGAAGCCACCGCTCAATTTATAGTCGAGTTGCAGGAAAAAGCTCTTTTGTATGAAAATGTCGAAAGGCGCGTGACGGAATGACAAAAATGCTCAGTCGGTGTCGAACCGCCGACGAGTGCAGACCTCTGGTACATTTTTGAGACTCGAGCAAGTAGGGGATTGTTGCGTGGTGCGGTCAATTGTATTAAGGTTGTGTTTGGAGCGGATAAAACCAGTTTGTAACGGCAGAGACAAGGTGCTGGCCGGACTAGCAGAGACGAGTTGCAGTATAGACACTGCTGTCAAGTCGCCAGTGGGCTAGATCAAGGCGGGCAGTGGTTTCAAGGTCACAAAAGTGCACCTCACGATTTCGATCCGCTGCTCGATCCACAAGCTGCACGCCTCGAGGAGCTCTAGCCATTCTTAAGCATTAATTATTAATTAAAAAAAACTTTAGGCGGTAGGGAGCTGCCTGCTTCACTCCTCACCAACTAAAGTTTAATGAGTGAATGGGTCGCGCGCGAAGCCACCGCTCAATATATAGTCGAGTTGCAGGAAAAAGCTCTTTTGTATGAAAATGTCGAAAGGCGCGTGACGGAATGACAAAAATGCTCAGTCGTGCAGCGACCGCCGACGAGTGCAGACCTCTGGTACATTTTTGAGACTCGAACAAATAGGGGATTACTGCGTGGTGCGGTCAATTGTAACGGCAGAGACAAGGTGCTGGCCGGACTAGCAGAGACGAGTTGCAGTATAGACACTGCTGTCAAGTCGCCAGTGGGCCGAGTTGCAGCAATATACAGCAGAGATTGGATCGCCGCGGGCTACAACTTTGTTCTGCAGTCCCGTCTCGTCATCTAATGGGACGACGGTCGTCCCCACTGGGAGGGTGTCGAGAGTTTTGCCGCGCCCGTTGTCGGCAACAGCTCTAGGTCGGCTCCCAGATAGCGACAAAGGTGTAAGATGGTTTTCCTTCTGCTTTTCGTAGTTAGCACGGCGTGCGTGGTGTTGTTTGTGTTTGTGTTTAGGCGCAAAAACCCCAGCATCGAGGTGCCCTCCCCGCTCGATGCGGTGCGCGCGCTGCCGGCCACCGCGCTCATGGACAACACATTCATCTACATGTACTCGGTGGGGGAGGACGCATTTAAAAAGTACCGAATCTCGCTCTCGCCCAAACTGGCCATTGAGCCGGTGCCGGCCGACAAGAGCCCATCCAGCGCGAGCGCGTACTTTGACTACACGCAGCAGCGGTGGGTCGATAGGGTGAGAATCACGGGCTACCACGACAACTACATCTACGTAGAGTACGCCATGGGGGCGGGCAGGCTCAACCGCCGCTTCCACCAGCACATGCAGGACCTCTCAATCACCGCCGACGGCAAAATCCAGCTGCGTGGGGAGGTGCTGAGAGAGGGTTGTGCGCCTGAAGGACAGATTGTGCCGCTCACGATGCGCCGGTACTACCAACTCATGGGGTTTGAGCCCCCGACCACCGAATACAGCACCGCCGCCGAAGAATTTGAGCACCCCTTCCGCCACCTCGTGTGCAGCGGCGGCAAATATATATTGGCGCAGGCCCCGCAGCTGACTGCCATGGCGGCCGACGACACGATGCTCTCGGCCCAAAAGAGCCCCGACACGATGCTGGCCGTCGGCTGCTCCTCGCGCTCGATACAATCCAGTCCCAAATTTGACTACCGGCACTACTACATACAGCTGTCGCCCGACTACGCCTTTACCCTCAGCGTGCCGCACCAGATGCTCAACCCCATCACCCTCAAGTACGAGTCGCAGCCAGTCAATATTGTTCGGCCCATCAATCACTACGACAGCCACTACCCCGCCATCGCCGGCACTCTGTATGTGGTAGTGACTGCTGAGGGCGAAATCCAGTCGCAGCAGCGGGTCGGCAGTGAAAGGGTGGCCGACGTGGTGCCAATCATATTCAAGAACGACGCGAGTCTCATGGTGCAGACCCGTAACGCCGTGCAGTTGGTATCCAGGGAGTTTGTAGTGATGGACAACAACATTTATTTCATGCGAGACACGTTTATTTTATTGACCAGATTCATAAAAAAATATCAGACAAATGTACAAGACAACAAGCTATTTACGCACGTGCGCAAGTATGCAATCGGCAAACATAAATTCTACTCCACACACATGGGCCACACCATGCTCGATCTCACGCTCACAATGGAGGGGCTGGCGGACGCGGTGTTGAGTGCCGGCGGTCCCGGCCCAGACGGTGGGGCGCCACCAACACTGCCAGAGCCAGACGGAGTGGCGACACAGATAAAGACCCCTCAGAGCTTTCGCTTTCCACCATCGCTGTCGCTGTTTGAGGCAGAAGGCGCGGCCCCCGGCTCCGATCCACTGTACCTCGGCACCGCAGATATCTACGACTTTGAGTCTGGGCCCATGCCCGATTACATAATTGATGATGGTGGCGGCAGCAGGCGCTAGAGTCGGGCGATAAATTTCGCCACCGTATCGGGATCTTGGAGATCGCTAGTCCAGACTAGCCGGTTGGTGTTGTGTGGGCTGCTGCCGCGGTCAATCAACTTTATAAATTCCTTGTAGACAAGAGACCTAGTAAAATGGGGTATTAGTGCGTGCTACATGGTCGTGTGTGCCTACCTACCTGTTGGCGTAGTTTTCGAGAAACTGGCATCCGTCGCTACCTGCGCAGCCCATCGACAAATTGACGATAAAGACGACAATTTTTTTGCCGATGAAAAAATCGATAAAGCTGGCCTGCTGCGATTTACGCACGGTATGCGGCACATGGATGCGCAGCTCGCTCCGCATCACGGCGTCCAGGCTCGGCGCCACCACCACATTGTAGAGTGGTAGTGTGCAACTGGAATAAAACGACTCGAGTCGCTGTCCGTACTCGTTGTTGATACACTGCGGCGGCACACACCGTAAAAATTTTCTGTACAGGTTAAAGGCATCATTTATGCACTGCCGTCGTTGAGTATTCATCTTTGCTCCAGAGTGTGTTGATTGATTGAATGCCAGCAAATGTGTGTCCGTACACTAATAAATCTCGCAGCGTATTCAGCTGGGTCGCCACCGCGACGCCAGTTGTGTTTGTGCGCTCGGTTGGCTGGATTTTTGTTGTGTCTAATTGAAATGTGCCTGACTGCGGCGACTGGATATAGATATTAGCTACAGCCTCGGCCAGCGACTTTAAAAATCCCACCACTGCCCGCCCATGCGCCGGGGGCTTCCCATCCTCGGCCATCAAGATATCGGCAATCGCCTCGATAATTACACGCAAGAGTGTATCGTTGGCGTCGTCGCGCGTAAGGTAGTATGTGTGCAGTTTGTCGGGGTTTAGTGCGGGTAGGGCGCGGGGCTTGATAATTGATTGGACCTGCTGGTGGCGGGTAAACGACTTGTTGTCGATATCGTCGTTTTCGATATAGATTCGTCGGGGAAAGTGTTTTATTCTCAAGATGCGCGCCGGCGGCTCAGGTACGCACACGAGGAACGCCGGTCCCCCGGCATCGATTTTCGCCTGCACATTGGCAGCCAACCTGTACTCCAGCACGCGTTTGTTGTGCTCGATATCTTCGTGGGACTGCGGCAGCATGATGGTGTCCCCGTCCTCGTTGTTGGTGGTGGCCAGTGCCTGGCGCACCCGCTCCAGCAGCTTGATGCGGAACCCCAGAATCTCTTGCAACTTGGCCAGTATCAGGGAGTTGTAGTACTCGTGGGTTTTTTTCGGTACCGGCATTACCCCGGCAAGCAGCGAGTAGACAAATTGAGTGTGCAGTCGCTTGATTGCTTTGATCGTCATCTCAAAGCCGCGTCCCGTGCCGTCGGCGGCCAGCAACAGGGGGTCGTCGGGCCGGTGCTTCCAGAACCAAAAGATTAGTTCGGGGGGAAACATTTCTCTTATGTAGATAAGATGGGAAATAGCAGTGGTAAAGGCGCGGGCGCCGACGGAGGCTTTTCGGACGAATCCAAGTTCGATATGCACTTTAACCAATCGCTACCAACAAATGTAAATATATTTGCGTGCATTCCGCAATCGGTGCCTGATACTCATGTGAAAAAGATGGTCAGGAGCCTGGGCGCGCTGCCCGCCATATCGGACTTTACGCTGGTGTTTGTCAACCGGCAGGTCTCGACCGAGATCTCTGCCGACCGGTTTGAGCGCAACTACATCGACTCGAAGCTGGCGCTCGTCAACGGGGAGCCGGGGGTGGACATCAGGGAGCACGAGGGGTTCCACACAATCGTTTCGTCGTGCTTCAAGGGCATGGAGGGGTCCACGCTGGTGCTGCGCAGACTGGAGGCTGGCTTTCCGGACCTGCGTGTCGGCATGCTCGTCGCTCCCGACGCCTCGTTGGGCAGCAGCGACTTTGCCTTCACGGCCGAGTACAAGATGACTACGGCGAAAAACTTTACCAAGGCCCAGACGTATCGGATCTTCACCGAGGACCCAGTGCTCTACAATTGCGCCGTCACGGAAAACATCATATACCAGATCGCCTCCGGCTACCGGCTCACGGACCCCTATATTGTGTACTTTAAACCCGACACCGTGGCCGAGCTCATATCGCACATGCAGGCCACCAAGAATGCTCCTGAAACGCTCTGTATATACAACATCGGCAAGATTGCCGAATTCAAGGACTACTACGACCCCTTTGTCAAGATGTTGGCCCGCGACGGGGGGTTCACGTACGAGGTAAAGAGCCCGTTCCTCGTGTTTGGCAAATTTTCAATATCGGGCGCCAAAGTCACATTCAAAAACATGCTGGTCATGCTCGACAAGAGTATTGCGACTGCCGACGTTTTCGTCGGGGATGATTCCATCACGGCGCCGAACAAGTTCACCGGCGCCCAGGGAGACCTGTCGTATGTGACCAACGTCAAGGATATCTGTGTCAAGATATTTGTGCCGCGACAGGCCCTCGTCAACTCGGCAGTAAAGTACGATATTTGCTATGGTGTGCTCGCGGTGTCGACCTCGCCATCGGTCACTGACACCCATGTGCTGAATGAGCGCAATATGTTGGTCGACCTGATGAACTGGCGAAACCCTTCCAAGAAGCTCTTTATCATGAAACTGAGCGGCAAGATAGACGATGACGACGTAAAGTATATCCGGTCGAAATCACTGACGGTCTTCAAAAACGACACGGTCTACTATATCACCAATATACCGGAGGCAAAGCTCGGCACCTCTACATCGATATTTGATGACTCGTACTTTAATGTTTCGATCGACAAGGTGCACCACGACGACTGCAATCTCAGCATCACAAACAGCGATACCCGGGCGCTGGGACTCAAGGTCGACTCAAACTTGCCTCTCTTATCCGGATACAAAAAGACCCGCTACTGGAGTGTCTATATGAGCAAGCCGTTTCTATTCATCGATGACGTTTACAAAGACACGAGCCGCACTTTCGTCATGGTGTCGCGAAATACGTCACCGGAGTTGTTTACAAACTACGCTCGCATGATGCTGCATCATTACAAGCTGGACCAATGGGTGTATATATATCATGGCAAAAAACCAGCCGATGCATTGGACGGCCTCGATGTGGCAATGGTCGTCGAAGATGAAATATATGCAATCTTCCCGAAACAATATACGCCCCGGCCACAGCTCACAACCACTGGTGTCCTAACAGTGCGACAAGTGGACATTTATTTCAATCGGCTGGACGCACCGTTAGATAGAAGCATCTCAATCTTCCTGGATGACCGCTACTTCAACAACAAGGGCGTCACGTACGACGAGAGCCGGGACATTGCCTACAAACTAAAGAGCACCATAAACTACGATGCGGTGGCCGCCGAAATATTGGGAGGCCCCCTCAACACGATAGCGTTCTACGTCAGGAACACGCTCATCGAGAAGCTAGTGGTCAAAAACAGCATTCGGTTGCTGGCCGAGAATGAGGCCAACCTGGTGATTTATCCGCACGTCGAAGACGAGGTCCTGCGCCAGAGCATGGTGCAGCTCTTTGATGACTTTTATCGCCTTAACCCCAATACCTCGCTAGCAGTGATTCTTGGTACGGAAAAAATAGGCGGTACACTGAGTACGCGGTTGGGTGAGGCCAAGTCCAAATTTGTGTGCTGGTACGATAAGACCCGATTCCGAGTAACCGACGCACAATTTGAAGTCTTGAAAAATGGCGCGGTGCTGCAGCTTGTCGATAAGATACCCGACAACCCCAAGGGATACCAGCTCGTGATGCTCAACAGCGACAACCAGCCCGAGTTTGGATTTCCGTTGACGCGGACCAAAGAGGACCATCCCATATTCGATATAAGCACGAACGTGGACGAGTTTCTCAACTTTTCAGTCAAAAATCCGCCCAACATCATGGTGACGATTAGTGAGTACATCAAACCCACTGTTCCGTCAATATTGACGAACGATGTGCAGGTATTGATTGCGGCACGCATAGGCGTCAAGGACCTACTATTACTCCTCGATACCCTGCATAATACGGACAAGCTGAAATATATCATGGTCTTTAAAGTTGATCAGATTGAAGGCATCGAGATGCCAGCGCTGATCAAACAAATCACAGACAAGAGCACCCCGTTCAATGGGCTCAAATTCGAGCACAATTATATAACCAATACCTACATTCTGAGTAACGAGAGCTATACATTTGTGTCGAACATCCTTACGACCCAGTACATTTCATTTGGCATGCTAAACTTTTACAGCACCGATATTGCCGTGGACCCGGTCTCGCCAAGAATCAACTCGAAAACTGAGGCCGTACAGTCCGTGCTATTTAACAATACAAAGTTTATGTATCTAGAGTATCATGCGATTCGAGAATTATCGGTGGTAAGACTAAATGACTCCAAAATACCCGTACATATCATCATTGTCGAGGACTTGCGCTCCAGTATATATATGAGCATAATAAAATGGCTGCTCCAGCCGGAGAACGATAACGTGGCTGTGATATCGATAAGAAAGGATTTTGACTTTACGCCGGTAAGCAAACATTGCAGGACCTATACAAACGGTGCAGTAGCGTTCTCCATCTACTTTAACGTTGACAAGATGAATGTATTCAAAGATGACGACTATGTCATGCTTCTAAATGACTACACATATACATGTTTTAGTATAGCTGATCTAAATGCATTATGGAAAGCAGGCACCATAATGGAAAATCAGCTAACTACAAGCTTGTTTAGACTGGAGAATATTAACCTCCAGAAATATAAATTCTTTGAAAACTTCGAGAGGGCCACCCTAGTTCCCGCGAGTCTCTCAATTGGCGATTATATCAATACAACTTCTACCGATTTTTCACGGTATTTGAATAAGCATATAGTATATGCGGAGATGACAGTGGCTTCACCATCACCACACGGTGACGTTAAATACAGCGCCTGTCCCCAGAAGATATTCTTGATGATGAGGAAGTTGTTTAAAGATTTCGAGTTAAAGTACCTGATTGTCAGAGCAACAAACTACTATATCGGACCTGATATCGGGCCATATATGCTGGACATGAAGAGAATCGGCTCGAACCTATACCGCTACCCGGCCAATGAAGATGAGGAATTTGATTCAAAACTCCAGTTCGACGCTAATACCTTCTACATCGATAAGGTCTTCTTGCGCGCCGTAATAACACTTGGCACACGGGGGGATGGGGGCGATATAACCATCAAGACATATCAAACATAGAGCAAATCGGGGCGACCGGAGGGCAAATAAATTTTTGCCAAACAACCCGTGCCGATGTGGTGGCAATCTATTATCGGGGTCAAAGGTCGTAAAAGTGCGACACATGAATTTCAGCTCGAGCTCGGTCCATCGAGAGCTGCACACCCCGGGGAGCGTCAGCCATTCTTAAGCATTAATTATTAATTAAGAAAACTTTAGGCGGTAGGGAGCTGCCTGCTTCACTCCTCACCAACTAAAGTTTAATGAGTGAATGGGTCGCGCGCGAAGCCACCGCTCAATTTATAGTCGAGTTGCCGGAAAAAGCTCTTTTGTATGAAAATGTCGAAAGGCGCGTGACGGAATGACAAAAATGCTCAGTCGGTGTCGAACCGCCGACGAGTGCACATCGCTGGTATAAATTTGAGGCTCGAACAAGTAGGGGATTATTGCGTGGTGCGGTCAATTGTATTAAGCTGTCAAGTCGCCAGTGGGCTAGATCAAGGCGGGCAGTGGTTTCAAGGTCATAAAAGTGCACCGCACAATTTTCATCCGCGAACTCGATCCACAGAGCTGCACGGCCCGAGGAGCGTCAGCCATTCTTAAGCATTAATTATTAATTAAGAAAACTTTAGGCGGTAGGGAGCTGCCTGCTTCACTCCTCACCAACTAAAGTTTAATGAGTGAATGGGTCGCGCGCGAAGCCACCGCTCAATATATAGTCGAGTTGCCGGAAAAAGCTCTTTTGTATGAAAATGTCTAAAGGCGCGTGACGGAATGACAAAAATGCTCAGTCGGTGTCGAACCGCCGACGAGTGCACATCGCTGGTACAAATCTCGCCGTACAGCTAGAGCAGGAGAGGGTGCGCGCAGCTCAAGATAGTGCACGGGCCAGTAGAGTCAAGGTGGTGGACGGGGCCGCTGCATGCGCGCCACCACCAGATCGACCGGCTCGCAGTGTTTAGTGCACCCACGCAGGCCGTGCAGATAGGTCGTCTTTCCCGCTCCAATCAGACCCTCGACGAAGATCACCCACCGTGCACCTCCGCAGCCCAGTCCATCCACCATATTCTCGATTGTAGCCCACCCCGATACCCAGCTTGTCGGCTAGACCCTGTACGTAGGATACCGTGCTGCTGTCCATTTTTGAGATTTGACTGACGGATTCAAGGATACTCGGCCACCATTTATAAGCATCCCGATGGAGGGGTCCCGAACGCTGGAACAGAGGTAAGATGGATAAAGTAGTGAGATTCGTTACAGACCCGGCCAATTTGCGCAAGTTGCACGCCTTTGTTTTGATTTCGGCCATTCTATTCATATACATGGTCATGACCAACACCAATATGTTTATAACGACGCTCGTGGCGCTCGTGTTTACCGCCTCCATTGCCTCGGAGACGATGCTCGTGTTTGGGCTGGACCGGTACCTCGGCTCGCGGTCGCACGCCACCAGCACCGGTACCAGCCTGCAGAAAAAATAGGTATGAGCAAAGGGGCCAAACAGATGCAGCGATACATGGTCCACCCGCCGCTCGCCAGCTCGGGTCTGCAGAAAAATAAGTATGAACGAAAGGGTCAAACAGATGCAGCGATACATGGTCCACCTGCTGCCACTCACTCCGAAGCTCGAAAAGCCGTTCAACGTGTTTGTCGATTGTGTGCTATCGTCCCCGGTCCAGCTCAAGACGGTGCAGGACTCGTTCGTGAACCTCTGCGTGTACGTGTCCCGTTTCCTAGACGTCATATACCGGTCAATCACCACCCAGCGGGCGCGCGGCGACTACGAAAAATATATTTCATTCCTCTACAGGCTGCTGTACGAGGCGGTCGACCTGATGCGAGAGCTCTACACCGGCATGTCGAAAAACGACCAGATTGCGCTACCCGAATACAAGGTCTTTATGCGCAAGACCGAGCCGTCCTCGGCCTGCAAATCGTCGGCCGTGTACCTGGAGCGCGACTACTTCAAGGTGCTGACGGAGCTCTGCAAGCGCACGAGCTCGCGCAGTTCGGTCGGGCGGCAGCAGCTCTGCGAGCTGACCACCAATGTTTTGCGGCAAAAAAGCATGCTCGACGACATGGAGTCATCCAATGAGCTCACCATACCGGCCATCACCGCCTACCTCGAGACGTGGGCCAAACTCCAGCAGGCCGTGCTCAAGATTGTGCTGCGCAACTACATCGAGTTCTTCTCCGAGCCCCTCGTCCAGTGCATGCAAAAGTTCTTTGACCAACAAATGGAGGTAAAGATCTACTACACGCATATCCTCTCGGAGCAGCGCCTCAAACTCGCAATGCCGCCCTCCCGCGTCGAGTTTGACTGAGGTATCGACTATTTCTGCCTCAGATCGCGGTTGAACCGGCGCACCAGCACATAGCGCATGTACTGGCCAAACTCGACCAGCCTGACGCCGCCAGTAATCTCGTACGTCAGCATATTTTCGGTGATTTCGTCCATCAGATCAATGTGCTGCTCGCGCATGACCTGCACCTGCTTCGCGATGACGATCGCCAGCACATTGTCCATAGGCAGGCTAAATATTTTTTTCTCCGGCATGCCCGCCGTCATGGTGTCGTTGAGCGCTACCAGTTCATCGGCCATGGCCTCAAGTTCGTCGAGCGAGTAGTCGTCGGTGTGGTCAATCTCCTTGATTACGCGGTGTAGCTTTTGCATTATGCGGTTGCAGTAGTAAAATTTACTAAACATGCTTATCTCTATTTCCAGGGTACAAGAGCTGAGGCAGCAGGTAGCCGCGGCAGAGAGCGCTGGGCCGCCGCCTGCCCGTTTCGCCGACAGCATCCGGTTCTACCGCGTGTTTGGGAGCCAGCAGGGGTTCCTGGACGAGGAGTGTGACCACCGCAACACCACCGTCACGATGCAACAGCTTCGCAGCGCCGACGAGGGGGAGACGGTGGTCGTCAGGTGCCGGGACTGCGGCAAGGTCTTTAAGAAGTAATGCATATGTATACGATGCTTGAGACTAAATATATTGTTGGTATTTCCATGGTTGTGTTTCTATCAATCATTTCGCGCTGCAAAAGAAAAAATAAATAAGATGGAACGCAAGTATATATACATGGTGGTCGCTGTCGTAGCGGTGGCGCTGGTGGCGGTCGCTGTGATGTACTTTTACAAGCGCAAGAAATCTGGCACCACGGCCGCTTTCACGGCCCCCGCCGCTCCCACCGACCACATATCGAGCTTTAACCTGCAGGAAAACACATACCTGTCCGACCATAAGATTGTCCCCTACAAAGACATGCCCAACCTGAAGAGCGTGCCCACCAACCACACCACTACCAATGTCCAGAACGAGCACGTGTACCACATGCTGGGCCTGAGCGACTCGTACGCCTTTAGGCTGCAGTTCAAAAACAAGAGCCGCGCCATGACTGCCCTCCTATTCAACGAATTTGGCGAGTGCTTTGCCAAGTTCCGCATCGACAAGTCTGAACTGACGGTCAATGACGATATCGTGCTCAGCAACGTGCTGGAGGACCCCAACAAGCTCGATAGCAAGTCTGTCAAATTCATGTACCGCAACCAGACATTCTACCTAAACTGCATCGCCAAGCCAATACACCGCCTCCGCCGCCACGAACCGCTCGCCTACCTCAAGTTTGAATCGACCGGCATCAAGGATTTTACGATGTACAACACCGATTGAATCAATTAAGCCAATATGGCGGCCGGCCGTATAATTAGCTTGGCTGTTTGGGTACTGGCACCAGTCGTTGTTTACTTTTGCACCAAGAATCTACACAGACGGCAATACGGCGCGCAAGATTGCGTTCGGACTGGACCTGCCCGCCACCAGCGATACCGACACCGAGATTTGCACCTTTGCCACCGAGCGGGACCTGCTGGCCGCATTCATCGAGTTTGTGCGCACCTCAAACTGCAGTCTTGTGACTGGCTGGAACGTCCTTGATTTCGACTTGCGCTACATTGTGGACCGCTGCGCGCTGCTTGGGGTCTCCCAAGACATTTTCGAGATGGTGAGCCTGAGTGGCGGCACAGTAGTATTTTTCCGCCCCCATTCATTCGTGTGCATGGACGCGCTCAAGATTGTGCGGCGCGACTACCTCCGCTCCCTGCGCTCGTACAAGCTAGACGATGTCGGCAAGATTCTTTTAGACGAGCAAAAGATTGAGATGAACTACAAACAGATCACGCCAATGTTTAGGGAGTCGGCCGAGGCGCGCATGAAGCTGGTAGAGTACTGCGTGCAGGACGCGATGCTGGTGAGCCGCATCCTCGACAAGCTTGACATGGTGCTGAACGCCTTCATGATGGCGCACGTGATGAAATCGACGCTGGGCAACGTGCTGGAAAAGGGCGTGCAGTTCCAGATCCTCAACATGCTGCAGGCGCATATCTATGGTACCTACATCATACCGCAGTTTTCCAGCGTGGAGGGCGCCCAGACGGCCAGCAAAAAGACATACCAGGGGGCCACGGTGGTGCAGCCAAAGTGCGCCTACTACACCGACCCCACCATCACGCTCGACTTTGCTTCGCTGTACCCCTCCATCATGGTCTCGTACAACATTTGCTATTCGACACTCTTGCTCGACACAGGTGATACACCGCCGCAGTACAACGAGTCGCCGATAGGGGCGCGGTTCGCCACCGAACGGCCGGGCGTGCTGCCGTGCGTGCTGTCAACGCTGCTGTCCGAGCGCAAGCGCGTGAGACAACTCATCAAGACGACCACCGATGCAGGCCGCGTCAAGCTGCTCAACGCCCTGCAACTCAGCTACAAGCTCGTGGCCAACTCGATATACGGGTTCACCGGCGCCGTGCACTCCAAGATACCGTGCATCGAGATTGCGGCCAGCGTGACGGCGTACGGCCGCCGACTGATCGAGTCTGTCATCAAGCAGGTGGAGCAGTGCTACCCGACCGCCACCATCGTGTACGGGGACACGGACTCGGTGTTTGTGTGCTTTCGCGAGTACTCGGCCGACCAGCTGATCGGGATGGGCACAGAGATGGCCGACCGCATCACAGCCGCCATCGGGACCGGCATCATCAAGCTAGAGTTTGAGAAGGTGTACACCTGCCTGCTGCTGCTGGCCAAGAAGCGCTACACAGGCTTCCTCAAGACGAGCGTCGACGCGGAGCCGAAGTTTGACTGCAAGGGCATCGAGATCAAGCGGCGCGACAACTGCCTGCTGGCCAACGAAACGATGAAGCAGGCCGTCGTCGGGTTCCTGAAGGAGGGTCCCTCTGCCGCCGTAGACCTGGTGGCGCGCGTGAAGCAGCAGATTCTCCACAACGAGTACCCCATTGAAAAGTACGTGATCACCAAGACGTTTAGCAAGTCCGACTACAAGAACCCCCCGCCGCACGCCACCGTCGTATACAGGCAGATGGAGCAGGGCCTGATTTCGAAGCTGCCCATAGGCGAGCGCATCGGGTTCCTCATCGTCGAGAATGGCAGCAAGCTGAAGCGCGACAAGGCAGTGTCGCTGGACGAGTACCGCACCGGGGGCCACGCACTCGATCTGGTCTTTTACATCGACACCCAAATCGTCGACCCGCTCAACCGCATCTTTGCGCCAGCCGGCATCGTGCTGGAGGGCTTCGGCGAAAAGAAGCGCACCACCAAGCGCGGCCAGCCCCCGCCCCAGCAAAGCAACAAGATTACAAATTATTTTAATAAAAAAAACTAGTTTAGCAAAATATCATCTTTTATTTTTTATACATGTATTCTAGATAAAGTTGGCATTCCTCTGGACCAGCGGCAGCATGGTTTCGAGTATGAATTCGGAATGTCTTTTGCACCTGGGTTTCTGAGAGCGAACTACCAATGTGTCGGCGATATAATCGGGCACGAAAATCGTCTCGGGCAGCAAGGTTCCAGGCGCGCGGATCCGGATGCCGGGGGCAGTGTCTGCAGCAGGTCGCGCAATGTAGTCGTCTCGTCTGCGTACTGCTTCCGAACAACCCTCTTCCAGCTGGGGCAACCAAACACAGCGGCAAAATCGTCAATCGAGTAAAATACCTCGTCGTATACCGTCCAATCCACTTCCATTCGGGGCAATCAAACAGGGCGCAAAATTCGTCTATAACTAAAAAGGTGTCATTCTCGCCTGCCTTGAACACCCAGCACTCGAATTCGCCATCCCCCCCACGTGAACTTTATACTGAATCTCTCTAGTGCCATCTGTACTTATTGGTGGTTGGGCGGGCATAGACTGGAGCTGAAAAAAATATTTATCGGCTATATATGTTGAGTGTGGGTCTATTCATTTATCACTCTGAGTACAATCTCTGTGATTGGTTTGTCGCTTGTTATCGTGTTGTTTCGGGCTTTGAACGAATCCGTCGGTAGTATTTCCTTAACGCGATTCATGATGTTCATGGCGTTGGGGACGTTGTGCTGGTCAAACACGAGCTCTTCACTGTCCTGGTCGATGCGCTCGATTGCTTTTTTGGCATACCGCTCCTGTGGTCGAAGGAAACGGTAGCAAGATTTCGTTTTGTTGTGATATATCATAAATCTGTGTTTTCTAGAACTATTCTCCGGCATAACAGCGACACGCGGCTTCATCTCGGCTATTCTTTCATGGGATTGCTCAAGCATTCTATCCCTTCTCTCAAGCATTCTATGACTTCCCTGGATCATTGTCATTAAAGTGTCAATTCGTTTCGTATCTGCGGGCTGTGTCCGCACGATTTGCGGCATAACGTAGAAGCCATTCTTGCGGATCGATGGTAACACATTTTCGACTACAAACCTCTTATAGCGCCTGGCTGCTGGTAATTTTGAGTCCATAAATAGCGAGTTGATACCAGGTTCAGTTACGAATAACGTTTTAGGATGCCAGTTTTTCGGTGTGCGGGGAGGAGACTCCAAAGTCTCAACTAACTTTGACCATGTTATTTTATGCGCCTTGTCTACAATCTTGTATGCTTTCTTTGGTTCAGCATACCCCAAAAGGAGAGCAAACTCTTTCAACTTGCAATAAATCGATCCGTCGGCTGTAAATAATGCATAGCATTTGAAATTACAACCCTTCTTCCCGGATTTAGCTAATGGAAATTTGTACGGTATCAAAGACATGTTTGCTTCTTCCTTATATATACTAGTCTGATATAGCGGTAGATCACAGATCTCAAGATGGGACTCAGATTTACCCCAACTTATATGAAAGATGGGCCCGTAGAGCAAACTTGACTCGACTGTAAAATTGGCCAGAGGTTTGTACTCGTTGGCCGGTAGATCACAGATCTCAAGATGGGACTCAGATTTACCCCAACTTATATGAAAGATGGGCCCGTAGAGCAAACTTGACTTGACTGTAAAATTGGCCAGAGGTTTGTACTCGCTGGCCGGTAGATCACAGATCTCAAGATGGGACTCAGATTTACCCCAACTTATATGAAAGATGGGCCCGTAGAGCAAACTTGACTTGACTGTAAAATTGGCCAGAGGTTTGTACTCGTTGGCCGGTAGATCACAGATCTCAAGATGGGACTCAGATTTACCCCAACTTGTATGAAAGATGGGCCCGTAGAGCAAACTTGACTTGACTGTAAAATTGGCCAGAGGTTTGTACTCGTTGGCCGGTAGATCACAGATCTCAAGATGGGACTCAGATTTACCCCAACTTATATGAAAGATGGGCCCGTAGAGTAAACTTGACCAGATCTGTAAAATTGGCCAGAGGTTTGTACTCGTTGGCCGGTAGATCACAGATCTCAAGATGGGACTCAGATTTACCCCAACTTGTATGAAAGATGGGCCCGTAGAGCAAACTTGACTCGACTGTAAAATTGGCCAGAGGTTCGTACTCGTTGGCCGGTAGATCACAGATCTCAAGATGGGACTCAGATTTACCCCAACTTGTATGAAAGATGGGCCCGTAGAGCAAACTTGACTTGACTGTAAAATTGGCCAGAGGTTTGTACTCGTTGGCCGGTAGATCACAGATCTCAAGATGGGACTCAGATTTACCCCAACTTATATGAAAGATGGGCCCGTAGAGCAAACTTGACTTGACTGTAAAATTGGCCAGAGGTTTGTACTCGTTGGCCGGTAGATCACAGATCTCAAGATGGGACTCAGATTTACCCCAACTTGTATGAAAGATGGGCCCGTAGAGTAAACTTGACCAGATCTGTAAAATTGGCCAGAGGTTTGTACTCGTTGGCCGGTAGATCACAGATCTCAAGATGGGACTCAGATTTACCCCAACTTGTATGAAAGATGGGCCCGTAGAGTAAACTTGACCAGATCTGTAAAATTGGCCAGAGGTTTGTACTCGTTGGCCGGTAGATCACAGATCTCAAGATGGGACTCAGATTTACCCCAACTTGTATGAAAGATTGGCCCGTAGAGCAAACTTGACTCGACTGTAAAATTGGCCAGAGGTTTGTACTCGTTGGCCGGTAGATCACAGATCTCAAGATGGGACTCAGATTTACCCCAACTTGTATGAAAGATGGGCCCGTAGAGCAAACTTGACTTGACTGTAAAATTGGCCAGAGGTTTGTACTCGTTGGCCGGTAGATCACAGATCTCAAGATGGGACTCAGATTTACCCCTACTTGTATGAAAGATGGGCCCGTAGAGGAGTTTGTACGGGATGTGACATATTCGGCGACATCTAATAATTACCGCGCAGAAGGAGCATACAAGATCGGCTTAACCACACAGACCCCCGAATGCGGTTATCAAGCCTTAATAACTGGATGATTGGTAATAACAGACTTGACTTTTTGCGCCTGTGGCCAGTGGACAACTGCCGTGAGGCGGAATCATTTGTTTTTGAGAATCTACGTACACTCTGGATTGAGAGGGAATTTTATAGATTCGAGTCGGCCGAAGAGGCCATACAAATTGTAGATGAACAAATAAATAGATTAAACTGAATTTTGTGTTTTTTAATTGTATAAACCCCCATTGATAGCTTGTTCTTTGTGCTGATATTGCAACTCGACCCACTACTGTATTGATGGCACCTGCAACTCGACCCACTACTGTATTGATGGCACCTGCAACTCGACCCACTACTGTATTGATGGCACCTGCAACTCGGCCCATCGACAGTTTGCTCTAGATGTGACGCTGGCTCGATCTAAAAATGTACCAGAGGTCTGCACTCGTCGGCGGTCGCTGCACGACTGAGCATTTTTGTCATTCCGTCACGCGCCTTTAGACATTTTCATACAAAAGAGCTTTTTCCGGCAACTCGACTATAAATTGAGCTGTGGCTTCGCGCGCGACCCATTCACTCATTAAACTTTAGTTGGTGAGGAGTGAAGCAGGCAGCTCCTCTACCGCCTAAAGTTTTTTTAATTTTATAATTAATACTTAATGATGGGCTGGTCGCCTCGAGCCCCCTCTCGGGATGTCGAGCAGTTCGCTGCCCAATCGATCCACCACCATCGGGCGCCTGCCTGCGCGGCCGGGAGGTGCTGCCGCCAGAGTGTTTGAGTCTGCTGTTTGTGCCAACCGCTGGGAAATGAACCACTCGATCCGCCACCACCTCGACACCGGGACTTCTGTCGTTCTGGACCGATATATTCACTCGGGGGTGGTGTACGCGATGGCTAATGGACTCGACCGCGACTGGTGCCACACACACGCCAGCACGTCAGTCATTTTCTGTCGAGTTTCACAGCTCAAATGATGTAGGACAACATGTTTGACAAGTGAGTGAAGGAAAGGTTTTTTGTTTGACAAACCGCGTTGGACAATATGTTTGTCGTGTATGGGCCGCTTAATGAGGCCTTTTGGCGACAAACGCTGTCGAAAAAAATTATTGGGGCTACAGTTGTTTACTAGCAAAAGCCCATATACACTGGACCGCTTTCGCGCGGCACTCGCACGGGGTCCGTGTTGATTTGGCGCAAGTGGGCCATTCCAGTATCGTTGCGCGCCACAGAGATGTGCGACAAGTCCCTGGGAAGGGGCCGTGATAGTTCGGGGCCGGCTTTTTCCAGACGAATAGTCGACATTTCCTGCCCTCTTAGCGGGGGGTCAGTCTTGTTTTGGTATAGGGGGTGCTGAGTCGCGGGTATACAAACTGTACGGATGCATCTATTTTTGTTCATCCCTTATTTAGAGGCGCAATGGGTGATTGTTGCTAAACTCAAACCGGCAGCCATCAGATACATTGTTGTTTTGCTGGTAAAAGTACGGCACGCCGGCCTGGACGTGTTTGTTCCACACGGTCTTTGGCTCGATTGGTATCGCCCTATTAAAGAGGTTGATCATGGCGTTAAACATGGATTTTTGCTCATTTGTGATTAGGTAGTTGGACTGCTCATTGCTATATTTTTCCAGCACGGCCTCGTCGATGTACTTTGTGTCGCGCGCGACTCGCACCGGGATCAGCCCATTGTACGACCGGACGTCGCCCAGGTCAAACTGGCTGGCGTTGTACGGACCGTACATCATAAACACGTACTGCCACTGCATCTTGGTGTCGGTGGTCGGCACCAGGTACATTTTCTTCTCCAAGATCAGGCTACTGTTTGCAATCGGCATCATCCGGGTGTAGAGTTTCTTTAGGCCCATGATGGCCTTAAAGTCGCTCGTGGTCACCACGTTGCCCGCACTCCTGATGTACTGGATAAAGTACTCGGCCAGACCCGCATCGAAATTTGGCTCAATCACCCCATACTCACGCGCATGGTCGGCGATGGCCCGCATTTTGGCGGCCTCATCTTCATCGGAAGAGAACTCTTTGCACGCTTCAAGCAACTCTATCATCCATTGGTTATTGCTAACTTGTGCCATCTTGCTTACTCTTTACGTCGTTTTGAGGGTACCTGCCGCATCGAGGGTACCCGCCTCCCCTACATCGTTATGAGGGTACCTGCCGCATCGAGGGTACCCGCCTCCCCTACATGGTCTTGCAGAGTACCCGCCGCATGCGCCTCTCTGCCTCGCGCTCGAGCCTAATGCGGCGCGCCAGCTTGTACGCCGATATCGACACGGGAAATAGGAAACCGCCGCTCATTCCCCAGCCCATGTATTGGGAACAGCAAAAGAGGCATGCATTTACAAAAAGATTATCAATAAAAGGATTCTCCAGCATATTGAACCACACGAGCGACAATATTCCGCGCATCGTTCTTCTTAATTTAGACGCGCTCGTTATTTGGCGGCGGATCGTCATGGCCTCCTCCTCCTCCTACAATCCGAACAAGGTAGCCGAGGAGCACCAAGAACACGATCGCAACAAACACCATGCCCCCGTACTTGGCAATGTTGCCCAGATTGCGCATGAACCACGAGGCCCCCGCCACCGTGCTGTCGACCAGGTTGAGCAAATTGCTCGTCGGCTTGCCCACCATCTCGTTGAGCGCATCGATAAACGACATTTGCACGCACTTGACGTACATCGAGGCCAGCACATCGTCCGACTTTTCGGCGGCCTGCTTCTCAATCATCTCTTCGAGGTCCTTGTGCGGACAATTCACACAGCCGTTTGGCGAATCGGCGCAAGTTGGTATATAGGTGGTCATGCTCTTGGGTAGCCGGCTCATGACAGTGTCGCCGCAAGTGTTCTCGGCCGGCCTGCCGTTCTGGCACGTCGACCTGCCCCACCGGCAGGATCGCAGCTGGCCCCTCTCGTCGTTGTAGTAGATTGTGCAGCCAGATTTGTTGCGGCGGTACTGTTCAACCGCCTGCACCAGCAAGTAGGTAGACCCGCCGATAATGGTGGCGGTGCCCATGGCCGACCAGACCTTTTTGTTTTTTAAAAAGTCGCCAATTTTCTCAAACACCGGCTTCCTAAACACTGGGTCCGCCGCATCTAGGGGCGCGTCGCCCTTTGTGGTCAGCTTGGCCATCTCGTCTGTGGTCAAGTGGTTTGAGAGCGCCTTGGACAGATCCTCGCTGGTCTTTTCAATCTTGCTCATTTTAAAGTGCGGCATCTGGGACACCTCCTCCAACAACTTTACCTCCAGCCCGTGTGGGATGATCGGCACATCGTAGATTAGCTTTGTAACGGTCGCCCTACGGAAAGACATGCCACCAGAATAAAACAAAGGCACTAACACCGTTGTCTACCATAAAAATTTTTTTATGCAAGACAAATGTAAGCTGTAAATTAAATGGCAGCCCGGCATTGTCGAAGAGTCAAGTCCTTTCAACCCAATAGCAACAATCCCGCTTCCCAAAAATGCATATAAAAACACACAAATATTTATCAAATGCGACAGCCATAAATCCCCTTAACACACGGTCAAACACACCATAAAGTAGCGAAAATCAACCTCAATATTCAACAATGCAAATTAACTTACACACACAACCAACCAATAAAATAGCAAACTCCGATCTCAATACCCAACAATTCAATTTTAAATGGACACACAAACAAACCATAAAGGAATGTTCAACAGAATACGCAACAGGAATGCGGAATAACGGAATTCGCCTTGCCGTTTACCAAAAAAATCGCGTGATCGGGCGATGAAAAGGAAAAAATTCTGGGTGGGAAAAGAGAGACGAGTCGGATGATAGATCTCGAAGGAAGTGGTTGAGGAGTCGGGCTAGAAAGTGCCGTCGCGGTGGTTGAAGTACTCTGGTGTGAAGCGGAGATAGGAAATTTAAAATATTACTAAGTAAATGCTGGTATAACAATCAAAAATGTTTTTTTAAAATTAACAAGAAAGTGCGTTAGTAAAGAAAATAAATTGTTTTTTTTTAAGAAAATGTTAACTTGACTGAAGGGGATAGTTTTGTGATTACTGTTTTGGAAACTCGTCGATATCATGTAGCACGACGATTTTGTTTAGTGATGTGATAAATAAAGAAAGCCAGGATATGTGAATCAAAATGCGAAACTAGTAAGTTAACTTCAAGTAATGGAATTGCCCTTAAATTTATATCACTAATAATAGTGCCTGGCCCAAAACCTAGAATTTTACATGGCTATATAATTGATTTTGTGTGGTTTGGTACCGTTTGTGTCCATTGTGAATAGGGTTGAGGTTCGTCACGTACACCCTATAGTTAATTTCAAAGATTTTTTTTGAAGTAGCTTTCAAGAAGCGATTAAAAATTAGATACGGGAGAAAAGAAAAGAAAAACCCACGAGGAAACGCTGTTAATTCTCTGTCGGTGTGTAATCGACGTTTTTTTATAAAGTAATCGAAAAAAAAATAAATAAAATGGAATATAAATAAATATCCTCAATAATCCTAATAAAAATAAAAAAATCAAAAAAAGGAAGTAAAGGAATTGGTAACATAATAATTAATAAACATAAAAACGTTTAATTATATAATGAATACTTAAATAATAAACATAAAAGCTTTTAAACTACATGTGCTTTTCGGGGATAATGTAAGCTGTTATTGCCGCGTGTAATATTATTTACTGAGAACTCTTTCTGTAGCATTTAAAAAAATGAGATTTAATCCATATGGGTTTAATATAATATACTTTTATATAATGAATACTTAATTAATAAACATAGAATCGTTTATTTATATAATGAATACTTAAATAATAAAAATAAGAGCTTTTAAACCACACGTGCTTTTCGGGGATAATATGTGCTTTTATTGCCGCATATAATATTAGTTACTGAGAACTTTTTCCGTAATATTTTAAAAAGGGATTTAATCTGTATGTTTTAATATAATATACTTTTATATAATGAATACTTAACTAATAAACATAAAAGCGTTTACTTATATAATGGATACTTAAATAATAAACATAAAAACGTTTATTTATATAATGAATACTTAAATAATAAACATAAAAGCTTTTAAACTACTCGTGCTTTTCGGGGATAATGTATGCTTTTCTTGCCGCATATAATATTATTTACTGAGAACTTTTTCCGTAACATTAAAAAAAGAGATTTAATCTATATGGGTTTAATATAATATACTTTTATATAATGAATACTTAAATAATAAACATAAAAGCTTTTAAACTACACGTGCTTCTGGGATACGCATATCATTATTGCCAACTATAACTTTCATATAATGTGACTGGTAATATAATATAAATAGAGATCTAATGCATATGGTTTGAATAATAACATATTTTTAGTACAACGAATACTCTAATAATTAATATAAATTTTTTTTTAAACTAAGCATGAACTGCACATGATAATAACATAAATTTGAAACTTTAAAATAACATAACAAAAGCATTTAACTTGTACTGAATAACCACCCGATATAATATAAACGGCAACTTATGAATTATAAATACATAAAACCCGAGACGATGGCCGGCTAATCCACCCGAATGTGAGGAAACCCCCCAGGATGTAGGATGCCCTCAACAAGGTAAGTGCCTAACATTTATAATTTGATCAAAAATTTTGTGGACCTCCTTAACATGGCAGTATAACCAGTGACCATCTCTCTCCCCTAGTTTCTAGCCCCCTCTTGTTGGCCTCGGTAGGTTTGTCTCTCCGCCACTGCCGTCCCCTTTTAAATTTTCGTAAGTAGGCACGAGTTTTAGTTTGTTTGAACTGTCACCCTCTGGCATCCCTGTTCCGCGAACCCCACCCCATCCGGCGAGCTAGTTTGAGCACCGCACGTCGTGCCGACGATCGGTGCAGCGGATGCCACAATTCCGGCAATCACCCTCGGCGGCCAAGCCTACCCAGTCACCTTCTTCTGCCCCTTTCTCCAAATTATTTTTTTGTGTAAAAAGAGTCTTGCACATCCTTAATTGAGATGTGTTGATATCCCTACTTCGTGCTATGGCACACCCACTCCAGACAGTTACATAAAATGGCGCCCAACGTTGGGCTAAGGAGCTTAATTCCCGTTGAGTTCCTTAGTCTAACGGACAGATGGCATGGACAAGTCTGTTTGTCACTTAGTGACCCCTTAACTTTCCCCGTCGGCATTTTCTTCTTCTATCATTTGGTTCTCCATCTCATGCCATCAATTTTAATCATTTTTCTTTATAATTTAGCCGACCTTTTGATGATTGTTACGTGGCTTAGGCCAGTGAGAGGAGTCATGAGTGGGCTTCCTTCTTTTTAGTTCACCTCTCAGTCCAAGCCCCTCTGACTAATGGGTAAGCGGGCGAAGGTACTTACCGCGGTGCCTTAGCCCTTTTCACTTCTTCCTTTTTTCATCTTTTCTATCTTTCTTCTGCTTCCACAACTTCACCTTTCTAGTATCTTTTGCGGTAGCCTCCCTATATTAATTAGTTCCTGTCAAGCGGACTCGGAGTCTGGCTAACAGGCGTCCTATCGCCTGGCACTGCGCGAGTCTGCACTGACAGTGGACACTGCAATTTCTTTTCGTTTCTTTCCTTTTTGTAGCATGAGCGGGTGGACGCCTTGATACCGGATCTGCTCTCGTCTGGGTTAACAGGCGTGATACCGCCTGACCTTGCGACAGGTCCGTTATCAAGGTTCATTTGTAGTGTGTTTTCGGAGGGGTCTGGCTGCAAGCGGCTGATGTTCGCTTGGCCAGATCGGTTGGTTTCGCCTGGTGGCAATTGTGAATGTCCCTAATTAAGAGCCACCCGCCCCCGTTTAATGACCACTCCGACACACCGCCTTCCTGGATATCAACGGGATGTTGACCAGTCGTGGTGAGGTGTCGGAATGGTCCCAGTAAACTTCTCGGAGGCTTCTATCTCTTCTTCTTCTTCTTAGTGGTCACTGGGGATCTGCCATGGAAGGGGATTCCCAAAAATTGATACTAGGGACTCGACGGTGAAGATGGGGATAGGCACTAGACTGTTTCCATCTTCGGCGTCGATCCCATAAATGTGGGCACTAGGTGTCTGGCGACGCTGGTGTCACGCGGCTTAAGATAAGCCGCCTGTCACCGGCGCCGTGAGCCACCGATGCCTTGGGGAGGACATCCTGCATCGGAGGGCCACCTCCCACCATAACAAAGAAAAAACCAATTATATTTTACTAAACAATCGATACTTATAATACTTATTTAATTGAAAGATTTATTTTAAATGAAGGAATTATTGATACAGGTTACTTTACATAATAGTTCGCCTTAAGAAATTGTTTCGAAAAAGGGTCCACTACATACCCGTAAGTTTTGCCTTGGGATGTTCTTCACTTTGTTATATAATTTAAATTATCTGTTTAATTTCCTCCGAAGCATAAAATAAATTTCTCTACTTATTTATATAAAATAATAGAACCACAGTAAACTGTTGAGGCTTAAAAAGGTAAGACTAAGTGGATTATAATTGTTCCTTTACCTTGACATCATTACAACCCCGTATATATTTTCAAAAAGAAAAAAAAAAGGGATATCACGTCAAATTAGAATCTTTATACCGTTAGAGGTAGACATTCTTTTAAGTCCATCGCTGCGGTTTAGCTATAGTCATAATCCTTTTTCACCTTCACCTTTTTACCTTCAGTAATTAGGCTAAACTACTACATACCTGAGTAGCGTCCATTATCGGTCGGACAATATTGAAGTACATACTCTCTGTTCAAGAGGCTCAATATCTCCCTCTCCCGAGTTATCCTTACGGGCTTGTGGTAGTTGTGGCAAGTTTCCCTAGCGACAAAATAGTCTACGTCTTTCATCATGCCTACGACGCGTGCAGGTGCAAATACTGCTCCACCCTCAGACGCCGGTGAACCAGCTGATGAAGCTCTGCCTGGTGCAGAGTCCGGTGAGCCTGATCATGATGCCCCATTGGAGGCTCTGATCGAACAAGTGGCAAGTCTAAAACAAGAACTGAGCAGAATGCAAGATCGTTACGAACAAATGTCGCAATCACGCCCAAACCGCGCCAGTCTGGGAGAACCATCCTCACTGAACCGCCATAGTACTGCCACCATCGAGCCGGAGCAAACTGGAATCCTCCACCGCACCTCCAGTGTAGGTGACCGGCCTGGATTACAATATGATAGGACGGGACCCTCCTTTAAGCGGAAATCCCCGGTTGTAGGATGGAACGTTAAGTTCTCAGGTCGGCCGGGAGAGATCTTGGCCGAAGAATTTATCTACCGAGCCGAAGCTAGAGCTCGGGATGAGGAAGTCTTAAACTCAGAGCTAACTCGAAACATTGTAGCTCTTCTGTCAGGCCCCGCCGAAGACTGGTACTGGACCCAATTCCGTCGGCACCATCCTAATCCTATGTGGTCTGAATTTAAAACTAGCTTGCTCGACCAATTTGGAGGGCGTGAGACCGACTACCAGATTATTAAAGAACTCTTAGAAACCAAACAATTGGGTCAGTCCTACGATGTATACGCCGCCAAAATGTTAGCACTTTCAAATCGCTTGTCAAGGCCAATGCCCTCCGCCGAGCTGGTACAGATTGTCATGTCCAACCTTAGTTCTTCCCTAGGGGCGGTAATGGGGTCAACGTATGACAATATGCGCCAGCTTCGCGAAGCGTGCATTAGAGTGGAAAGGTGGCAGCGAGCAAAGAAGGAAGAGGGGCGTCACCAGTATAAGGTACATGAGTTAGACGATTTAAACTCACGACAGCGTGTCACAACGTACCCGGAGGAAGAGTACGACCAAATACCCACCATCGATGAACTCAAGGGTGCCCAGGTAGCGAGACGGCCAGTTAATTGCTGGAATTGCCGACAAGACGGTCACACTTTCACTGAGTGCACTTCGCCAGACCGAAAAGTATTCTGCTATCGCTGTGGTAGACCAGATGCTTATACCCCTACTTGTCCGAAGTGTTCGGGAAACCCGAACCCGGGTGCGAGGCCTCGCAGAGATCCGCACCCGAGATAAGTCCTGACCTTTTCTCACCCAGACCTGTCTCCCCATCTTGTACGACGGACTGTTCTGACCCACCATCAGCAGAACCTTTACCGGACTTCCCTACTCCACAGGCTAAGATTTCCTTCATGCACCGATGGGATAATTACCATAAAGTCCGAAAACGAATCTTCCAAGAAGGCGATGACGTTCATCGACCAGTCAAGGTCCCGCGTATACGGTTAAGGGCTAACGAAAAACGACAAATGGCTAATATGGCTATTTCAGCTATAATTAATGACGTCCCTGATGAGCGGCCGTTTTTGAATGTCCAAATTTTGGGCGAAACCGTGACTGGATTATTAGACAGCGGGGCAAGCATGAGTTGCCTGGGAAGAGGGGCAGAGTCGTTCCTCCAGAATCACCCAGAAGCACAGCTACGCCGCTTGCACACCTCTGTCCAAGTGGCTGACGGCACCCCTAAAGGGATAGTAGGCTACATCACAGTCCCTGTGACTTACGGGGCACGCACTTCGCTTTTGAATATATTTATAGTCCCTAGCTTGTTACAGCGGTTGTACCTTGGAATAGACTTTTGGAAGGCCTTTAACCTGGCCCCACATCTAATTGGCGAAATACAGCTAGGCCCTACTCAGGATCCAAACTGCCATCGCCTTGCGGAAGCCCAGCAGGTGCGATTGAATCAGGCTAAGGCGCGGTTCCCGTCTTCGGACACCTGCGGCCTCGGCAAGACACACTTGGAACAGCATGTTATCGACACTGGCGAGGCGGTGCCTATTAAGCAGAGGCACTACCCAGTCTCTCCTGCCATCCAGACCCTCATGTATGGGGAGGTCGATCGCATGCTGAGTCTAGGTGTGATTGAAGAGAGCAACAGCCCATGGAACTCACCTGTAGTCCTGGTTCGAAAGCCTGGCAAAGTACGGCTTTGCCTGGACTCCCGCAAGGTGAATGCAGTTACGGTGAAGGACGCATATCCATTGCCACACATCGACGGTCTTTTGGGACGGTTACAGGACACTAAGTATATCTCCGCTATAGATCTAAAGGATGCCTTCTGGCAGATTCCGTTAGAGGAAAAATCTAGGGAAAAGACCGCTTTCACCGTCCCAGGCAGGCCGTTGTATCAGTTCACGGTGATGCCGTTCGGACTGTGCAACGCGCCACAGCGCATGTGCCGCCTGATGGACAAGGCCATCCCAGGCTCGTTGCGGGAAAATGTGTTCGTCTATTTGGACGATTTATTGGTAGTATCCCCAGACTTTGATACGCACGTCAGGCTGCTGGAACGAGTCGCCTCCTGCCTCTGCCTTGCTGGCTTAACTGTGAACCTGGCCAAAAGCCGGTTCTGCGTAAAGGAGGTAAAATACTTGGGTTTCATTATTGGGGACGGAACACTCAAGACAGACCCGGACAAGGTGGCTGCCATCAGAGATTTCCCAACACCAAGGTCGACCAAGCAGGTGAGGCGCTTTTTAGGCATGACGGGATGGTATAGGCGATTCATAGGCAACTATGCGAGCATCGCCTCTCCCATCACGGACTGCCTGAAGGCCGCCAAATTTACTTGGACCGACGAGGCCCAACAGGCCTTCACGGAGTTGAGGAAATTGATGATGTCAGCTCCCTTACTAGTCACCCCGGACTTCACCCGTCCTTTCTTTATCCAGTGTGACGCAAGCAAGACAGGGGTTGGAAGCGTCTTGTTCCAAAAGCATGGCGATGACGAACACCCCATCGCGTATTTTTCAAAAAAACTCAATAACGCTCAGCGAAATTATTCAATAACAGAACTGGAGTGCTACGCAGCGGTCTTAAGCGTAAAAAAATTCAGAGCCTACGTGGAAGGCCATACCTTCACCATTATTACGGACCATGCTAGCTTGAAGTGGCTTATGAGCCAGGCAGACTTAAGCGGCCGATTGGCTCGGTGGAGCTTAAAACTCCAGGGATTCCAATTTTCAATAGAGCACCGTAAGGTTAGCCAGAACGTGGTGCCGGACGCCTTATCGCGCGTCGACTGCGTGGACGATCTGTCCTTCTGTCGAGATGTGGACCTGTCGTCTGCCGCCTTCAGATCGACGGACTACCAGCGTCTCGCGGACCAAATCTGCGAGCAGGCTGGTCAGTTTCCCGATCTCCAGGTGTCAGATGGATACGTGTTCCACCGTTCGACCCCACGTACCGGCGACCCCGTAACGGATGACCTGTGTTGGAAATTGTGGATCCCGGAGGAACTCACTGCTTCCCTAGTTGAGTCCGCTCATGCGCCACCCCAAGCTTCGCATGGCGGTATTGGTAAAACCTTGCATCGGTTACGTGAAAAGTATTTTTGGCCGTCCATGGCAAGTCAAGTCCGGGAATATATCACTCGGTGTGAAGTCTGCAAGGAGTCCAAGGCTCCCAATACCTCCCTACGACCGCCGATGGGTAAAGCAATGGAAACGCACCGACCCTTTCAATTTCTGTATGTTGATTACTTAGGCCCTTACCCCAGATCTAAGAAGGGACACACCGCCGTATTAGTCGTACTAGATGCTTTCAGCAAATACCCTTTCCTTCATCCAGTCACATCAGAAACGTCGAAGGCGGCCACTGAATTCCTAGAACACCGTATTTTCCACGCGTTTGGAGTGCCCGAAGTTATATTCACGGATAACGGGCGACACTTCACGTCGAAAGAGTTTGAAAAGCTGATGAATGATTATGGGGTTAAACATCTGCGAACACCTATATATTCCCCTCACCCGAACGCCTCTGAACGTGTCAATCGCTCCGTACTAGCCGCAATTAGAGCTTATCTGTCCGAGGACCATCGAGAGTGGGCAAACCACCTATCAGCCATAGAATGTGCACTCCGCAGTTCCCACCATGAATCCATAGGAATGTCTCCGTACCAAGTCTTATTCGGATATCACATGATTCTTCACGGATCAACATATCCGTTGTTAACGAAACTAGGGGCCCTGCAGGATGGGAATATTTCGGTACTTCCTGTGGTCGACCGGCAACAACTACTGCGTGAGCGAGTCGAACGGAAGCTGGCAGAAGCACACCTGCGTCACCAAAAGACTTATGACCTACGATGTCGAGTGATTAGCTTCGACCCAGGACAGATAGTATTCAGGAGAACCTTCCCAGTGAGTAATAAGGCAGATGGGTTTAACGCGAAGTTAGCAGCTAAATTCCTAAAGGCGCGAGTGAAAAGAAAAGTTGGACATAGCCGTTACGAATTAGAGGATTTCACCGGACGGTCGTTAGGTATATACCATGCAAAAGACATGCGTCGATGACCAAACTGTCATCGAGCTAGAACAAATCCGAGTCGCCCTAATAAGGCATCTCGCCGGCTTCACCGGTTAACTGATAGGGTACCTCTAATCCGCTTAGGTTGCTAGATAGCTTCTCTGGCGGTGGTACACCTCCTTGTTTCCCTTGACCATCTTGAGTCAAGGCTTCATGTCTGCAGTGGTTGCTAGAACAAATCCGAGTCGCCCTAATAAGGCATCTCGCCGGCTTCACCGGTTAACCGATAGGGTACCTCTAATCCGCTTAGGTTGCTAGATAGCTTCTCTGGCGGTGGTACACCTCCTTGTTTCCCTTGACCATCTTGAATCAAGGTTTAATGTCTTAGTTTAGCCGTGGTTGCTAGAACAAATCCGAGTCGCCCTAATAAGGCATCTCGCCGGCTTCACCGGTTAACCGATAGGGTACCTCTAATCCGCTTAGGTTGCTAGATAGCTTCTCTGGCGGTGGTACACCTCCTTGTTTTCCTTGGTCGTCTGGGACCAAGTTTCAAAGTTAGAGTTTATACTGAGACTGCCAGACCAGTACGCTCAAGTTCCCAGTCGCCTCAGCATTTTTTTTTCTTTTCTCCTCACCCTGAGCTTGGGTAGGCCTAAACGGGCGAAGGTATTTACCGCGATGCCTTAGCCTTTGCCACTTTTTCTTTTCAGCTCTCCTATCCTTCCTCTCTTTCAACAATTTTACCTTTTATAATCTTTTTGCGGTAGCCTCCGCATTTGTTCACTCCCTGTCAGGCTGGCCCGGGATCTGGCTAACAGGCGTCATATCGCCTGGCACTGTGCGGGCCTGATCTGACAGTGGTCTCTCATCTTTTTCTTTATCCATTATTTAGTTTGGTCGGACGGACACCTTAGCACCAGACTTTCCCCGTCTGGGTTAACAGGCGTTCTATCGCCTGACCTTGCGAAAAGTCTGTTGCCAAAGGTTTAATTGAAGTGTGTTTTCGGTGGGATCTGGTTGCAGGTGGCTGCTGTTCACCTGGCCAGATTGTTTGGTTCGCCTGGTGGCATTTGTGTTCGTTTTATAAGATCCGTCCGATCCCGGTTTGTAGACTGTCTGTCGACCGCCTTCCTGGTTTTCAGCGGCACCCGCTGACCAGTCGTGGTAGTATGACCGCACGGTCCCTCTAGCGGAGGTTTCCTTCTCACACCTTCTTCTTCTACACCTTCTTTTTCTACATGGTCGTCGTCATCCCGCTTCGCCTTGGGAGGGGAGGTTCCCTGACCCGATAGATACGCCATTGATGTCCAACCAACACCGGCAGGACTAGGTCCGCCCGAGTATGGAGCCGACAATCTAGACACATCTCAGGCTCATGAGGCCCAGCGACCCTATAAGACGCTCGCCTAAGAGAGCACGGGAGATATGCAGAGTTGGGACTCCTCCCGACAGAACGAAACGTCTCTCGTGCCACACTCACTAGGGAGCGCATGGTGTAAGCTACATTGAAAAACCAAGTCGTGGCCGTTGACGAGCGCCGTTGTCAGAGACGATTGCCCATACTCGAGGAACTTAATGATGATGCGGACAATGTAGAAGCGTTCACAGTGGTGTCGCTTGAACTTAACCCCTCCGGGGGCGTGGCGGAAGGACGTAGACCCGTAGCCCGAATCCAACAAGTAAAGCCCGTCTAGCTCAGGGAATAGAACATGAGACTCTGACTCAGGGAGTGGGTGAGCCACACGTTGCCTAAAATACCACCCAAAAGGGCCCCTCGTTTTTTTTCTTTTCGCGTCCCCTCTCACCTGTCGCCTTCCAGGTGACGCGTGTTGTAACGGTCGCCCTACGGAAAGACATGCCACCAGAATAAAACAAAGGCACTAACACCGTTGTCTACCATAAAAATTTTTTTATGCAAGACAAATGTAAGCTGTAAATTAAATGGCAGCCCGGCATTGTCGAAGAGTCAAGTCCTTTCAACCCAATAGCAACAATCCCGCTTCCCAAAAATGCATATAAAAACACACAAATATTTATCAAATGCGACAGCCATAAATCCCCTTAACACACGGTCAAACACACCATAAAGTAGCGAAAATCAACCTCAATATTCAACAATGCAAATTAACTTACACACACAACCAACCAATAAAATAGCAAACTCCGATCTCAATACCCAACAATTCAATTTTAAATGGACACACAAACAAACCATAAAGGAATGTTCAACAGAATACGCAACAGGAATGCGGAATAACGGAATTCGCCTTGCCGTTTACCAAAAAAATCGCGTGATCGGGCGATGAAAAGGAAAAAATTCTGGGTGGGAAAAGAGAGACGAGTCGGATGATAGATCTCGAAGGAAGTGGTTGAGGAGTCGGGCTAGAAAGTGCCGTCGCGGTGGTTGAAGTACTCTGGTGTGAAGCGGAGATAGGAAATTTAAAATATTACTAAGTAAATGCTGGTATAACAATCAAAAATGTTTTTTTAAAATTAACAAGAAAGTGCGTTAGTAAAGAAAATAAATTGTTTTTTTTTAAGAAAATGTTAACTTGACTGAAGGGGATAGTTTTGTGATTACTGTTTTGGAAACTCGTCGATATCATGTAGCACGACGATTTTGTTTAGTGATGTGATAAATAAAGAAAGCCAGGATATGTGAATCAAAATGCGAAACTAGTAAGTTAACTTCAAGTAATGGAATTGCCCTTAAATTTATATAACTAATAATAGTGCCTGGCCCAAAACCTAGAATTTTACATGGCTATATAATTGATTTTGTGTGGTTTGGTACCGTTTGTGTCCATTGTGAATAGGGTTGAGGTTCGTCACGTACACCCTATAGTTAATTTCAAAGATTTTTTTTGAAGTAGCTTTCAAGAAGCGATTAAAAATTAGATACGGGAGAAAAGAAAAGAAAAACCCACGAGGAAACGCTGTTAATTCTCTGTCGGTGTGTAATCGACGTTTTTTTATAAAGTAATCGAAAAAAAAATAAATAAAATGGAATATAAATAAATATCCTCAATAATCCTAATAAAAATAAAAAAATCAAAAAAAGGAAGTAAAGGAATTGGTAACATAATAATTAATAAACATAAAAACGTTTAATTATATAATGAATACTTAAATAATAAACATAAAAGCTTTTAAACTACATGTGCTTTTCGGGGATAATGTAAGCTGTTATTGCCGCGTGTAATATTATTTACTGAGAACTCTTTCTGTAGCATTTAAAAAAATGAGATTTAATCCATATGGGTTTAATATAATATACTTTTATATAATGAATACTTAATTAATAAACATAGAATCGTTTATTTATATAATGAATACTTAAATAATAAAAATAAGAGCTTTTAAACCACACGTGCTTTTCGGGGATAATATGTGCTTTTATTGCCGCATATAATATTAGTTACTGAGAACTTTTTCCGTAATATTTTAAAAAGGGATTTAATCTGTATGTTTTAATATAATATACTTTTATATAATGAATACTTAACTAATAAACATAAAAGCGTTTACTTATATAATGGATACTTAAATAATAAACATAAAAACGTTTATTTATATAATGAATACTTAAATAATAAACATAAAAGCTTTTAAACTACTCGTGCTTTTCGGGGATAATGTATGCTTTTCTTGCCGCATATAATATTATTTACTGAGAACTTTTTCCGTAACATTAAAAAAAGAGATTTAATCTATATGGGTTTAATATAATATACTTTTATATAATGAATACTTAAATAATAAACATAAAAGCTTTTAAACTACACGTGCTTCTGGGATACGCATATCATTATTGCCAACTATAACTTTCATATAATGTGACTGGTAATATAATATAAATAGAGATCTAATGCATATGGTTTGAATAATAACATATTTTTAGTACAACGAATACTCTAATAATTAATATAAATTTTTTTTTAAACTAAGCATGAACTGCACATGATAATAACATAAATTTGAAACTTTAAAATAACATAACAAAAGCATTTAACTTGTACTGAATAACCACCCGATATAATATAAACGGCAACTTATGAATTATAAATACATAAAACCCGAGACGATGGCCGGCTAATCCACCCGAATGTGAGGAAACCCCCCAGGATGTAGGATGCCCTCAACAAGGTAAGTGCCTAACATTTATAATTTGATCAAAAATTTTGTGGACCTCCTTAACATGGCAGTATAACCAGTGACCATCTCTCTCCCCTAGTTTCTAGCCCCCTCTTGTTGGCCTCGGTAGGTTTGTCTCTCCGCCACTGCCGTCCCCTTTTAAATTTTCGTAAGTAGGCACGAGTTTTAGTTTGTTTGAACTGTCACCCTCTGGCATCCCTGTTCCGCGAACCCCACCCCATCCGGCGAGCTAGTTTGAGCACCGCACGTCGTGCCGACGATCGGTGCAGCGGATGCCACAATTCCGGCAATCACCCTCGGCGGCCAAGCCTACCCAGTCACCTTCTTCTGCCCCTTTCTCCAAATTATTTTTTTGTGTAAAAAGAGTCTTGCACATCCTTAATTGAGATGTGTTGATATCCCTACTTCGTGCTATGGCACACCCACTCCAGACAGTTACAGCTTCAGCGTGCCCAGGTCCCCGAATTTCAGCGCCTCTGTGATGGAGCGCAGAGACCTGTTCTTCAAAAACACCCCCGCCTCGTTGATCGACACGCGCTGCACCTTGAGCCCTGTATCAAAATCTTCCAGCAACTTTACCACAGCGCCCGCCTCCGTCATGTGGACGGCTCTACCGAGATCTGATAGAAATTGTAATTTCATCGTCTTATTTATGTATAAAAACACAGGCCATCAATCGCGCTAGTTAGTCTCATCAGAATGTCGGCCGCTTTTTAATCTACAGTCAGCACATTTATTTTATACCCATTGATGTCGTGCTACCGCTTAATGGCCTTTTTTTTGTTCTGTATATTAGTGGTGTACTTTTAGAAAAATTGCATCGAGGATTTGTATTCGCGTGCTCTCGGGCACGATATATAGGAAAATTGAACCTAATGAAGCCAACATAAATGTTAATAAAATTATGACACTAATCAATCTCCTTGTTTTTTCCTTCATATCGACTTGGTGCTGCACATAGAGTTGGTTTCGCATGTATTTGTTGATGGTGTCAAAGAACGGGTTGCTGTCAATCTCCCCGTTGTCGAGAAAGCGTATATGGAATGCCCGGCTGTACGACCCCAGCGTCTCGAGAACGCCAATCAGATAGTCGGTCGGCACAAATTTGCTGAGCGCGCCCCAGTCCCTGATGATTAATAGCTTTATGATGGGGATAACGTATTTGGGTAGAATTGCAAGGTAACCGCTTTCCGTTGTGTAAAATACCTTGTCGCTGGCCAATATCTGCGAGAGAGTCCTGTAGTCATAAAACGACATTCTTAGATAAGCGCCCGGCTATATAAAGGCGACGGTACGCGAGCCAGTCCCCCAGTATTCACAATGCATAACAAGTGCATAGATCCGCTAACCATCCGGCACGCGGGAGTACAGCGGCTGCTTCCAATCGAGCCGCGCGGCGCCCTGGCCGTTTTGCTGGCGGGCCGCCAGCTATTCAGTATCGATAAATCCCTCAAGAGCATCTATTTGCGGGCGCTGGTAGATGAGCGCCGCCTGGGGGGCCTAGACTCGCTGCTGGCGCACTTTGACCACATCTATGTGGACCTGTTTGATGATAAACTCTTGCCGCTGCTGGATTCCAAATATGGGCACAAGATTGTCGTCATACTCAAGCATGCCGTCATCAAGCAACTGGATCGCGGCGAGGACATGTGCCTGGTCGACTCGTGCCGCGTGCTTCTCAACACCGACGAGGAGGAGGAGTTTGCGAACCAGTACAGGGAGCTGGCAGCTCGACTCCGCGTGTCGCCCACCACGGGCTGCACCCGGGTCTCGAACCACCACTTCATCAACGCCCTCATCAGGTCACGGGCGCAGTTTATCTCGCACGACAACTTTTACAACACCGACAACGCCTACGGCACGGTGGCGCTCGACAAATGTGTCGCCTATGGCAAATTTGACCCGCTAGCCCTAATGAAGAACATCTGCGCCATGACCGACCACCTGATCCAGCACCACACAAGCTACACCATCTACATCAACTTGGACGGGTTCGCTACACTGCTGCAGCGCCTGTACCTGCCGTTCAACTCGGAGGAGGCCCTGCTCATCAACATGCAGATTGCCACCATCGCCAAGATAATTGTGCAAGAGTACGAGAACGCCACCGTGATGCGGTTACTACAGATCAACCAGGTATTCGAAAACGACGCCAGGCGGCGCATCGAGCGCAGCTTCCAGTTTGCGCCAGCCCAAAACGTGATCGCCCTCGACAACGGTTACTTTCTCAACAACACTCTCGTCGAGTCGCTGCATCGCTACGGCAAGCTGACGGTCGACCTAGTCAACGGCATCATATCTACCGGCTGCCGCGATATCGCCGCGATAGACGAGCGCCTGCGGGGGTTCGAGGCCGTGTACGAGGTGGACGCCCACTTTCTCTTGATGCTGGCGCGCGACCGCTACAATATCACCGGTCAGCACCAGTGGTCCGAGCTCTGTGTGCCCTGTGAAAACACGAATCTCTTGAAAACTGTCAATTTTCCATGCCTATTAAAATGCCTTGTATACTAAATAAAATATCTATAATATGTCATCGAGTTGATGGTTACCCCACGCGATATCAATATCTATAACATGTGTCGAGTTGATGGTTACCCCACGCGATATCAAGGGAATCGTCTACCATGCGCTGCCCGACTACGGCGGCACCGATGAAGCCGATGAAAATGCCGGTTCCATTCTATCGCCGCCCTATATTGTCGATGGCTTGATTGGATCGTATGCGCGCATGCGTCAACGTGTGCGCCCAGGCCGGTTGCAACATCTCCGAGATCTGGTGTCGCTGGCGCCGTTCTCAAACTACTGCCGTGGCGGCCGGTTCGCGCAACTCAGGGGCGAGAGCATGTGCATCCGCACGCTCGGCTACGGCGACCTGCACAATTACTACACCGCCAAGTACTCGGGCACGTCGGCCGCCATCCCCATCATCGCCGCGCAACTGGCTCACGTCCAGAGCTCGAATATCAAGCAACTGCAGTGGTACCTCAAGTTTGGCGACTTTAAGCGCCTTGTCAAGGACTGTGTCAGCTTGAGAGCATGCCGATCTCTGTCGGTGCTGTAAAAAAAACTTGTCTAGATCTGCACTCGTCGGCGGTCAGCGGCAGACTGAGCATTTTTGTCATTCCGTCACGCGCCTTTAGACATTTTCATACAAAAGAGCTTTTTCCGGCAACTCGACTATAAATTGAGCGGTGGCTTCGCGCGCGACCCATTCACTCATTAAACTTTAGTTGGTGAGGAGTGAAGCAGGCAGCTCCCTACCGCCTAAAGTTTTTTTTAATTAATAATTAATGATTAAGAATGGCTAGAGCTCCTCGAGGCGTGCAGCTCCTCGGGTTGAGCAGCTCGAGTTGAAAATTGCGCGGTGCACTTTTATGACCTTGAAACCACTGCCCGCCTTGATCTAGCCCACTGGCGACTTGACAGCAGTGTCTATACTGCAACTCGTCTCTGCTAGTCCGGCCAGCACCTTGTCTCTGCCGTTACAAACTGGTTTTATCCGCTCCAAACACCACATTAATACAATTGACCGCACCACGCAGTAATCCCCTATTTGTTCGAGCCTCAAAAATGTACCAGAGGTCTGCACTCGTCGGCGGTCAGCGGCAGACTGAGCATTTTTGTCATTCCGTCACGCGCCTTTAGACATTTTCATACAAAAGAGCTTTTTCCTGCAACTCGACTATATATTGAGCGGTGGCTTCGCGCGCGACCCATTCACTCATTAAACTTTAGTTGGTGAGGAGTGAAGCAGGCAGCTCCCTACCGCCTAAAGTTTTTTTTAATTAATAATTAATGATTAAGAATGGCTAGAGCTCCTCGAGGCGTGCAGCTCCTCGGGTTGAGCAGCTCGAGTTGAAAATTGCGCGGTGCACTTTTATGACCTCTGACCTCTTAAAAATGGATATATGGCGTGTAGGCACTCTACGCCTCAAGTTTGGCGACTTTAAGCGCCTTGTCAAGGACTGTGTGAGCTTGAGAGCATGCCGATCTCTGTCGGTGCTGTAAAAAAAACTTGTCTAGATCTGCACTCGTCGGCGGTCAGCGGCAGACTGAGCATTTTTGTCATTCCGTCACGCGCCTTTAGACATTTTCATACAAAAGAGCTTTTTCCTGCAACTCGACTATATATTGAGCGGTGGCTTCGCGCGCGACCCATTCACTCATTAAACTTTAGTTGGTGAGGAGTGAAGCAGGCAGCTCCCTACCGCCTAAAGTTTTTTTAATTAATAATTAATGATTAAGAATGGCTAGAGCTCCTCGAGGCGTGCAGCTCCTCGGGTTGAGCAGCTCGAGTTGAAAATTGCGCGGTGCACTTTTATGACCTCTGACCTCTTAAAAATGGATATATGGCGTGTAGGCACTCTACGTCATATGGTGTGAGTCCCCGCGAGTTGTTGGAGTAGAAGGGGTTCATCACAGATTTCTGGTCGCTGCAGTGTAGCAGCCCCAAGATGTGACCAAGCTCGTGCACGGTGGTAGTAAAGAGCATTTGCCTTGTCCATGACTCCGCTGCGTCGAAGCACAATTTCTTTCCGGGTGGCAAGGTCGCATGCGCCAGCACATTGCCCTCGCCATCAAAGACATCTGGACAGCCGTGATTTCCGTAAACATTTCTAACGACAATCTCGTTCGCGGCCTTTTTTCGTGGACCCTTGGCTGTCGACAATTTAAAGAAATCAATGTCAGTTTTATCGGCAAAGTGTTTAACGACTTCTTCGAATGATTCGCGCTGACCCCTAATCTTGATAAATTTGTCGTCTATAATTATCGCCAATGGAAAATTCATTTTGCCATAATGCCTTGACACTTTGTACGTTAGACTAGCGTGGCTGGGTATACGGTAGTAAATTATCACAATAACGCCGATCCCGGCAATGACTAGAAACAACAATTGCATCCTTATCTGACCGCTGTCGTCCGCGCCAGTTCAATCTGACCGCTGTCGACCGCGCCAGTTCAATCTGACCGCTGTCGTCCGCGCCAGTTCAATCTGACCGCTGTCGTCCCGCAAGTTTCCCGCCAGTTCACAGTTCGATGGCGACCGTCATCAAGAAAGGAGGCATCATTGCCAACCGGCACCTGATAGACGACCCAAACATCGATGTGCTCATCGCATACCTGAAGAGCGGAGCGCACCAGACACCGACACCAATCGACCTGCCCGCGTACATAAATGGAGAGATTGAGATCGCCTTTAAGCAGCCGCGCAGGCCGCGCTTCAACCCATACATCGCGGGACGCAGACCCAGGCTCTCGATTTTCAATCTAGAATAAATAAATATAGATAAGGAGAATGACGATTTCGAGTTTATTATTTGGCTTTAGTTTATTAGGCATGCTTGTCGGGGGGTGCACCGATCGAAAAGAACCACCGCGTCTTTGTGGTCAAAAATTTCATCGAGGGCAATGGCTCCCTGCCCGCCGATGCGCGGCGCGGTGACTTTCTTCTGTTTCAACGACGTGCTCGATGGCTAGCCCAAGATGCAGTCTTTCCTGATGGCCGACCATGTCAATTTTCGCATTGAGGCCCTGTTTCTAAACAGTAACGAGCACCTCTACCTATTATTCCAGTACATTATTCGCCAAAACATAGATGGCCGTAATGTAGTGTACTTGGTATTTATGAACGGTGCCAATACCCTAAACAAATTCAACAAAAACATGATGAGGTCCATCTTCCAGAGCGGCCAGGTGCTCGTAGTTTTCGGCGACAACAACGACTTTTTAGGCGAAAACGAACTCGATTTGCCCGTATTTGTCCCGCTAACCGACAGCCTCAAGATATCCATCTTTAACCGCGACCTGCCCATCTCTAAGCGCGTCTATAACCCCCGCGAAGACCTATACTACGTACCCAAGTACAAGCACATCGACAATGTATCGGAATATCCCATGTGGTTTGTCAAATGGCTGTTTGTTATCAACTTTTTCAGCACACAGCCAATATTCCGATACAAGGTCACCAAAAACTATGCGCTCTTGCGCGACCACGTATCGTTCCTGCCTCGGCTGCTAATTTCTGAATTTCCGCGATGCTACCACGGTATCTATGACCTGAAAACAGCGTCCATTGTAGGGGGACGTGAGTTTGACTGCCAGAAATATAACGTCGTTATAAGTAAGTAAGATGTCCTCGTTATTGATGACCATTTTATATGCCCAGGAACACAACAAAATTCCCGTAATAACGCCGCAAAATATATGGTGCACATTCGTGTTAAAGCTTAAGCAGATTTGCGCCATTGAAACCCACCTCAAGCCCGCCAGCGACGTGCATGGACACTCTTGTAGCTACGAGAATGCCACTCTCCAGCACTTTGAAGACAAAATACTCCTAAAGTTCCACAACGACACGGAGGCGAGGAGGCGTGATCGCCATCTACTACTCCATTCTGAAATTTACTACACAAGCGAAAGTGATTCATTCACTCCGCTCAAGTTCTCCGACACTGAGCCGCAAACACTCGACAGACTGGAAATTACCGGCACCCAAGAGGACTGGGAGGCCTTGTGGGGCACACTTCATGCGCTTCATAAGGATCCATTGATAAAAACCTTTTACCCGGCTAGCGTGTTGGAAGACTACAACATGCTAATCGAGCTGTTTGAGCAGATTGTTGGCAAGCTCAAGGACGCAAATCGGGGTGTAATCGATTTGAATTTCTGGTACAAGTTTCTCGATAATTTGGTCACCGAGTCGAAGCACTTTATCATCGGCGGGGCCTCCTCCCTAGGCTTTACAAAACAGGCATCTGACGGCCTCGATAAAGTTGAGATATCGTCGCTGCAACCAGAAATTTCCTTCATGGGTTCAACCATGCTCGTCAATACAATGACCGAGGACCACAAGACTGTTCGCTGCGATTTAGTGAAAAAGGTGGGGGAAAGCAGTGGAAGCGATTAAAACATTCAATTAGAATTAAATACAATATTTTTTTATGTATGTATTTTAAATTTATTTATTTTTAAATGTACATATAATTCTAGTTTTAAGTATTTACATATATGTTTAGTTATTTACTATACTATACTAGTTATTTAGTTTAGTTATTTATAAGTATTTAATTAGTATTTTATTTTTTTAGTCGTTCTGAAAGATACCCGATATCCACGAGTAGTTGGGGCTGGTCCACAACAGGATCGAGGCATCGTCTGCTGCGTTGGTATCAGGCCAATCATCCATATCGGTGTAACTGGGGGCGCTGCTATACCAATTATCCCAATCATCCATATCGGTGTAACTGGGGGCGCTGCTATACCAATTATCCCAATCGTCCTCATCGTATGTGCAGGGGGAGTTAGCATCTTCGCTGCTATACCAATCGTAATCATCGTAAGTACAGGGGGAGTTAGCATCTTCGCTGAAATTCCAATCGAGAGAGTCGGCATCGGACTCGCTACCTAGGTGGATGGTCGCTGGCATCGCCATCCTGGTCCGCTGGATCTCCGGCTCCGTAAGGTCTATGGTCGCTGGTCTATGGTCGCCGACTGCATTAGTCGCCATCCTGGTCCCCTTAATCTCCGGCTCCGTAAGGTCTATGGTCGCTGGTCTATGGTCGCCGACTGCATTAGTCGCCATCCTGGTCCAGTTGATCTCCGGCTCCGTGAGGTCTATGGTCGCTGGTCTATGGTCGCCGACTGCATTAGTCGCCATCCTGGTCCAGTTGATCTCCGGCTCCGTAAGGTCTATGGTCGCTGGTCTATGGTCGCCGACTGCATTAGTCGCCATCCTGGTCCAGTTGATCTCCGGCTCCGTAAGGTCTATGGTCGCTGGTCTATGGTCGCCGACTGCATTAGTCGCCATCCTGGTCCAGTTGATCTCCGCTGGCATCGCTATCCTGGTCCAGTTGATGTCCTCGCAACAGCAACAGATTTCAATTAAGATCCGGTTCATTGCTTTTTGACTTGGGTTCTAAACAACTGATGAATGACCAGAACTGGTTCTCACTATATATACCCTGGCACCCATACAACCACTCACCCACACTCAGTTGCGGATACACGAGTTGCAATAAATGATGCGCGGCGATAAGAACCATTAGAATGCGGGGTTATAAAATGCATATACAAATTCCGATATCTAGAGGTGACCCTACACTCAGGCATCGGCAAACAAGGCACTTCTTTCAACGTGACCCATTTGGTCGAGTCGCAACAAGCGGCGGCGAGGCGATAAGACCGGTCGAGTCGCCCACACGCATCCTTTGGAGCCGCGCTATCTGGAGTGGTCCGTCTCATATTACAATCATCACATTTCCCATCAACAAACAACGATAGGAACGCTCGAGTTGCAATTAATTGCTCTCAGCTTCCTCTCGAGTGGTGATAGCAACCATTCATCTTGATGATCCTAAAAGAAACATTCATCGAGTCGCAATAAACAGCGATACAATGTTTAGCACGTTACAATCTAGAGGTGACCCATCAACAAACAAGGCAGTTCTTTCAACGAGACCCAAATACGAATCGACAGAGTCGCAACATTGTATGAAAAGCCCGGCGAGGCGATAAGACCGGTCGATTCGCAACATTGTATGAAAAGCCAGGACAGAAAAACATGAAAATTGAAAATTTAAAATGACTACTACTTTACTGTCTAAGTTGACTAAATTAGGGAACTGAAAAATTAACAATAAGTTGCCTTCTGAACTTCCCTACAGCACCAGCTCGCTTTACATCTACAGGTAGAGAATTCCACAAACTAGTGACGTGAACGAAAAATAAGCGTTTAGATTGTAAGCACGAGTAATGGGGCATAAGTAAATTATTAGTTCTAGTAGATTGAAGGAATGTGAGTTTTTCTCGGAGACATTGCGGTTTACCCGAAACCGGACAATAGAATTGAATGCTACATTCAATTTTAGCTGGGAGAATGAATCGAGTTTACAGAAGATTACATCACTATATGTTATTAAGGGCATTAAAAGAGATTTAGCAAGCTTTGAGCGAGTATGGAGTGGTATAAAGTTCGACGTACACCAAAGTTTTCGTAGACTGCTATAGACCTTGCCAATTATATAGTTAATATGATCCGACCATGTTAAATTCTTATTCAGAAAAACCCCCAGACTCTTTACCTTATCACAAAACGGAATGATATTACGGTTTAATAATACTGCAGGGAATCCATTGGTATTTATAACATTTTTAGATATGACTATTGCTTGAGACTTGTCAGGGTTTAGTTGCAATCTATTCCCTCTCGCCCACCCAGAAATCGCCTCGAGGTCTTTATTGATTCGCCAAATACAATCCTCAATCATGCCAAGTCGGCAGCTAAGGTAGATTTGAACATCGTCCGCGTACAACAGGGCTTTACAAAAATTCAGTTCTTTTGGGAGATCATTAATGAAGAGAGAGAAGAGGAGCGGACCAAGTATAGAACCTTGAGGTACGCCCTTAGATAGGAGTGAGAAACTGGACTCATAATTGTCTGTGAAAACCTTTTGAGATCTACCGCTTATGAAATTCCAAATAAGACGGACAGCGGACGATGAGAAGTTGAATTGAGAAGATATTTTCTGGCATAAAAGCGTATGATTTACAGAGTCGAAAGCTTTCGAGAAGTCCAGCAGTGAGAGAATGGTTAAATGATCATGATCAATGTTCGTTCAGGTGTAGATCATCAGTTAATTTTAGGAGGGCAGTACTGCAACTGTGGTTATTCCTAAAGCCATGCTGGAATTCAGTTAAAAAGGAATTATATTCAAGGTATTGGACCATTTGAATGTACATTCACTTTTCCAGAATTTGGGAGAGGCACGAAAGGATACTAATGGGTCGGAAGTCCTGTGGAAGAGAGGCATTGGATTTTTTAGGAATTGGAGTAACTTTTGCTTTCTTCCACAAAGATGGGAAAGTAGAGGACGTTAGACAGGAGTTAAAAATGTGGGTGAGAAAAGGAAGTATAGAGGGAAGAATAATTCGAAGAAATTTTAAACTAATGCCGTCAACGCCGACTGCATTTGATATAATAGAGTTGATGACAGAAATGACGTTCTCCTCTGACACTCTCATAAAGCAAAAACCGGAATCAGAAACGATGTTCGAAACGACACAGGAGAAACTACTGGAGGATTCTGATATTGAAGCTGAGTTGATTATATCACTGTTGCCGCTGGAAGCAGAGCCAACAGTCGTAAAAAAGTTGTTAAGAACATTGGGGTCAATGTCAACTTGTGATAGATGTTTGCCGGTAACTCCGATGATGCGAAGGTTCTTCCAGAGCACTTGAGGGGGTAAATTAGCATCAAGTTTGGCTGTGTAATAATCCGATTTGGCTTTTTATTGCGTTCGTAGTACGATTTCTGAGCAAGCGGAATGTGGTCCAGTTTTCATTCGATTTGCACTTTTTCCAGTGAACGTAGGCTTTGTCACGCTGTCGAAACAGGGATTCAATTATAGGCGAAAACCAAGGATACACCTTTTTATTGGATCTGTAGTACTTTAACGGCACGTATTTGTCTAGAAGATATAGGCTGAGATTGTTGAAGTGTTCAACCTGAGCATTAACGTCTGGCATTGAATATATATTACTCCAGTCGAGTGAGCACGCTTCAGCAAGTAAGCTAACGCGGTCGAGTTGAAAAATTAATATATATTTATATTTATATATATTTGTTAAAGATAGAGCTCCTTTGCTCTAACTGTAAGGGGTAGTCAAAGTGAAGCACCTTGACTTATTGCTGTGTGTGCACAAGTACTTGAACCTGTACACTCAATCGCTGTGCCTCAAGCAGACTCTCCTGAAATAGAAATAAAAGTCTTAATTTGTGATTGATCACTAATAAACTCTCTCTTTATTAATCAACCTTCCATTTATATATATACAAGAATTGCTTAAATAAACAATAATTAAAAAAGGTGCAAGCATTTAAGGTTCATTGATCATTTAAAGTTCATTGCTTACAATTTTGCTGATGGCGCAATAATCTACAATTATACTAAAGTGAAAATGTACTTTAATTTTACTGATCGTGCAATTAAATTTATTAAAGGTAATGACCGATGGAAAAATGCAGTGTAATGAATTTATGACAAGGTGTGCAAGTTTTCTTAATGTTTACGTTTTATTCAAATAATTAAAACTAGAATCTAATCTAATGGCTTATGTTCTAACAATATTTACTTAAAGCTTAAGGGATCCAATAATTTTAAGAGGTACAAATGACTTATCTACTAGTTTTACTTTAACAAAATAAAAAAATTGGCAAATGATTTCGGAATTATTAAACTCTTCCTTGGGTAAAAGTATTGCGTGGGTCATCTCTATGTTTTTAGATGGCGATATGCAAAGGTCCACGTTGTCCTTGTGCAAGATCATATCACAGTAGGGCGAGAAGAGTATGTAGTGGGTACAGTCCCTGTTGGTTGTTTCAATGTAGCACTGTAGGTCCGATATCTTTTCGCGCGATGAAGGCAGCCGGGAGTACTTGGAGGCGCAGGTGAAGTAGTGTAGACAAAACGCAGATTGCGGGAATGTAAAAATTCGGGCACGCGTGTTATTGCGAATTTTGTTGATGTTTTTCTGTTCCCTTTTATCTATGTGGCAGCTAAATATTCGGCCACCCCTGTCTTTTTGGTGGTCTAAAATTTGTTTGTATTTCCTCATCTGATTCGCGTCCTGTATGTAGATATCGGTGGTGGTTTCATCATTGATATTTGGTTGCGGATTCCTTGAATCGAGGATGTTTACCTTACCAAGGTGAGCACACAGCCGAATTTCCTTACCCGCTTCATTATTTAATCTGGGGGCGCCCTTTATAAATGAGTCTGGATATACGATACCCATATTAAAGATATTGGCAGCGTCGTCACTTGTGGGGGTGGTGGCCGGCGGAATCTTTTTGGCCATGTACTTGGATGGATGGAAGATCCTTGGCCGTTCTCTCCTTCTTTTCGGCGGCGATTCTGGTTCAGATTCATCCTCCGAGCTCGAGGAATTTCTAATGGTGATCGGCGATGTACTGCATCCAACAGGTGTCTTGGTGGTTTGGCTTGGTAACGCAGGTGATTCTTCATCGCTGCTGCTGGAGCTCGAGTCCGGAAATAAAGGGCTCCCTGAACGCATATTGTGCTGCTTGTAGATGCGGCTCATATGCTTCCTGGAACGTTTTGGCACAGGTGAAGTTTTTGGCTCATCAGTCTCACTCGATTCATGGCACACTACCCTTATGGGAACCTTATTTTTTCGTCTTTTTAGCACTTTTACAACTGGCTGCGGCGATTGTTCTACTTTCGGCGATGGCAAGGGCTCCACTTCAGTAGGCAGGAGATCATTAATTATTTGGTCCAAATTATTAAACTCGGACACTATTGTAAAATTTAAATGATCACAAATATTTTCCAGAATATCGAAATCCTCGGTAAAAACAATTTGCCCTTTTTGCGGCGCACACTGTGAGGAAGAAGGATGCTGCTGCTCCTGTAGGATCTTCTGCTGCTCCTGGATGATGTGGTGCAGATCCGATACACAGGACGTCTCCAGGGGCCGCGAGTGAATCTGCTGCTCCTGTAGGATCTTCTGCTGCTCCTGGATGATGTGGTGCAGATCCGATACACAGGACGTCTCCAGGGGCCGCGAGTGAATCTGCTGCTCCTGTAGGATCTTCTGCTGCTCCTGGATGATGTGGTGCAGATCCGATACACAGGACGTCTCAAGGGGCCGCGAGTGAATCTGCTGCTCCTGTAGGATCTTCTGCTGCTCCTGGATGATGTGGTGCAGATCCGATACACAGGACGTCTCCAGGGGCCGCGAGTGAATCTGCTGCTCCTGGATGATGTGGTGCAGATCCGATACACAGGACGTCTCCAGGGGCCGCGAGTGAATCTGCTGCTCCTGTAGGATCTTCTGCTGCTCCTGGATGATGTGGTGCAGATCCGATACACAGGACGTCTCCAGGGGCCGCGAGTGAATCTGCTGCTCCTGGATGATGTGGTGCAGATCCGATACACAGGACGTCTCCAGGGGCCGCGAGTGAATCTGCTGCTCCTGGATGATGTGGTGCAGATCCGATACACAGGACGTCTCCAGGGACCGCGAGTGAATCTGCTGCTCCTGGATGATGTGGTGCAGATCCGGCACACAGGGCGTCTCCAGGGGCCGCGAGTAGAAATCAGGACTCGGCGAACACTGTTGTTGGGGGAAAAACTCCTGCGGCGAAAACCCTATATACGGCGACTGGTTGTAGGACATCGTAAATGGGGTCACTGGCTGGACGTCGGGTTGGTAAGTTGTATTAAAAACTGATTCCTCGTAGTATTTCTGGGGCGTATTAAACGCTGGCGAACCGTCCTGACGATACATTATACGCGGGATAACTGCGGGCAACCCGGCACTATGCGACTGAACTAAATTATCGCTATTATAAATGAATAATTCCCAGCTTGATCTGGGCAACTTGCGGGAACAACCACCTTTGCCCGTGATCTTGGCTGGACGAACTATTTAACACGATGTGCTACGCCCTTTTATTTGGGCACGCAATTTTGGACGAATCCCACGAACCGCTTGTATGGGTGCGATTTGTTATTGTTTTTAATTACGACTGATCCTTGATCCCTGTTGATAACTTCGGTGGTGTTGGTGCCGATAAACTTTAACTCGGAGTTGATGAGTTGCATTTTATTATCAGCGGAAGTGGTGGGGGTCCTACTGGGTGGCATGGTGACAATCTTGCCCTCGGAGTTGATGAGTTGCATTTTATTATCAGCGGAAGTGGTGGGGGTCCTACTGGGTGGCATGGTGACAATCTTGCCCTCGGAGTTGATGAGTTGCATTTTATTATCAGCGGAAGTGGTGGGGGTCCTACTGGGTGGCATGGTGACAATCTTGCCCTCGGAGTTGATGAGTTGCATTTTATTATCAGCGGAAGTGGTGGGGGTCCTACTGGGTGGCATGGTGACAATCTTGCCCTCGGAGTTGATGAGTTGCATTTTATTATCAGCGGAAGTGGTGGGGGTCCTATTGGGTGGCATGGTGACGTCATCGCCCCCGGCCGCCGCCTTGATGCTGGCCGTGGTGTCGATAGTGGCAGCGGTGGGAGATCGCGTTTCGATGAAAATTGCCACATATATTAATTGAATTACAAACAATGCTAGCAGGGCTGACAGGATATTTACAACAATGTTGCATCTCATAGTTGTTTGCTTACAATCGTCGCAAATCCGCCATCGCAGACGTACCGATTCTCAAATATGTTTTTTCTCTAGCATTTCTTGCAGCGCGTCTTGGGTGGGCAATAATCGCACAAAAAATATGTGCAGCGAGCACTATAGATGGCAGAGACTGTGTCAAAATGCACGAACATTTTTTTTCACCTGCTCTTTTAGTATGTTATCGGGGACCTGAAAAAATGAATTTTGCGCGAAACTAGACCTTGATTGATTGAATCTAACAGGTCGCTCAAGGGCAAACTTTCAGGACCCTTTTTGACCCCCTTAGAGGCAAATGCGGATTTTTCGTTATAATTAAAAAATAACAGCAAAATCCTCACTTGCCTCTAAGGGGGCCAGGAGGCTCCCCAGGGGGCTGAAATTCGTAAAATGCACTTATGCACTTTACACTTTTACCTCCCACGCCCCAAAAAAAATCGTAGGAGGCTCGGAGACCCCGCAAAATCTTCGTAATTTAACGTACAACAATCTAAAAATAATATAAAAATCCGCATTTGCCTCTAAGGGGGTCAAAAAGGGTCCTGAAAGTTTGCCCCCCTCAGATGCACCCTATGCACGCCACCCATGTCTAAATTATAAAACTAGCTCATTTGATTGTAATAATTTATAATCAATCAAAAAAAAGTCATTGCACCTCACCTGGGGCTCTAATTACATCAATTTGTAGGTGCATCATAAAATGCACTCAAAAAATGCACCTGAAAAACCCTCCCACGGCCCCAAAACAAATCGTAGGAGGCTCCACGACCCCTCAAAATCTTCGTTACAGTCCCTACTATAATTAAGAAATAACAGAAAAATCCTCACTTGCCTCTAAGGGGCCGAAAACAAAAAAAAGTTATGTTGTAGAACGTGTTTTTTACGATTTTTTCACATTAAAATTCATATTTCACATGTTTTAACTTGAAAAAAAAATCTGAAAAAAATCAGGTAACATCCTCACGTACCAAACAATTTTTTTGAAGCGTTGGGGCGGTTCAAAATGTAATTTTTATAGTCGAAAAAATTAAAATCACGTTCCAAACTTTTTTTTTTACTTTTGTCACTTGAGCGACCTGTTAGATTCAATCAATCAAGGTCTAGTTTCGCGCAAAATTCATGTTTTCAGGTCCCCGATAACATACTAAAAGAGCAGGTGAAAAAAAAATGTTCGTGCATTTTGACACAGTCTAAGATGGCACCCATGTGCACATTCCTTAATAAGTAATTAAATTGTATATTCAAGTTTTTATATTTTGAATATTATAATTTAGACATTCGCAGCGAATATTATTGTTAAAAATATAACTAGATCGCAACATTGTATGAAAAGCCCGGCGAGGCGATAAGGCCGGTCGAGTCGCCCACACGCATCCATCGGAGCCGCGTGGTCCGTATCACGTTGCAATCTAGAGGTGACCCATCAACAAACAAGGCACTTCTTTCATCGTGGCCCTTTTGGCGATAAGACCACCCGAGTCGCAACAAGCGGCGGCGAGGCGATAAGGCCGGTCGAGTCGCGCGAAATCTGGAGTGTTCCGTTTCACATTACAATCTAGACAAACAAACAACGATAGGAACGCTCGAGTTGCAATTAATTGCCCTCAGCTTCCTCTCGAGTGGTGATAGCTATAATCTAGAGGTGACCCATCAACAAACAAGGCACTTCTTTCATCGTGGCCCATTTGGCGATAAGACCAGCGAATATTATTGTTAAAAAATATAACTAGATCGACAGAGTCGCAACATTGTATGAAAAGCCCGGCGAGGCGATAAGGCCGGTCGAGTCGCGCGAAATCTGGAGTGGTCCGTATCACGTTGCAATCTAGAGGTGACCCATCAACAAACAAGGCACTTCTTTCATCGTGGCCCATTTGGCGATAAGACCACCCGAGTCGCAACAAGCGGCGGCGAGGCGATAAGGCCGGTCGAGTCGCGCGAAATCTGGAGTGTTCCGTTTCACATTACAATCTAGACAAACAAACAACGATAGGAACGCTCGAGTTGCAATTAATTGCCCTCAGCTTCCTCTCGAGTGGTGATAGCTATAATCTAGAGGTGACCCATCAACAAACAAGGCACTTCTTTCATCGTGGCCCATTTGGCGATAAGACCAGCGAATATTATTGTTAAAAAATATAACTAGATCGACAGAGTCGCAACATTGTATGAAAAGCCCGGCGAGGCGATAAGGCCGGTCGAGTCGCGCGAAATCTGGAGTGGTCCGTATCACGTTGCAATCTAGAGGTGACCCATCAACAAACAAGGCACTTCTTTCATCGTGGCCCATTTGGCGATAAGACCACCCGAGTCGCAACAAGCGGCGTTGCAAACTCGCCATCTTGGAGTTGCATCCCAATCTCAATTATGGTGCGCGTAAACCTCGCCCGTCCCAGCCGCTCGGCCAGCCAGTTTCTGTGCCACCGCAGTCATTCCGTTGACGGCCATCTCGATGCCCGTTTCGGGGCTAGCGAGCGCCTTCAGAAACGCGTACACCCGCTTCTCGGTGCTTGCTGCCACAGTGCCCCGCTCATCAGCTTCTTCCGGCAACTCGAGCTTGGCTCGCAAATGCCGGCGTATCAAATCGACCGCCTCGTACTCGTCAAACTCGCGCCGGCCCTGCGGCAGGTTGGATTTGCTCGACCTGGCTATCGAGCTAGATTTGGAGCCCATCATGCGAAAGCTGGGCGTATCGGCCATCCTTGAGCCCGGCAGCGAGTCCGAGTCGGTCATCGTCAGCAAGATGATGCACACTACGCAACAAGCCATTTCTATTGTTGTTAGAGATAGGCAAACTGTATTTTTTTTTGCCGCTTTGATATCCCGTTGTAAATAAATGCTGGGGAGAATTTAAAAATTTGGCATCGATATCGAAAATGATACTCGTCAGTCTTGCGACTTTCTTTGCGCTAGATAACACGTCGTGTCGGTTAATTTATTAAATTTTTTAGTTTTAAAAATGAATTCTCGTGAATTTTATCGTTTAATCGATAGCAGAGATATGCTATTAGAATATTTAATTAGAGTAAAAGTGATCCGAAATGAGCTTATCTGCTTCAAATGTGGCTCTGAGATGCATTTTTCACGCGATACGTTGCAATTGTCATGTGGATCATCGCAAGTCATTCGTCGCCGCAAACAAAAGGCACGCCGGGTCTGGTGCAACACACGAATATCAGCTCTTCACGGTACGGTTTTTGAAGGTTCGCACTTATCACTTGACACCGCGTGCCACTTGATCTACCTTTTTCTTAACCATCGGCCACCACACCATAACAAGATCGTTGAAGATGTCGGTGTCTGCCCTACAACAGCCTCTCACTGGATAAATAAATGTCGAAAGGTACTTTTTTCATTCTCGATTAATTAAATTTCTTCTCTCACTTTCTCTGATTTATTCTAGATTTGCCATACATGGGTTAAGAGTAATACCGCTCGTATTGGCGGCCCCGGTCACACAGTCCACATTGACGAGACCAAGATCGGGGGCCACCGCAAATACAATCAAGGGCGGATGTTAGGTGGAGATTGGGTGTTCGGGGGAATAGATATAGCTACTAAACAGTGCTTTATAGTACCTGTCCCCGATCGCTCCTATCTCACCTTGATACGAAGTATACAACGTCACATTCGTCCAGGGACTACAATAATGTCGGACTCATGGCCGGGATACCGAAAACTACGTAGGCATGGTTGGTATCATTTGACGGTAAATCATCGTCTCAATTTTGTTGACCCGATTACGCAGGCCCATACTCAGAGTATTGAGCGATTGTGGAGAGATTTACACGATAACATCCCTGTCTACGGTGTTGTTCGTCGTCACTACCATCTATATGTTGCTGAGTTCCTCTTCAAACGTGCCTTCACGTACTCGGACAGGTTGACTGCGTTCCTTACTGAGGTTGCTCATCAGTATACACTAAAGAGTGACGATTTCCTACATATTGACTAAGTCTTCATGTATGTACATATGTAAATAAGTTTTAATATAAACCAAACAAATTAATTTTATTTTATTTATTTATTGCATATTTTTTGAACAAATTAGAATAACCCAGCGACGTCGCTGTGGTAATGCAGCAAGTAAACATTTTGCAAAGCACAGGGTCCGCTGTGAGAGAGGCATCTTTATATGCTCAGGATCGTGTGTTCGCAAATCTGCTATTATATATTATCCCACGATGATGCTGATTCAATACATGCTTCAGAATTTCACCTGTATTGAGGATTCTCTGCTGAAATCGACATCTATCGGCAGCGCATATATGCCATTGCCCCATACGGCTGGCTCGGTATGCAAAGTCCCACACATGTATGATGTGTACTTCAGGTGTTAATGTAAATCGAACTCTTTTCCTCATTCTCTACAGCTGTTTCCCATATAATTATCAATCAGTGCAATGACCTGCGGTTGCGGAATATTAATTATTTCGTTTTCTTTTATCAAACTCCTTTTTTAATTTAACTCCCCTATCTCCTGCTACTTATTTCCTCCCGTCGCTGTCATTTTTATATATTTGTCATCAGCATGTCCCCCACAACATATCCCAAAATCAAGGTCATCGGAGACTTGCACCTTAAAAGCTACCCAGTCAGGCTTGGGTGATAACCTTTGAACCCCAAAAACAATATGAAGGAGGCGAGAGCGCGCCCTACATATATATATCAGCGTACTCAGAATGACCCCAAAAATAACATATTTAAAAATCGAGGTCATCGGAGAGTTGTAAGTTAAAAGATAGAATTACCGAATTCAGACTAATTATATAGATTCTCTACAGAGCGAAATTCCGCACGAACAGGATACTGGGCTTAGAAAAAGACTACGTATTTTTTGTAGAAAGTTTTGACTTTGCCGACTGTGAAAGTTAGTGTGTTGAAGCCTTGAATTTTACAGTCCTAGAAAGGTAGGAGGAATTTGCGTAGATTGTTGCCTTTAGGGGCTGTGCCAAAATACAATTCAAATGTCAATTTGTATGAAAAACGCATTTCGATTTTACATTTCAATTTTCGGAGGTTTGTGTCTTTGGAAATGTAAGGTAATTTTTGAATTGTACGGAAATTTTATGCAAACATTCGTTTGACAGTTTGTTGTATAATAATTCAATTTTAAGCCTAGTATCCTGTTCGTGCGGAATTCAGACTCCCCTTTAAAATGCATGTAAAAAACGTGTGCGGAATTCAGGTTAGAGGACGGTCTGAATTCCGTCCACAAACTTTAGTATCCTGTTCTTGCGGAATTCAGACTCCTAAATGAGCTTTGTACTCTAGAAAATAGATGGCTTTTTTTCTGAGTGGAGACTTCTCATTTCATTTTCCGCCGAAGTTGAGTTGAGTTCACATTGGGTTGAAATAGAGTTCAATTGATATCAAAACATAACCTCAAAATTTGGTGTAAAATTCTCGTAGTACAGATACGTACAAATTTAGAATGAAATAATTTATTTTTCCTGTACCAGAAAAAACATCGAGCACAAAACTAACGCCGAATGCGGACTTTACGAATAGTAAACAAAGAAGACAAATGTCACTTCAACCCAATTTCAACTCAACCTGTGTATATGAGGTAAAATATCAACTCGATCCAGGTAGGAGAGCTGAGTTGGGTTGAGTGGACCCAGTTTCAACTCGACATCCGTTTATGACTGGGTTGAACCCGGGTTGAACCTAGTCATAAACGGGGTAACTATTATAATTATGCAAATGTTTAGGACATTTAACCCTGTAATGAATGAAATCTATGGATCGATATATATCTTGAACTTCTGGGCATATTAGTTGAATCCATTTCCAATTATTGGAGATAAATATGTGTAATTCTTGCAATTTTCAGTGCATGATTCTCGTCACCGTCAATACATTAAGGGCTGATCCTCCTACACGGTAGGACGTTGCCGCAAATGAACATGTGCATTCTACCCGTACTGGATAGATGCTCATGAAGCTCTTCCGTTTCAATAACTTTAAAACATAAAACAGCGTGGCCCAAGGCTGCTTTAAAATAAATTATTAAAAAAATTACAAATTGCAAATGTTGTTGTCATCCATATTTTAAAATAATAATATCAATTGTCAAATGAAATGCGAGAAATGTATTTTGGCACACTTTGTAATTTCGAAGTGTCTATGATGAAAGTAGCAAATTCGGAATTTTATTTTGGCAACCACCTTTAGCCTAGTAGATTTTTGAAATTTTCTGATTTTTATGATTATGACTTTTATTAAATTTCAAATAATAATTGCTTTTTAAATAAATAATATTTTTCATATTGAATGCTTTTTTTATTATTTTCTTCCGACTCTGCAACTACCGCATACGCCCCACTAATTATTAATAAATATGTACAGAGGCCGTTTGCCAAAATACCATTTCGAATTTTTCTCATTTCCCAAGGCCCTTCGATATTTTAAAGTGTGCCAAAATCCCAATTCACACATTTCAATTACTGAGTTTCCATGAGAGTTCAACCAGAGTTGAACCCGAGTTGGACTCCATGGAAACAGTCGCAGTCAAGAGTTTTCGTTTAAGATTTTCAACTCTGCTCAACTCAACGAAAATAGGTAGATTGAACAGAGTTCACGCACACAACTACAAACGGGATTGTCAAATGTTAAAAAAGTCAAAATGTCGCGCCTGTTTAAAACATTTCTGCTATACAACGAACACAATTAATTACTTTTATGGTCCATGATCACTATTTTATAATAACAAAAATATAATACCATGTTTCCATCGCACTCGAAATCTTCCGATTTCGGCAAAAATGAGGATTTCGGACGAAATCTCGTTTGAAATCTCATGTTTTAGCATATAAAATGAAATCGCCTTTCGGAGGAGATTTCAATGAAATCTCGATCGAAATCTTGGTAATGACTATTGGGGAATGCCACACAGGAGACTAAGACGCACTGGTGAAACCGGTTTTATGGGAGAGAAACGAAGAAAAGGAAGGGGAAAATGGCCTATTTTCCCCTTTCTTCTCTTCGTTTCTCTCCCATAAAACCGGTTTCACCAGTGCGTCTTAGTCTCCTGTGTGGCATTCCCCATTCAGCCTATTCAGCAAGTGGGAAATTTTGGGGAAATTTCGCAGCTGTAAAAAAATTTTGACAATACGAATTTGTCATTTTTAAATTTTCTATCTTTAACGTTTAAAATGGAGCTCAAATGAATGTTTATATTTTTTCCTTATTTTACAGCCTATTCTTTCCAAATTCCTCAGTTTTGTTGATATAATTAGGTTTTTAAAATTTGATGTGCAAGTTTGTTATGACAAGCGAAAACTGCCTGGTGCGATGGAAACACATTTGGATTTCACCAAATCGTTTTATCAAAACCTGCGGATTTCAAGTGCGATGGAAACATGGTATTACGTCAAATTTAAAAACAGCTGCTTGCTTAATACAAGTACACATTCAGCTGTCTGTACACAGGCAGAAAAGTCAGCCATGGAAACGCATAGAGTTGAGTCGTTGAGTTGAAGTGTCATTTCAACTCAACCTCAACTCAACTCGACTCCCATGGAAACTCGGTAAATGACAGTTAAAAAATTCAGTAAAAATGGACGACAAAACAAACATTCGTTGAAAATTGTTAATATTTTATTATTTTAGATTAGATTGTTAGATTGTTTATTCTTCTTCTTGTAAATGAATGATTGAGCGTTATCCCTAATTGCAATATTTTTTTAGTTTCTTCCTGAAAAACTAAAAGTATTGTACTAAAATGATGTCTTCTTGCGAGTGTTTAAAACCATAAATAACCCGCCGTCTGCTACTGGGGTATTTCAATACCCCAGTCTTTTTTAAAATCTGTATATTTTCTAAATGGGCGCTGCTAATTTAATTAAATTAAAAATATTGAAAGTTATTCTTTGGCTATTAAAACAAATAAAAATTAAAGTTAACACTTAAAAGAGCAAACCCAAATTTTGTTAGATTTTTTAAAGCATTTTTTGTACCCTAAAGTATACAAGGAAACGAAATACCCCATGTAGCAGACTATGTACACAAAAAACCATGTAGCATACGGCGGGATAATTAATAACTGGTTTCCAGTTATGTTTTGTTTTTAACTTCCCAGTATAGGAAGTTATTGTAATCGGTCCGAAAATCGAAATCGAAAATTTCAACGTATTTTCATCTTTCAAGGTCCCAGGAGCATTTTAAGCAAAAAATTGGGAGGAAGTATGTGTGTGTGTGTGTGTGTGTGTGCGTGTGTGTGTGTGTGTGTATGTGCGTACGGATGTGGTCATTTTTTCGGTTCTTTGGTTTAAATGACATAAGTGATTTTTGTACCTGCACGATATCGCGCGAAGTGTAAAAGATATCGACTTAGTAGAGTGTGCCGTTTCAAGAGTATTAACCAAAATATGATCTGAAAAGATTTTCATAAAATTCGGTCGAACCGTTTTTTTTTGTTTAAACGACGTTAATGATTTTTGAACCTGCACGATACCGCGTGAACTAAAAACTATATCGATTTCATTGAGGTGCCGAAAAAAGAATATTAACGAAGAAATGCTCTGAAAAAAAGTTCAATATATTCTGTCGGGCCTTTTTTGTTTAAATTCGGCTAATTGTCAGAAAGACCTTATATTGACAAGTTTTGCTAATATCTAATAAACTCGATGGAATGAGACCCGTTCTAAACTTCGAACAAAACATCACTTGTCAAAATCCGACAACCTTTCAAAATCGTGCAAAAATTTCGTTACGCTTTACAAAAAGCGCGAATTTTTCAAACCTTGGATTAGCACTTTTTGACGGGGAATTGTTTTCTACGCGTGATACAGTTTCAGCAAATTGCGGTTTATCCCGGGATTTCCAGTAGCTACCGCAAAATTTGTTCTTTTTGGTTAAGTCTGACAAGTACTTAACAGTTACAGTTTTGCTAACATCTCCGGAAAAATATGGAATTTCCAAATGAAGTCATTCGCTTCTCAGTTTACCAACGGCGCTTCAGCACGCTCAATACGAATTTGTACACCCGTTTTAGTGCAGCGAACGAAATACGGAGGACATGTTTGTTTGTTAACGTTCAGGAAAAACAAGTTCTTTAGAAAAATCTTGTGAATTTACTACTATAATAGTTATTTGAACTAGCTTCTCTCGGGATTGCTTTGTCATCAGTTCTGATACTAGCCAAATTTCCACTAGTGCTAAATGTATAACTATTTTGTAAGAAGTCAGTTTATTCCATCTTCGTTCATCATACTGGGAAATTAATCGTGTGAACCGAAGGGGTCAAACTCACATCCCAACTAGTTATATTTTTACTTTTTTTCGTGTTTTCCAGTTGATATTAAGATATCAAACAAGCATATTTGGGTGGAAAAAAAATCAGAGCAAGATTTTGTTTGCATAATATTTTTCTCTAAACATTTTTCATCTCCGTTTAGCTAAGCAACAAATTTATTATTTTAAGTAAAATCTTCTTTGCATTTCCTTTTTTCCATAATTTATTGTTATTACTTGTATAGTTTTTTAAATTTATTTAACGGCTAAAAACTGAAATGTTTATATTAATAGCTGCGTTCCATTGGGAGATTTTTTCTACTCCCGAGTACATGGCCAATGGAACGCGATTTTTGATATAAGAAGTAAACAAGGTTATAATAAAACATTTTTTTTTATCTTACTGTATTATATCTATCAATATTATCCATTTTATAATTTTTTAAATTGCACTGTTATTTATTTTATTCACTTTAAACTGTTACTTGTTTTGTTTACTTTAAAAATACCTCATATAATAATTAATCTGACAGTTTATTTTACTGAAAAAACAAAAGGCCATCTACTTTTAAGTAGCTAAAGCTTGAAAACCTGGCGGAAATTTTATGCGTTTCTACTAGGAGTGAAATCCCCCAAAACAAGAGCAGGGGTAGTTGGAGGTCCTCGGGTTTACTCCGGAGTAGCAAATATCGCCCAATGGAACGCACGTAATTTAAGCATTTCCATAGACGCAAACCGTCGAAAATCAAATTTACCAATTGAAATGGGTTTTCCATACAAATTGACATTTGAATTACTTTTTTGGCACAGGCCCAGAATAGTCAGCTGTTTACTTTTTCTCTACAATGTTTTCTACACGGATTTTTCCGTGTCGAATTAATTGCAAAAATGCTGAACGGAATTCCGTTCGAACTCCATACTTATCCCGTTTATGACTAGGTTGAACCCAGGTTCAACTCGGGTTCAACCCAGTCATAAACAGATGTCGAGTTGAAACTGGGTCCACTCAACCCAACTCAGCTGTCCTACCTATATCGAGTTGATGTTTCACTTCATATACGTTACATTGTTTACCATCGCGACGTCCACTTTCGGCATTAATTTTGTATTGGATGTTTTTTCTGGTACAGGAAAAATGAATTATTTAGTTATGAATTTTTTCGTATCTATAAATGAGAATTTCACACAAATATTTGAGGTTAAAGATTTTTGTGATCGGCTCGAGTGCTTGTCATGTAAACCGAGCTTGAAAGCTTGAGTGCTCGAAATTGCGAAAGTTAGGCCTGTAAATTACTACGTTTATAAGCGGAGTTTCACTCCCGGATTCTCAATCCAAAGTAAAACAACCTATGGGTTTATAAGCAATGGGAGTGTAAATCCAAAATTCTTTCTGGTTTGAGATTACAACTCCAAGCTCAAATTCAAAATCATAGCAAAGCCAAATATAAACCCAATGTTTAATTTAATGTATTTAAAAATATTCATAAACAATGAAAAAAAAAAACTATTGTAGCAAAATAAAACACCCAGCTTCTTCTTTACAAATTTTTCCCCCTTCGGAAAAAATTCTCACTCCCAGTCAGCGTTTATAAGCACAACATAAACCGGGATTGAAGTTTCACTCCAGCTTTTTCTTCGGGAGCGAAAATCCAAGTTCTGGATTTTCACTCCCGGTTTATAAGCGGTGTTTTACTTCGGATCGAAACTTCCATCCGGAGGAAAACTCCGCTTATAAACGTAGTAATAGTGTCTAAAGGTAATGTGTGGTAATATGAGGAGACAAAAATATTAATGAAGAAATAAAAGCACGGTAAAAAGAAGAAATAAAAGAAATGTAATAGTAACTTCAAATGACAGCTAAAGAACTCAAGCTCAGTTTAAGCTAATATGCCGCTTCAAGTAAGCAGAGCATATACGCGCTCTAGTTCTTGAGATTTTCAAGCCTTCGAGTACTCAAGCTGTCATGGAAACGTAGTAATATACGGTGGTCGAAATTTCAACTCAATCTCGACTCAACTTTTCGACCTAGTCATAAACGGGGTAACTAGGCTTGAATCGGAATTCTATTAGTGATATACCGCTATTGCATCTTTTCACCAGGAGCGCGTTCAAAAACCTTACTATGGTTAACGATGGTTAACTATGGTAAACTTTTGTCGTTCAAAAACTCCGTGGTTAACTACAACATAACCACGAGCATAACTTTTTGGCGTTCAAAAACTCCCGTGGTTAACCATGGTGTAGTTAAATTTTAACCATGCTCGGGAGCATGGTTAGCGATAGTTAAGAAGAAGAAGAATAAAAACAATTTTTTGACATTTGTTTTAATGTTAATAATGAACAAATCAAAGTGGGATTTGTGCGATTATTTTAAATAAATAATTGTTGGAAATAATTGAGGGAAATAGCCGACACTATTTTATGGAAAAAAAATTTAAATTTTCTTTACCACGTAGTTAACCACGGTGCGTTCAAAAACCTCCATGGGAAGAGTTTGGAGACTCACGGTGTTAAGTAATTTTGGCAGAACAAAAAAAGCTGTGCCGCCATTAGTAGTAGTTTTACATGTCTTTTTAAACTTTTTCTCAGCATTTGTTTTTTCCCACGGTATTTTTCCGTGTAGAAATATATACCAAAAATGCTGAACCGAATTCCGTTTGAAATCCGGTCTGAATTCCGTCCATAAAGTTTAGTATCCTGTTCTTGCGGAATTAAGACCCGTAAATGAACTTTGTACTCTAGAAAATAGATGGCTTTTTTCTGAGTGGAGACTTTTCATTTCATTTTCCGCAGGATGCTTAGCTTCAAGAAATGTATTTACTATTTTCATGAGCGGAAAGTTTGACGTTTACTTTTCGGAGGCATACGAGATTGAAAAATGTAACATTTCTCAACTTGTCATAACGCCGCTAAAGCATTTTCAAATTGTCCTACTGTCAGGTCTACATTGTCTACATAAGTTTCCCAGCTAAGCGGAATTCAGACTAATTATATGGATTCTCTACAGAGCGGAATTCCGCACGAACAGGATACTGGGCTTAAGCTTGAGTTAACTTATCCTGCGGAAAATTAAATGAGAAGTCTCCACTCAGACAAAACGCCATCTATTTTCTAGAGTACAAAGTTCATTTACAAGCCAGAATTCCAGACACTGCTTTATTAACTAAAAAAATGATCAATGCACGAAATTTGATTTGCCATAAAAAGGGATAAATTGACTTTCTAATGTTGAACTCCTTATAAAAAAAAGAGGTCAATCGACTCGGTAATTGTGGCACAACTTTTCTCGGAAATCTTTTGTAGGACCAACCGCAGCTTATTTCAAAAACCCCAAGTCTTTGACATACTTCATTGAAGCCGTTCTATTCCACACATATCTGGCAATGGAGTATGTACATATATGGCAATGCTACAATTTCTATTAAAAACTGGGAAATATTTTCATTGATTCCGCCATTTGCGATTTCTCTATCCCTTGTTACCTAATTGCAATCGCGTAGGGAGAATAATTGTCAAATTTGTGTTTACGTAGGATTTTATCTAAAATAAATGTACTAATGTTAACTACGTTAGAGGCAAAAATTGCTGTAGCTAAATAATTGACGGAAGTTGAACATTCGGAAAATGGCGTTGACGGTTGTAAGGCTGAAGAGGTCGCAGGCACACGACGCATCGGTATCTCGAAACAATGCAACTCCAATGAAAATTGCTAGAACATCGGTAAGTAATCACTTTATTTTATAATTAAAAACTATTAATATTAAGGTATGAGATGCTATTTTTGATATATTGCTTTCTGGTGACGAATCAACAAACAAAATTTTGTGGGCACTTCTGGGATATTTCTGACTTATTTTGTGCATATGTGTTGGTATGTCTTAACTTGGACACTTGGGACGTGAACGAAAATGGCAGAAATCAAGTTGTCAAAGTGCGCTTTAAAAATTTTGATTTGATATGTTACACCGGAAGTAAGTTAAAAATAAATATAAATTTGGTAACTATTGTGAAAAATATGTTGAAACATAATTATCTTTATTCATATATTTACAATATATCCAAAATAAGTGTGACGAATTTAATAAGTCGCGCGAAAAATAAAAAATGATTAAATGTGTATGGATATAATATCTCTCTATCAACATCTAATTTTTTCTACTCGATTAACCTAATTTGTTTGAGTAAATTTTTTGTAGTCTTAATATATTATTATGTACCAAATCTGAACGGGAATATCGTTATTGAAAGTTATAAACAATCATTTGTCACTTAAGTTGACAGATTTATTATGTGATTTGGGCTTTGGCAGGAGTGTCACCGCGGAAGACAGTAGATTTTGAAAGTTTTAAAAGATTTTTTTATATATGTTGAAATAATGTACAGGGGAATATAATATCAATATTCTCTATATTCAACATTTTGTCCGTGCCATCCAATTTAAACTATACATATGATGGAATAAATTTATTTGTCCGAAATCTCCACCAGCAAGTGGTTGGTGTTTATTATTTTTAATAATTTTTCATGTTAATTAAGTATTACTTGGGCTACCAATATGAGTCAACAAAAGAGAAATCTTCATGTAGGCGCAAGAGCAAGCTTGAAATTAAATGTCACCGTTTTTGAATTGGATATTTCCGAATAAAATTATTTGTTTTAACCCCTGTGAAGGCTCCTTTACCCATACGGCCTGAACTATTTATTCCTATTCCCAATAGCTAAGTCAAAAGTAATTTTTATTATTAATCTAAGAAGTACAGAATGAAGTACAAATATGCTGAAAAATAAATACATACATATGTAACTTGATTGATTGGTTTAACAAATTGGTGGAGCTTAACTTTTTCGTACTATCTTTTGAAGCAAGTTTCCAAGTACAGGCCAGGTTGGCGCATAACATATTTTGCAAATGTAATTTTAGCTTCTCTTTTGTCTCCAGGTATCCTTTTCAAGCAGATTTAATTAACTATCTTTAGTGACATTGGTATGCTTGATGTATTTACCCCAGCATACCGTTTTTTTATTACAAATACAGATTCTTAAGTATATGAAGTGGTCGAAGTGGCAGGTTAAAAGTGGTGGGATGGTTAAAAATTGTTTTTCTTTTGTGTCGCCATATACTCTAAAGGTACAGTTGACCCATTCATTTATCAGTTTAAAACCCTAAGTCTTTGTTGTTCCCAAAGCACTTAATGAACTGCAAATAGAACATCCTAGTCCACTTTCTTTAACGGTTAGCCATTTATATGTTTCTAACTTTTCATGTCATTGTGCTTCTGTCCAGTAATCTAGGATATTTCAAGTGATAAGCTTCTGTAATGTTCTGTAGTGGCTTGATGTACTACGTACATAACAAGGCTCTTCTTCCCGCACCTTTTTATCAACATGTTCTTTTTCAATAAGATTTTTTATATTTTTTAAAATAAACAACTTTTTAAACAAAACTTCGAAGTAAACTAACGCGATATGAATATAAATTCAAAGCTATCAGCTAATTTGAAATTTACGGAAAGCTGCGAAAATTGTTACAAAGCAAGTATACAATACTTAGCAACGAAAATTTCATTTGAAAATTTGTTTATATTTATACGTTACTTTCGAAGTTTAAAACTCTCATTTTAATTTATTTTTAATTTTTTCGTATTAAAAATTTTCTTCAAAAAATACTTAGAATTTAAAAAAAATATGTTCCGGGATGCATTTTTTCTTCCTAAGAAGTGAGTTTACAATTTTTTAGAAGTCCCGGGATGGCATCCCACCCCATCCCGCCTCACTTGGAGCACTGAGTATATGTACTTAGCATTTTTATGATTAATTTGTCGTGCTTCGAAAGTAGAGTGAAAGTATCATTTTTATATGCTCAGAAACAAAACCTTTTTCTCACATCGTAAACTGCTGAAATCTCGCACAATACATACAGGGTGGCCACCTTCTGGAAAACCTGGAAAATTCAGGGAATTTCTGTAATAAATCTAATCTCTATAGTGGGATTGATCTGTTTCTTTCAACGCATGTGAAATAAAATAAATGAAGACGAAATTTTGGGATAAAATAAAAGGCTAGCTCCGCTCATGCCGGAAAACTTGAAAATATCGTTGTCGAAACTATGCTGGAAATTACTCAATATAGGATTAAAAGAAATTGCTTGATATTCCTGGATGCTATTTCATTGGCACTTAAGGCCCTCATACACGGTCAAATTGGATGTACATCGAAGGGTGGATGTATGTAAGTACAACTAAAACTATCGATTTTCAGCCGTCGCACACTGGGGCAGATTCCCTCAAAGACTGGCAGAAATTCATAAAATGAAATGTTATTTAGAAATACCCACTTGTACTATTTCAAAATAACACTTACCTACCTACGATTTCGCAGAAATTAAATGCTTCGTAACTTATCCTAACGGCCACAAAAGTGTGCCTTATTCGTCATTTGCTCACGTATTTTGGGCGGCCATTTATTTTGAACCGTTTCAAAGTAGTTTTGAGGTGTCATTTATAATTTATTTATACAAATCAACCATGGAAGCTTCAACTTCAGGTACGAAACAATATTTTAGTAATTGTTAACTTTTAATTATGTACACATAATATCCAAAAATAAAATTATCAATTAAAGTTATAAAATTGTACTAAAATCTATAAAAATTAAGATTTTCTTTAGGTTCCAAAGCATATCAAGTATCAACTTAAATATTGGTAGGGTCCTTATACCATGTACTTAAAGAAAAACAAAAAAAAGTTGCCACTTTTTGCTACTTTATTAATTATGCGAATATTTATGGATATTTGTGAAACCAAAATTATTTCTTAAATATTTCAATGTGCAGTAATATTCATTACTTATTTTAGGGACGAGTCTAAATACATTATTTATAACCAGAAAAGAACTTCTTAATATTATGAGGTGTTCTGGAAAGGATAGCTTTAGCGACCAATATGATTTTATGCTGAAAGAGCTGCAACATTAGACTAGTTGTGATCAGAGTAATTTAGGTATTTTAAAACAGACTCTATCTAAGTTTAAGTATGAGTATAGAACAAGTTGGTCAAAAGCATGTAGGATCTAGGACAAATTTTGAAAAAATAATAAAGAGTGGCTGGAAACTGCACTTTCTTTCCCTCGTATCACAAAACAACTTTCGAATAAAAAACAACTTATTCCATTTGCATTATGTTCTGAACGAACAAAAAGGTCTAAGACAAAAGAGTTGCGTGATTCTGTTCCTACAGAATCATTGATATATGCTAGTTGTATGAAGTTACGAGCTGAAGGACAGGTTCAGGCCTTAAAAGTTATAAAAAATATAGCCACAAATCCAGAAGAGGCCAGAATTTATCAACAAAACTACAATAAATTATTAGAGCCGCAACAGGTTTTATCACGAGAAGATTGTCTGGCTGTTTTAATAGATGCTAAGCTATCTCGTGAATAGGATTGATTTCCTTATAAGTTTTTGTTTAAAATTTTTTATATTTTTTTTAAAAATGCCGCGAAATCGAATCGAAATCAGCGACCCCCGTATACTAAGTTTTGTAGCAATTGAAGGATATTTCCCTACTTTGTGTCGCCATTTGGAAGCCGCCATCTTGTTTATGATAAAATGGACACTAAATTCGTGATCAGCGACCTAAAAAACCCCCGTATACCAAGTTTTGTAGCAATTGAAGGATATTTAACCACTTTTGGTCGCCATTTTGAAGCCGCCATCTTGTTTATGGAAAAATGGACACAAAATTCGTGATCACCGACCCCAAAAACCCCCATAAACGAAATTTCAAATTGATTGGTTAATGTTAAAGATTTTTGGCCAGCTTTTCAGCTTTTTGCCCCACTGTGCGTCGGGACGATCAAAACTCGTGCGCACTTGGGTAAAAGCCAGAGTTCATAAGGCTCCTGTGCCGAAAGTCGAATTATATGACAGTCGCATGTAGATGTCGATGTGGTCTCGTTTTTTAGTTGGTGTGCTGATTGTCAGGTGGCGTGACAAGTCGTTTGAGTTGAAGAAATAGTCGTTTCAGAAAAATTACGACTGTCAGCACAGCGGTCAGAGAGTGCAAGTGCTAAGTTTTTTTGTTTCGTGAAGAAGAATTAGTTTGAAGAATAAACATTTCTAGTTTACGTTTTTGAGTTCGCGTTTCGCGAAAATTTTAATAAATTAACCCGCCGTATGCTACATGATTTTTTGTGTACATAGTCTGCTACATGGGGTATTTCGTTTCCTTGTATACTTTAGGGAACTAAAAATGGTTTAAAAAGTCTAACAAAATTTGGGTTTGCTCTTTTAAGTGTTAACTTTAATTTTTATTTGTTTTAATAGCCAAAGAATAACTTTCAATATTTTTAATTTTTAATAATTAGCAGCGCCCAATTAGAAAATATACAGATTTTAAAAAAGACTGGGGTATTGAAATACCCCAGTAGCAGACGGCGGGTTAAAACAATTTGAAATTAAAGATGTTAAATTCTTGTTGTGGTTTAGTAGTTCGGAAGATGAAGATAGCAAACGCGAAGATTTAACTATTTTATGTTATTATTTCTTCCCAAACATTTATGAAATTTGAAATTTTCTGTGCCCTAGCCACATCTGGATGGTTTTTTAAAATTCAAACATAAGTTCGAATTGTTTTCCATTTGTAATTTTTATTCTGAAATTATTAAAAACTTGAAATTAAACATTCCAAAATAACAAATATGTATTTTCTTTCAAATTTTCCGACTTTGTCACTAACGCAAACAGCTCGTCCAAAAGTGACAACAAAATTACAATAAAAACGACTGTCAGCACACAAAATAAGCTGTCGTTATTTTTTTTATGTGAAAGACTAGAGTCTCAGGAAAGGCCCTTTATACTGTTGACAATTTATTTTCTTCATATAGAATGCAATGTCGAACAGCAGCTCTAGTCGGGTATGTTTTTAGTCGACCTACTCCCAACCATTACTATCACGACTTTGGCATCGGGGAACAACTCGCTGGAGTGTTATGCCTGCTGAAATGAGTTGAATCTCATCAAACAACCGATGACATGCGCTTTGTTGGAGCGGGGAAGGGCTAAGGTAGGCTATGACAGGAGGAATCAGGAATGTAAAGAGGGAAGAAGAAAGAATGAAAGTTACGTAAGTGGGAAAATGGAAAAAGCGAGGGATCGTGGGGCTGGCCGGGATTCAAATGCGGGGCAATATGACAGCAAATAGGACTTTCAGCACAGGGGCCCTAGACTAATTATCGTAAAGCAACATAATTAGGCTCCTATTTTATGTAAATGTGCACTACAGTGCCGAAAACTCAGCAAGCACAGCTTAGTTTGACACAAGAATTATGTATAACAATGATTAAGGGTGAGTTGCACCAACTAACTTTAACCGTAACAAAAGCTAAATCGGTTGTCAAATCTCCGGTTAGACAAAACGGGAGTTGCACCGTTTAACAATTGTTAACATGACGTAACATTTTAATGTTAACTTTAACCAGGCAAATTCGCCTTGTTAATGTTATTGTTATTGTTAACTTATGACAGTTGTCATAAATCCAGACAGGGGTGCCATTTTCAATAAACTCACAAACTGTGAAACTTATAAATACACAAAAATGTTTTAAATCAAAGCAGCCGTTAACGATAACTTTAACAAACGGTTGGGTGGTGCAACTCATTTTTACAAACTGGAACTTTAACAACTTTGTTATTGTTAAAGTTAATTTTAACAATAACTTTAATCAATGATTTGGTGCAACTCACCCAAAGAATAAAATACTGAATACAAAAATGCAATAAACTCAAAATCGTCAAATCTGCACTTAATCACTTCTGGCTGTGTGCTGTAGTGTATTCTTTTAGTTGATATAAAGGACAGAAACTTGAGTGACTCCATTTAGAAGATATGTAGGTTCAAAATAGGAGAAAAATATTGGACTTATGTCAATTGCAAAGGAGCGAAGAGAACCAGAATGTGCCAGATTGCAATAGCTTCGGAAATTGAACCATTTAAGTCAAAGTTTCAGTCTCTCATCTTTGCTGTATTAAGCTCTTGTAAGTGCACTAGGAAGATTCAAGGCAGGCTTCATCAAGGATACAATTTCAAATGCGTCTTTCTAACATTATGACCATTGATTTACAGAAAGAGGATAAGCTCCCAAAAATATTTAGCTCGCAGTTCTCGGTAAATCATACACTCCGCAGTAACGGAAATATCAAAGATGTTAACCTCTCGCGATTAAATTGGCATTTGGCAACACGATATCGAAAACCTTAACGTCTTTTCGATCAAGACGTTTGACGTTTATTGAAAGGATCGATTGATGCAGATAATTAACTTTTAACAGTTTATCTTTTAATTAAATATAAGTGGATTGCTGCACTTGGAACACAATTCGATGGTTTTGTATGGGCACACATCTGTCGATTCGTCGTAATGCTAAATACAAAACTTAGAGGAAATCGGCATGCTTATGAATCCGTCGAGAAACGAAATAGAGATATTTTTATACAGAACAATTGGCTCTCGGGTTGTCAAGCAGACGAAATTAAAATCAGGTCGATTTTATTAGATTTAACAGTAGAATTTGAAGATTTACGCTTTTTTCTGAAAATGGCTTTGATTCAGATAGAAATTCTTTTTCTGAGAGAGGGATTTTAATAAATAAAGAATTGTTAATTGAGAACCTATCCGAGCAATCTCTTAATGCACAGGGAGAATTATATGATGAATTGCATCGAATTGCATTGTGTATATGTATAATGAAGGAATACAAAAAAAATAGAAGTTACTAATAATTCTTTTTCATACCGCTAGAAATGCACATGATTTATATCAAGAAGGTTTGAAAAATCAAGATGCCAAGTCAAGCTTTACAGCAGAAAAACGTAAATCTAAAAAAAAACTCAATCATCATTGCGCTCCTTTAATCCCTCATGGGACATAGGGCGGAAATAGTTGCCCTCCACCGGACTCTGTTTTTCGCGACAGCTCTCAGCTCCAACCAGGATCTCCCAGTTGCTGCGGCTTCTGTTAGTAAGGTTCTCCTCCACGTTGTTCTAGGTCTTCCGACTCGACGGAATCCTTGCGGATTCCAGTCAAGGGCCTGTTTGGCTAGATTTTCGTTTTCGCCTCGCAAGGTGTTGCCAACCCAATTCCATTTCCTTCGCCTGATTTGGTCGTCGATCCTTTCTTGGCCGGTTGAAATTCTGGACTACTTTCTGTTGCCAAATTGCTTAACATGTTTTTCAGGTCCTGATGTCTGTGGGCCAGCAAACAGATATCATCTGCGTAGTCGAGATCCTTAAGGCGGTCTAGCGAACCCCATTGTATGCCGCCTGTTATACTATCTAAAGCGTCGACAAGGATGTCGTTTATTACTATAAGAAATAGTAATGGCGAAAGTAGGCATCCTTGTCGTTTGCTTCCCCTTAGGGCCGCCCTGGGCATACCTGGTACCTATTGCCTGATGTGGGTATAAATAAAGTAGGAGGTGGTGCGGCAACGTATGCATCACATTGCACATACTGGAAAGCTAAATTGTTACACGTGCCAATTTTTCGGAAATAGTTTTTTCAGCTTTTATGAAATTATTAGCCATTTTTCATAAAATATTGAAAAAAATAGACCATAGACCCGTAACCTGAATGATTTTTTTTTAAATAAAGCTACATTTTACACTAATAATCATTTAATCGATAACCGTTTTCTCCTTCTCTTATGAAATTGCTGAAATTACGCTTGTGACAATTTAGCTTTCCAGAATAGAATTAGGAAACCTATTGGTTCTACGTAAATTTAGTGTAGGACCTTTTTATGCAGACTTATCTCACGATCACATTGTATAATAACCAAAATTGACTTAAAACCGATTATTTGCGAGATATTGGAGAAAAACTGATTTTCGTGACCTTTGACCTTCTGCAACTTTTGCAGTGGTCCAGTTGGCTTTTATGGATTTGTGAGAATTATTTCTAACCCCAGAATAAAGAGAATCTTAGAAAATCTTGAGCTGGATATTTTTAGAGGTTTATGCATAAAATGACCACCCGGGGCGAACCCTAAATTTGCCCTCTTATTTTGGCAATTATGAAAAAATTATTTAAAGAATTGAAAATAAAACATCTTTCCTAAATGCCTCCCTATTCAAGAAAGTATCTAATAGGGTTACAAAAATACAGAGTGATATGTAAACAAATTTCAAAACGCCCTAGTGGCTAAACCGTTATATGATCTTCTTCTTCTTCTTTAAACTCCTTTAATCCCTCATGGGACATAGGGCGGGATGATGTTATATGATATGAGATACGAATCAATCTCATTGTTGGTTAGATTCCTGGTCGTTGGAGGTAGGAGTCTGATATTCTGTATTGTTTTTTCCATAGCCTTGTCGCATCTTGGCCAATTCATCTATTTTTCAAAATACATACATATATAATTTTATAAATTTATACTTTTAATGTTTAATTTTTATTGCAGTATCCATTATCGAAGGTGAAAGTTGAACCAGGGACTAGTCCGAGTACAACATATTCACAAATCGTCCCCATGAAAAGAAATAGCATACCAGAAGGTATGAAATATTGACATTAAATAATATGTAATGCACATTAATTATATTATTTTTTTAACAGGTGCCCATTTAATTAGTACGAATGCAAAAATACCAGCAAAGCAGGTTACTGTGCATTCAGTACCATCTGGCACATCTCTAGCATCAATTGGAGGCCATTTGGTTAATATGCAACAACGTTCTCAAATTCTTAGATCAAACAATGCCATTAAGTTAGAACCCGGAACAGCAATTAAAATATCTACGCCAAATAAACAATACACATTTCCTTTTATTGCATCAAATGGTGCAATTAATCCAACAACAAATCAAACTGTGCGTCGGCCGACTATTTTTATAAAGAGTCCTGCTAAAAGGACTATTCGTAATGTTACAATAGAATTGATTGAAAAGTCTCCCAAGCTGCATTTAGGTTTGACAAAGGAACGTTTAGACATACTTAAGTTGGTATGTTGTAATATGGCTAATGTACCGCTTGTTGATTTCTATATAACACTAAAAAAATTACGTCTAAATGAAGATTTTGCATTACTTGGTGAATATTTCGAATATTCTGAAGCTGTTATTCAAAAGATGTTTTCTCGTACAATTGTTAAGTTGGCTAAATATTTAAAATTTTTGGTAAGATGGCCTGAAGGTAAAAAATATTATGATCGGCATAAAAATTTACCAATATCATTTCGTTCAAAACTTTCCTATGTTCAGTCGTTGATTGAGTGTGTTGAGACTGAAGTTCGGAGGCCGCTATATCCGACAATAGACATGCTAGATTGTAAGAATTTTAAATTTATTTTAACAATTACACCATCTGGTGTTATTAGTTATATATCTGATGCTTATGTTGGCAATAACGATGATTTAGCAATTTTCAATGCTTGTAATTTCCGGAATATAATTCCTAAATATTTATCACTCGTAGCCGATCCTGGCGAAGCAGTACCACGACAAAGTAATGCTTTTGATTCAGATAGCACAACTGATTCAGCTGATGAAGTTGAAGATTTGAAATATCCTAACAGTTATAGAAGATCCACAAGTATTTCACATACTTCAATGAACATTGTAAATAGCCAGTTGACATCATTAAAAGTTAAAGATTTTAGTATTCCTACATTACGAGTTCGTGAGCCTGCGTGTCGATTACAAATAAGAAATTTAATTTACTGTTTAAGAGAATTCAAAATTTTACAACCATATTCTGTACTAGAGCCCAATTTATATCAGCACATAAATGAAATCCTTGTAGTTGTATCAGCTCTTACAAATTTGCAGAGGTAATAAAGTGTTTGTCCAACGTAATCTTTATAACTTTTAATCTGTTTAATTTAAAAGCATTGTACGTTGTTCATTTACCTTAAAACAAATTTTTTTTCTCGATTTGCAAAACGTTTATCTTTGCTAAACCTTAGAGGAAAAAAATAGTTTATATTGTTGAAAGTAATATTTAATTTTTATTGAATGCGAGGTAGAATGTCATGCAGGTGAACGATTGTAATTATGTACATATTTAAAAAAAAATCGTTTTTAGTTCTTTCGTGTTGCTGAAAGTTTACATTTAAAAAATTATTCATTTTTTTATACATATAAATGCATATAAATATTTGACATTAAAAATTAACTATAAATCTTATTTTCTACTATAAAAACAAAACTCTTAATTTAAGTAAATAATTGCTAATAAATAGGAAATACAGAGATTAATTTTGAAGATAGTTCAAATGGTTTATATTTTTAACTAACCCTAATTCTTGATATCGAATTTTATTATTAACTAGAGGTCTTTTAAATTAAGTGAACTTGTGTAAAAATCCGCGAATGATGAACCGAATCGTATTTAAACAATATTGTGGTATTACTGCAAATTTTTGGAGTTTTCTGTTTATTATTTCATGTTGATGCAAACGCCGTTAATCAAAATAAAACTAATTAATTTAGAAGGTTACAAGTGACCTAAGTTCGCGTGGATTGTATTTAATCTTTAGGTACCGACGTTGTCATTATTATTAATAAATATAAACTTGAAATTATTTAATTTCCATTTATTCTCTCCATTAGATATAAAAGAACGTGTAAAATGAAAAACATAAATATCGTAAAATAAAGGGTCTTATAATAAGACAGATCACGTTTATTAAAAATCAGTGATGTATAAAAATGAAGATTCCTTTAATGAAACATCTTATTTGATCCATAACAATAAGGTGTGAAAGTGTTCCCCAAGGCTCCGGGGGCATTCGTCGATCTGCATATTAAATTTTTTCATAACATCTTGGCATACTTGCTATTCAATCCCGTCAATGTGCCGTGAAATATCGTCTTTGAGTTGCTGGATGGCCGTTGGCTTGTTGACAGATTGTACTTTTTAGATGGTCCTAAAGAAAGTAGTCGGGCGGTGTCAAATGGCGGCAGATTATGCACCTGAAAAATTTCTCATGCAGAAGAGCTATTCTGGCGTTGGCTAAGTGGCATGAGGAGCCATCTTGTTGAAACCACATAACATAGATGCCATAATCTTTCAATGGTGCTTTCAGTAATGTAGTTTGCGTATGTCTGCTTTTGCAAGTATCATTAAGCAAGCATGGGGGCCTCGGTGGTCTAGGGTTAAGGCGCCTGACTACTATCCCAGAGGTCCCGGGTTCGAATCCCGCCCACGGTCCTTCGCCTTTTCCACTTTCCCACCCAACTAACTTCCCTTCTTTGTTCTCCCCTCTTTACATTTTGATTCCTCCTGTCATAGCCTTTGCTAGTCCTTCCCAGCTCCACCAAGCGCATGTCATCGGTTGGTTGATAAGATTCAACTCGTTTCAGGAAGCATAACACTCCAAAGAGTTCTTTCTCGATGCCCCGATGCCAGAGTCGCGAAATGGTTAGGAGTAGGTGGAATAAAATATCGCTGCTGGGTTGTGGCAACTCCTTCCTACTTCTCTCTCGATCTTCCGACTAGAGCTGCTGTTCGACATTGCACTCTATACGAAAAAAATAGATTGTCGAACATTACAAAGGGGCTTTCCCTAAGCCTCTAGTCTATCACATAAACAAAGAAAAATGCGTTTGCACAGAGTTCATAAATGCAAACTTACAAAGTAAATTTTTCGACGGCAAATGTCAAATTATTGGTTGACAACATAAAATGTATGAGGAGAATTTTTATAGCGTGTGGGAAATATAATAAAAGAACATTGAAAATTACAATTAATGAGCCCCATATTTATCTATGGCAGAACAAGTTCAATAATGCATACTTGCATGCAGGTGCATACGATTTTTCCGCAAGTGGATGTGGGTCCAACTTGGGAATACAATCACTCGCTAATTAAGCTACCCGGGTATTTCGAGTTTCAAGTTTCATCTACCCGGATTAACCGGAAAATATATAATAACTGGTTGGAACCCTGTACGTCTCGCTGCACCCATAAGCCAATAGTAGCCAATAAAAACTATCCAATGATTTGGTATTTTTCGAATTTTACCCAGATGAAGTGCCCCAAAGAACGGTTACATGGATCTTGAGACGGCCGCTATGGATCTAACGGTATATTGAGTATACTACATTGCTTATTGTAATTCAGTTTAGTTTCAGTAGCGTCATGGCCAATCTATTGTTTAACAGCTGCGTAATTTTGAAATTGCATTAAATGGAATGATTCAATTTAATGACAATTTTACATTTACGAAGCTGTCAGGCAATAGGTTGACCATGAAGCTATTAAAACTAAACTGAAGTGAAAATTACCAATTTTTTAGATTTTTCAACCGTTGGCTGAGGGTATAAAAAATAGACCTTATCTCCACAAAAAGTTCATAAAAATCGATAAACCCGTTTCGGAGAAGTTCGATAACAATCACTGTGACACGAGATTTATATACTATGTAGATCAGCGCTGCCAGATTTTTTTTCGGACAAAGCGAGATTTCGAAACTTTTTCAGTAAAAAAGCGGTATTTTTTCGCCGAAAGCGGGACATAATAAAAAACGTAAATAATCCGTCATTTTTTATTACTCATCCTTTTATTTGAGTTTAAAGTTAAGTTTTCAATGATGACGAATAGCCATAGCAAATGTTTTTAAATAAAAATACATTACATTCCTATACCAATAGCAATAAAAGTCTGGTTCTGTTAGGTAGTTAAGTCTTCAAAGAAATGAAGTGTTTCAGCCATTGGGGTCGCCACATCTTGTCTTATCTGTTGCCTTAAGGCTCGCGCATACTACAGCCGCGACAGGCCGCATCGCATTGCAAAATTGCGCCAAAGCACATAAGGAGTCGCAGCGGGCCGCGCCGCAAAGCAATAATGAATCAGTCAGCCGTGAAGTCCAAAGCGATGGATAGTGATGAGGAGTTATATTTATTCAACCTTCTGTTTGACGAGGAGTATGCGTCATCATAATTGGGGTGTTGGAGGTCGTACAATTCTTTGTACTGTTCTACTAACGAAATTAGTAACTCTTCATCCATTCCTTAACTAAAAACACCAACACCATGCGAGTATGTAAAAAGGGACGTGAATAGTTACAAAGCGAAAAAATTAGTAAAATAATTAAGCACAGTACGATTTACATTAAAATAACAAATTACCTGAGTTGCTGTTGTTGAACATCGAGTCAAATTAAAGTAAAATCGCGAACAACAAAGTCCGATAACTGGGATTTCCAACGTACACTGAGGCGGGTCGCATCACAACACATAACATCGCCGCAAAAATACGCCTAGCAAGCGATCCGCCAGTGCGCTGCGATGCGGCCCGGTGCGGCCTGCCTGTAGTGTGCGATAGTTCATGTAAAATGTTCGAAAGTGATGTAGGAGGATTTTTGCTATGAAATGCGGTGCGGTGCGGCCCGCCCTGATGTGCGCGAGCCTTTAAAGTACTCAACGGGATGTCATCCTCGTCCAAATCTACTTCCTCTGGTGAAGAGAAGAGATTTTTTTTTCAACATTTGGAAATCATGTCAGCATCGATTCCAAGCAGCGGCTAGGTTTAGGACAGCATCTTTTATGTTTAATTTTTTAATGCTTTCTCCAATATCTGAACCATTGGCAACAAAGACTGTTTTTTGTAGAAAATTTTCGTTAGTCTTATAATATTTTGTTCCATTGGCTGCAAAATTGACGTGACATTTGGAGGAATGAACATCCACCATCATCATTTATCAGTTCATTTGCAGAGGGATAAGATGGAGCATTATCCAAAATTAGAATGGCTCTTATTGGGAGACCTCGTGAACTCAAAAAGGTTTTAACCTAATTAAAAAGTTATTACATATGTAGTGAAAATAGAATTAGTACATCATAATCTTTACCTGAGGTGTGAACGAATCATGAAACCAATGCTTAAATATTGAAGTAGTCATCCATGCCGCTTTTGAGCTTTGATAATCAACTGTTCAAAACATCTAGGATTTCTTGCCTTACCTACCAACGGCAATAGCTTATGCGACCTGGGACCTTTTAGCGTTCGCGTAGGTCGAAAGAAAAATTTTCGTGCCCTCGAAAGAAACCACAATATTCAAATATGTACGAAAAATGTTACAATAACCGCTGTAAAAGGATATAACTTTATGAACAAACTGTCAATAGCTCAAGTATTATTGTTGTTCTTTTGAATAAACAAGTAGTGGCATAACGCTTTGACGAGGACAAATTTTATTGACTCTGATGGTTGCGGCAAATGTAATGCCGGGAAATATTCCCGAGAACATGGCGATTGAGCCTGCGCAACCGAAGTCCCGTTACAAGTCAAGTTTTGGTATTGACTTTTGTAACATTCGTGGACTTCATGCGAATTTCTCTTTTGTTGAGTGCCACTTATCTAATTACAAACCCCCACTTATCGAATTACAAACAAATCTTCGCATTTAGTGAAACCCAAATATCACTCGATAATGACTTAGGTTATTACCAGGTGTCGGGGTACACTTTAGTGCACAATCTCTCCCCCCATAGGGGTATTGCTATTTATGTAAGGGACGACGTGGCTTATTATAAAATATATTCAAGCACGACTTCAGATTTTAATTATCTTTGAATTAAAATCATTTTCCAAAGCCACGTCATATTCTTCTGCTTCCTATACAGAAGCCCTAACATAAGTAACGAAGCCTCCACCTTATCTTTTGATACTATTTCCGAACAAATCTCGGGATTTTTGTCGTCCAATCCTGAGTGCGAAATCATCGTTGCGGTGATTTCAATGTTCACAACGTTAAATGGCTGACTTCTCAAATGGCACCAGTATTTCTGGCAAGGACGTCGAGCTCTTTGCAGACATCAATAATTTGCATCAAATTGAGGATCATTCCACAAGAGTCCCTGATGCTGCTGATCAAGGAAAATATCTCCTTGATCTTTTTCTAACTTCTCACCCAGCGCGTTAACCGTCGAAGTTGATTCACCTCTCGGCAATTCAGACCCCTGCCTAATCAGCGCTAACTTCCCATTCGAATTTCCTACCCCTCCCAAACCAGTTCGAAGAACTTGGCATTGTGCGAAGGCCAATTGGCAGGGGCTTATTAATTTTTTCCAGTCTACAGACTGGAATCTGTTTCCGGGATAGAAACGCCAACTCTGCCGCTATCCGTATCACCAGGATCATACAGGCAGGAATGCATTTGCTCATTCCCCATTCTACCAAATCTGTGAAGCCTAGGCCCAACAGTTGGTTTAATCGGGAGTGTATGAATGCAATCAAAACTAAAGAAGCCGCCTTCCGAGCGTACAAGAGCTTCCCGAGTGAATCGCTCCGTTTAGAGTACATACAACAAAGAAATTCTTGTAAAACCGCCATCAAGAAAGTCAAAACCTCATTTGACAACAAATTGAGAAGTAAACTCCTAAATGCAACCTCCGGTAGCAAAAACTTCTGGTCCCTAGTAAGTTCCATCAAGAAGAATTTCACTACAACTTCAACCCCTTCCTTTATTCACAATGAGAAGGTAATAACAGACAGCAAATCCAAGGCCAATTTATTATCATCTATGTTCGCTTCGAATTCTTCTTTACCCGAAACTGATGTGTTACCCCCTGTTTCCGAGCGTAATGCCCATTCAATGGACAGGGTTTTTTTCAGGACTCGCGAGGTGTACAGATGCCTCAAAGAGCTCGATGCCAACAAATCCACTGGACCCGATAATATACCCCCTATCGTCTTAAAATAATGCGCCTTACCTTTGGCTAAACCTCTGCGCAAATTATTTTCTCTGTCATATTTCTCCGGAGTTTATCCCGACTCTTGGAAACTTGCCCATGTTCAGCCCATACCGAAAAAAGGTGATTCTAGCCTTCCCTCCAATTACCGCCCAATAGCAATTACTTCTATTCTCTCCAAAACCATGGACACGATAATCAACAAACTGCTTAGTAGTGACCGCGTAAAGTTTAATTACCAAACAATGTTCGCCCTATGTACCATTTTCAAAAGCATTTTTAGCATTGTTCTCCAAACTTATATTAAAATGTGAGATAGACAAATTGTAGCCCCTAGCCTATACTTTCAGAAACCGTTTTGGAAATTTCGATCGGGCCACTCTGCTAATATTGGTGCAATGTGCAAGATTAGGGTCTATTTTGTTTATACTGCAATTATGCAGAAACTATACATGTGACAAATTTCATCTTTTGGCAGTTTAAAGTATATGTACCAGGGTATTATGTCCCAAAAAATCATACCCTAATATTGCAAAGTAACAGAGGTATGAGTTTTTGAAAAAAATTGCCTTTCTAAGGGGTTTTCTAGCTTTTCTCGCCGAAAAATTATCCGATCGAGGTCTAGAAAACCCCATTTTGTAGGGTTTTCCTGTTGAGAGTAACGTGATTCATCCAGTACTTTTTATTGTATACGCCAAAAACGGAAAAAGTACCCATTTTGTTACTAATTATTGTTTAAACAATTCCACATGAGTAAATTTTGGCTGGTTTTTTGGTTTTAGTAATCTATGAGATACCCCTGAAGTAGTAGTGCAAGCAGTTTGCTGTACAATTTTATAACAAAATCTGCCGTTTTTTTCGCTCTAATGACTGGCCTATAAAGTTCAACTAATGACCGACCCATCCTTACACATCTTAAGGCCCCCATACACGGTCAAATTGGCTGTACAACCAGATTTTCATCAAACCTATAAGCGCAATGTATTTTGATCGGCCGACCGGCCCACAATCGATAGTTTTGGTTGTACAACCGCACTTCGCTGTACAACCAATTGGACCGTGTATGGGGGCCTTTAGGCGTGACATTAGCCAAAGACTTGCGATGGAATGACCACATATTCCAAATCAAAATCAAATCTGAATCTCACCCCATCTCTGCGGGAGTCCCCCAGAGGTCAATTTTATCACCGGCCCTATTTCTCATTTTTATAAATGACCTACTTTCAGTCCCCTCCAACCCACTTCTCAGCTTCGCTGACGACGGTACTTTACGTTACTCGTACAGCTTTGATACAAGACAGACTCATGCCAGATCCTGTCTTGATGATCGCGAACTAATGTCCAACTCTATTAATAACGACATTAAACTGATTCTAAAGTGGGGAGAGAAGAATCGTGTTGAATTCAACTCCGACAAAACCAAGTACTGTCTTATCTCCAAAAAGAAGTTCAACACCTCTCCACCTTTGAAAGTGGGTTAAGTTCAACTAATGGCTGACCCATCCCTACACATCTTAGGCGTGACATTAGCCAAAGACTTGCGATGGAATGACCACATATTCCAAATCGCCAAACAAGCATCCCAGTGCTTGGGATTTCTTAAGAGGTGCAAGTTCCTCCCCCAGCCATCGGCCCGTGCTGTTATTTATAAATCCTACATTCGGCCTCTTCTCGAATATAACTCCATCGTTTGGGGCGGCGCTCCAATAACCACCTTAGCATGGTTAGATAAGGTCCAAAAAAGGGCCCTTAAACTAATTGATGGCGACACCATTTGCTCCAGCATCGATCCCTTGAGCCACCGTAGGAATGTAGCAGCACTGACAAAATTTTATCGCTACTTTCATAGTGACTGTTCCTCCGAGCTTAACGCTCTCCTGCCTCCACGGCAATCCTATACCCGCAACAACAGATTAGCCCACTCGTCTCATTCCCTCCACCTGCAACTCCCCCTTTCACGCACTCAACAAGATATGAATTCGTTTGTAAATAGAACAACTCGACTGTGGAATAATATCTCGCAGTCAGTATTTCCGAGCTCCTACAACATCCAAGAGTTCAAACGCAGGGTTCATCACCACCTTCTTCAATACCCCCCCGTACCCAGGCCCGCCGCTAGCCGCTTCAGCGCCCGTGTGCAAAACAGACAATGCCGCCCCCTCCCTTATCTTGTTTTTTCTGACTGAGCTTGTTGGAAGATGGTTTAGTTTGGTTATATAGGAGTGTATAAAAAAACAACTTTTATAGTCAAACAATTTATTGCCATTACTATTAGTGCGTTTCCATGACAGCTTGAAGCTTACTTGAAGCGTACTTCAAGCACAAATGTAAACACAAGCAGCTCGACTGGAGTCGATCAAAAAGATTTTTGTGATCGGCTCGAGTGCTTGTCATGTAAACCGAGTTTGAAAGCTTGAGTGCTCGAAATTGCGAAAGTTAGGCCTGTAAATGTGTCTAAAAGGTAATGTGTGGGAATATGAGGAGACAAAAATATTAATGAAGAAATAAAAGCACGATAAAAGGAAGAAATAAAAGAAATATAATAGTAACTTCAAATGACAGCTAAAGAACTCAAGCTCAGTTTAAGCTAATATGCCGCTTCAAGTAGGCAGAGCATATACGCGCTCGAGTTCTTGAGATTTTCAAGCCTTCGAGTACTCAAGCTGTCATCGAAACGTAGTATATGTTGGTTTATATAGTACAGTGATTCTCAACCTATGTGCCGCGGCACTTTTGTGTGCCGCCAAATTCCTGAAGTGTGCCGCCAAATTCAGGAAACAAAAGTCCACAACCGATCACATATTCGCATTAAAACACGTGATTGAAAAGACGAAAGAGTTTAATATTAAGAGTTTAACACTTTTTCATTGAGTTTAAGACAGAATATGATCTTGCGCTACGTTCAAAAATCTACGAAGCAATGGTGGAACTGAACTTTCCAGACCAATTAATTCAAATCACTAAAACTTCATCGAATGATAAACGGAGTGAGAATACGGAGCAATTTTTCGGGGCGAACAGAGGCCTCAGGTAAGGAGACTCTCTATCCTGCTTACTACTTAACATATTATTAGCAAAAACGATCCGGTAGAAAAGTATTGAAACTAAACTGGAGGGACAATTCTAAACAAGTCTATTTAGCTAATGGCATATGCAGATGATATAGAAGTCATAGGCAGTTCAATGACGGCAGCGAAGGAAGCAGATGTAGCGTTAGGCAAAGCAGCATCAAAGAACAGCAAAGACCACAACATTACGGCGAAAATTAAAAGAAGAATACTGCTAGCGAACAGGGGCGGCGGAGCATAATCATTGTAGGTGGGCAGCACGCGAATAGGTAACCGTTAAAATATTATTCGGTCAATTGAATTACCAGCTGGCTTTAAATTCTTTGGTTATGGGGTTATGTCCGACTAGCATTTTGGGAGGGCCCTTATGAGCCTTGCCCGACCGCCCCATATGGACCGCGATTAGATTGCCCTATAAGGCCCACACCGAGTATCTTATTCCTTGCCTCATTCGCGACTCGTCCTACGGAAATGCCTCATTTGGCCCCCGGAAAAAAATCATTGCTCCTCGATTCCGAGTGGAAAAGGGATTCCGAAAAGTTTGACAAGTTCGGCGGGCATATATGGGAATAATAACTGTGTCTGTGTCGAAAACTTTATATTTTTAAACGCAAGTATCGTTTTACCAATACGGCGTCCCAACTGAGTACTAATTACGTCCCATGCTGCATAGCCTTTGTAATCGAACCAGAACCAGTCTATTGAGTATGTTAAATGATATCTTTTCCGGTCACCACCAGCATAATTACCTGAAACATGAAGCAATACATCAACAAACACTAAAGCTTTGCATGAGTTAAACTAAAGCTTAATGGCCCGGCTTTACCGACCTCAGTTCAATAATGTTCAGTTCAATCCACGTAAGTAAGTAAGTGGTGCAAATTGTTGCTGCTTTTCCGCCAGAAATCAAAAATGCGAGAGCCCACTGGAATGGTATTCCACAATTCTAGTTAATTATCATCTTTTGAGCGAGCTTTTACATTCAACTTCAGTTCGGGACCCATTGTGCGAACTGAGGTCTGTTTTTCCTCAGTTGAATATGTTTAAACTATATGCGAACAGAACTGAGGTTAGAAGTTCAGTTCGCCAATTTGCTTGCTCAGTCGGTGAAGCCGGGGTATTTTTTTGAAGGTTTTCGAAACGTTTTCTGAATATGTAAGGCAGATTTCGCCCCACTTAATTTGGAATAAGGTTTGCCTACTAGGGCCATTATAAAAAACTGATAATGCATACCTCACTTCAGTATCGCTGTTTTTTTTTTGAGTGGTATTTTTGAGGAAACTATTTCGGAATGCCCCTCACGCCCCTGGCTAAGGGATGAAAGCAAGGGCGTCATAATTAATCGAGAATTTGACTGATTTTCTAATACAAGCCCATCGAAAGTGTGAAAACATTCATCGTTACCATTCCTATAAACATATTGGCCTGAAAATATGAATGGGAGAGATGCGCCTCTTATTTCTGTTACGAAAAATACGTTACGTTACGTTAAACTCTGGAGCGGCACCTTAATTTGACTTTTTCCAACTCAACATCGATCTACCTTTCAACCCTCTTCGAGGCTAGCATGATAAAATGGGGCACCTAAATCTTTCACTAGCTGACGGTCTGAAAGTAGAATTCTTTTAAATTTATTGTATTGTTAGTGTGCCGTCAAAATTTTGAAATTGTTAAAAGTGTGCCGCAACAAAAAAAAGGTTGAGAATCACTGATAGTAGTTAGAATTTTCAAAATTCAACGATTTAAAATTTACTTTTTATACCTACTTATTTAAAAATGAATAGGTACATTTTAGTTTACAAAAGGTATACCTACCTAAGAATAGTAATTCTACCGCTTTGCTAAAAGCAAGAAAATTTCAATTCGTGTATGTTGTAGAGCGTTATTTTTTATTTTAAGGCTTAAAATGAAACTTAGATTTGCTTATAAAAATTGAACTCTTCTTGCTTTTATATTTGCGAAATCTGCTATTATTTGCCTAATATCTAAACTATCCAATATTTCAGATTCGATCGAAATAATGGCTAAATTACTCAGTCTTTGTTGATGCATAGTTGACCTTAAATAATTTTTTATAATTTTTAACTTAGAAAAAGATCTTTCTCCAGATGCAACTGTAGCTGGTAGAGTAAAAAATATTCTTAATGCTATTGATGTGTTTGGAAAAGTTGACATTAAATTATTTGAGAAAATATATTGTAAAAGTGTACATATGTGGATCACTAGACTGATTTTCTAGAAAATGTAGCTTTAAAGCATTAATTTCATTGTACAAATCAATACCATCAATGTCGGCTTTATTCTTTGAATAATTTTTCAGTTTCAGATGTAAATCTTTACAATGTTTCATCAATTCTTCTTCAGGGTAACTAAATAATGTAATACTGAAAAATCCAAATGCGTCGGCTAAAGTTTTTAACTCTTCAAATCTATTTTTTAAGGAAGCTAACGTCTGATTTAGGATTTAAAAAAAAATCTACTTTGTAGTTGATTTTAGGGTCCAATATGACTTCATCGCGTTGTTCATACTGAAATTGCGTCGGTTTTTTATTTTGGACGAAGTGTTTTTATTGGTGGGAAGTCGGTTTCAGCATTTAGTTTATGAGCCACTTCGGTTGCTTCTTTTAAAATTATTTCAAAATGTTGATCCGTGCGATAATTTATGCACACTTCAGTATTAATTGTGGGATTTTGTAGCATTTTACTTAAATAATTAATTTCGTTTAAAATTTCCAACCACACTACGACAGAGCAAATAAACTTATAATTCTGAATCTTTAAAGCAAGTAAAAACGCTTTGTGAGCTGTGGCACAATCGCACTCAGACATATTTTCAAATATTTCTAACAGAGCATCAAATATTTTTACTATGTGATACCGTAATGGTTTGATTGCGTCAATTCTGCTAGACCATCGTGTATGTAGTACTTAAAGCTTTCAATTTTAAGTCTGGTAAATGTTTGCAAATGATCGACCACCTTTTTGTAGATGATGAAAAGAAAACATAAATTTCTTGAATTATGTTAAAGAAGTTGATAGTTTCGTGCGAAATACTTGCTGCATCGTTAACTACCAAATTTAGACTATGAGCCGAGCAGGGAACGTAAAATGCACGATTATTGATTTCCAAAATTCTTTTCTGCAATCCATTGTGCTTTCCACGCATGTTAGAACCATTATCATAACCTTGCCCGCGCAGATTTTGAATGTCGAGGTTTAATTGTGAAAATAAATTTAAAACAAAATTTAATAAACCTTCGCCAGTTGAATTGTTAATTGGACAAAAACCAATAAAATGTTCCCGCACCTCTACTTTTTTTTTATGATTTAGATCAACATGCCTAAGTATTATTGTTATTTGTTCTGTGTGGCTTGTATCCGGTGTGCAGTCTAATATAACAGAAAAATATTTCGATTCTCTGACTTTGCCTAAAATATAACTTTTTATCGCTGTACCGAGCAATTCAATAATTTCATTTTGAATTTGATCACCTAAATAGTGAGTGATGCCCATACGACTTGAATCGGATTTTGATTCAATTCTGCGTATGTGTTCTGGTTCTCGCATAACTGAATCAAAAGAAGCAATCAGAATTTTTTACAGAAGAGAATTTCGCTTTGTATTTTTTGATTTTTTTGAGCTATTTTTCTTCTTGTGTTTATACAGGAGCCCCATTAGTGACTAGTATTGCAGTATCAACAACTATATTTCAAGTTGCTGCAGCACGGGGATTACCCTGTGAAATGTGCATGAGTGAAAAAGCTTCGCCTTCAAACAACCACAGCGAATGGGAAAATCGTTTTCTTCTCTGTTGGTTTGGTTGTTGTTACGGCATTATAAAAAGAACGTAGGTGCAAATTATGAAAACGAGTTCGATGTCGAGATTGCCGCCATCCTGAAAGTGCCGCCCGCGTGAGGTGCACGCTCTGCACGCCCGCACCCGGCGGGCCTGCCCGTACCTTTATAATCCTTAACCTATTCCCCCACCCTCCCTCCCGTACTAAGCTTACTGCTAGAGATTGCACCATGACATGACAACTGACATGATGGACTGGTAGTACAAAGGGTGAATCCTGAGCTTAGCACTGCCACATAAAAAAAAAATAATCGCCAAACAAGCATCCCAGTGCTTGGGACTTCTTAAGAGGTGCAAGTTCCTCCTCCAGCCATCGGCCCGCGCTGTTATTTATAAATCCTACATTCGGCCTCTTCTCGAATACAACTCCCTCATTTGGGGCGGCGCTCCAATATCAACCTTAGCATGGTTGAAAAATAATGAAATAAAAAACTTGCAGTACAAAAACTTGTCTTTTTTGCGGCAAAAAAACTTGTCTCTTTTTCGGTGGAGTTTTTTGTACATAAAATTAAAAAACTCCAATTTTAACTTATAGTGCGTGATAGTCCAACTCTTAACGAAGAAAAAGAGCTTCGAAAAAATGTCCTACGAGGTCGAGGAGCTGTAGACGAAGGATTTTACGAAAACGCTTTTTTTACATAAATCGAAATTTCACCCATATTTTGCAAAATTTCGAGCCAAAAAAAATAATGAGTTTTCAGATTGCCAAAAGCAACATTTTTACCAAAGTTTCTAGGTCGCATCAATAAAAAGAAAAAAATAAAAGAAGAAGAAGCGATTTTTAGCGGTTTTTAGCATTTTTCTCCATGTATGACACTAACCAATATTTTATACCACATCAATTGAAAGATAATTTTAATACCTATAACTTTATAATTTAACTTTTTCGGATCCGAGCTCAACTTTTTGTTTTATTGGCGAAAACCCGGTTTTTTGACTTTTGCGAATTTTTTAGGTTAAGTTCCGTAAAAAAAAACGCTATCATTCTTCAAATTAAGTGTTCTACACGCCCATATTTTTTTTCCTGCCTTCAATTGTCTGGAAATTAACATGGTGATTCCGTAGATTGATTGGACTATCTCTGTCCATAGGAAAATTTTCTGTCATTTGGTCGTCGAATGTTTTGTTTTTAACAAATTTGTACCACCATTGCTTGCTTCTTTGTTTAGACCACACTTTCCTCGTTCTCTGTTTTGGTAAATAACTGATAACGTGTTTTATTGTTGCTACTTTCTTTATATGAGCGGGGTGAGTATGTTTAATCGTCTTGTTAGTCTTTTCATGAAGTTTATTCTCGTTTTTTTTTAATTTTCTTGTTATGTTGCTGTATTAAAATCGCAACCACTTCATTAATATAAGTAACGTAGCTTGCACAGGAATATAGAATTATTTCGTTCTGATTACCTTCCATGTTCTTAAAAAAGAATTTAGAATTTCATACAAAAATTGCAGATTATGTTTTGTATATTTTAATGTCAGTTCAACTCAACTCTAATTCATATACGGTAGTCGGAATTTCAACTCAACCTCGACTCAACTTTTCAACCTAATCATAAACGGGGTAATGGTGCAATGTCTAGCAGTAAGCTTAGTACGGTGGAGGGATGAGAGGGGGGGGGGGGGTTAAGGATTAAAAGGTACGGGGGGGTATTGAAGAAGGTGGTGATGAACCCTGCGTTTGAACTCTTGGATGTTGTAGGAGCTCGGAAATACTGACTGCGAGAGTTTATTCCACAGTCGAGTTGTTCTATTAACAAACGAATTCATACCTTGTTGAGTGCGTGAAAGGGGTAGTCGCAGGTGAAGGGAATGAGACGAGTGGGCTAATCTGGTGTTGCGGGTATAAGATTGCCGTGGAGGCAGGAGAGCGTTTAACTCGGAGGAACATCTGACACCTTGAAGCATGGATGCAAAAATATCTAACTGGCCTTGCAGGTCGTTATTTTGGGAACTGTGGGAGCCCCAGAAATGTTTGGAGCGTTAAGAAGTACTCCATCTTCAAGAGTTTTTTTAAAGTAATTTTATATTGATACCACGAGCTTGGCGCCGAGGTAGAGGTAGAAACAGACATAGGTTAGGGGAAATTGCCCATATGTCGATTTTTTTATGTTACGAGATATTCTGGTGCAATTTTAAATTGTGTGCTCCTGGAGGAATATAATGACGAGTATTCTTATTAGATTTTTTTTCTTATTAGATATGAAACTTTTTTTTATCACTCAGTAATGATAATTATTAAAGTACTAATTATAATTAATACATTTTTAAAATGTTTTATTTATATTTTATCTTATATATTAATAGGCAAACAAAAAGTTTGTACACGCTAAGGCTTTTTTGTTCGTGGACCGATTTCGTTTAAATTTTCAGAAAATGTTCTTTTTATGGCATAGTTTTGTAATAAGGAATTTCAACGAAATCGATTCACGAATAAAAAAGTTATAGCGATTTTAATTTTTCGGATTTTAAAAAGCCGTTGGAAAATTTGATTTTTTTTGAGCATCAACGTAGAGCTGAGTAGCCTACGATTGACACAAATGCCGTTTCAGTGAAGCGAATGGACAGAGAAAAACAAGCGTTTGTGTGGATTTTTGGCGGCATAACTGACATAAAAAAAACTCGGTCACTTTGTGCGTGCATTATTTATACTCTTTTGTGTATAGTATTATTGAGTTGTATTGTGTAAGGCGCTGCCGTTCGTTTTGTGGCGAATGCCTTTAGAAATTTTAATTGATTAATTTAAGTGTGTTTTGAATGTTATTCTGCGTAATTTTTATTCGTTTTCGTATGGTTCTCGGAATCTGAGTTGTCTTTTTGTCATTCCAAACAGTTAACTGCGAATTTCGAGTGCAATTTATCGGTGAGTACTTACGTTTTTTTCCGCGTTTTCTTTTCGAAATGCCAAGACAACGACGGGGACACTCGAATGTCGATTTTAGATCGCTTCGCGAAAATACTAGAATTCGCGTTAGAAATCTACGTAGTGCTAATGAAATGAATGTTGCAAATAATGAATTGAATAGTGGTGTGAATGAAATGAATGTTGATGCATTTCATAATGAAATGTTTGTTGATGGTGTTGCACCTTTAGAAATTTTGACTGATTCTTTTAAATGTGCTTTGAATGTTATTCCGGTTAATTTTGATTCGTTTTCCTGTGGTTCTTTTAATATGAGTTGTCATTTTTGTCGTGCCAAACATTTTCTGACTGAAGTAACTTTACGTAATACTGAGGCATTTTCTTTGTGTTGTTATAAAGGCAAAGTTAATCTACCTCCACTTTCTCAAAATTTCTTTTTCAATAATTTTTTTGAAGGTTTAACTTAAAATGAAAGTGGTATTAAAAATCGTTCTAAAAATTTTTTTGCAAATATTCGTTCGTATAATGCTGCCTTTGCAATGATTAGCTCTGAGTGTAATTTATCAAATGACACTGTAAATGGCATTTATCACTTTACCACATAGCCAAGCAAGACGTCATGGATGCGATTAAAAAAATCCTGGGAAATCTTAGATGCTCTGGAGCGATAATGGAAATGTTTCATAGTAATTAAAAATTCGCCATTGCGAATAATTTTTTTTTTTAAATAAAAATATTTAAATTTAATTTAAATTCGAACAAATCGTGATTTATTATTTTTGTGACCGAATTTCGGTAACAGGCATCCCAACTAGTCTTATATATTAATAGGCAAACAAAAAGTTTGTACACGCTAAGGCTTTTTTGTTCGTGGACCGATTTCGTTTAAATTTTCAGAAAATGTTCTTTTAATGGCATAGTTTTGTAATAAGGAATTTCAACGAAATCGATTCACGAATAAAAAAGTTATAGCGATTTTAATTTTTCGGATTTTAAAAAGTCGTTGGAAAATTTGAATTTTTTGTGAGCATCAACGTAGAGCTGAGTAGCCTACGATTGACACAAATGCCGTTTCAGTGAAGGGAATGAAAAACAGAGAAAAACAAGCGTTTGTGTGGATTTTTGGCGGCATAACTGACATAAAAAAACTCGGCCACTTTGTGCGTGCATTTTTTTATACTCTTTTGTGTATAGTATTATTGAGTTGTATTGTGTAAGGGGCTGCCGTTCGTTTTTTGGCGAATGGCTTTAGAAATTTTAATTGATTCATTGCACCTTTAGAAATTTTGACTGATTCTTTTAAATGTGCTTTGAATGTTATTCCGGTTAATTTTGATTCGTTTTCGTGTGGTTCTTTTAATATGAGTTGTCATTTTTGTCGTGCCAAACATTTTCTGACTGAAGTAACTTTACGTAATACTGAGGCATTTTCTTTGTGTTGTCATAAAGGCAAAGTTAATCTACCTCCACTTTCTCAAAATTACTTTTTCAATAATTTTTTTGAAGGATTAACTTCGAATGAAAGTGGTATTAAAAGTCGTTCTAAATTTTTTTTTGCAAATATTCGTTCGTATAATGCTGCCTTTGCAATGATTAGCTCTGAGTGTAATTTGTCAAATGACACTGTAAATGGCATTTATCATTTTACCACATAGCCAAGCAAGACGTTATGGATGCGATTAAAAAAATCCTGGGAAATTTTAGATGCTCTGGAGCGACAATGGAAATGTTTCATAGTAATTAAAAATTCGCTATTGCGAATAATTTTTTTTTTAAATAAAAATATTTAAATTGAATTTAAATTCGAACAAATCGAGAATTTTATATATTTATTGGTTTTGTGACCGAATTTCGGTAACGGGGATCCCAACTAGTTAGAATTAATTTGTTTATTGTTTTTTGTATTTTTAAGAGGAATGACTTTTGACTTTTTCAAGAGGAATCATTTTGAATTAAAGGAGTTGTTTTTAGGGTTTCTAGCGGCTTTCGATTCGACGGGAACAGGACTGACAGAATTAGTCTTAGATGAGTAAATAAATTAGATTTGTCTTTAATTGAAGGGTTAGTCTTATTTTAACAGATCCAACATGAAAGGTAGTAATTCTAGTTTGCAAGAATGCATTCCATCCATAGAGCCTAGAGTATTTTTTATTCCTTGACCGTCGCACTTAAAAAATCTAATTATTTCAAAGGGTGCACATTGTTCTCCAAAGGCAATTTCTTGTTCACTTGGATTTCCAGTTCGATTAAAAAGGTGCGATGTTTTGAAAAACATAAAATTATTTACTTTTAAGCAGGGCCGTATTTGGTTTCTCGAGTCGATAGATCGACGACAAAAAAGCTTCTCGACTTTTTCTAAGCTTCATATCACGACCAAATCGACAGATAAGCGCGGCCATACAAAACCATCCAATTGTGGTATTACTCCAAGCGTAGCAAACCACGAATATTTAATTAAAATATAAATTGTTATAAGTTTATTGCATGCATAAATTGAGCTAATCGTCAAACGCCTTTATCGACACCTAAAGAGACGATATCGTGTCGCCAAATGCCAATTTTTGTTTATCGACAGAAGACAATGTCGACTCGAGAAACCAAATACGGTCCCTGCTTAGTGAGACCAGGACGGAAAGTAGAATAGACGCGTTAAAACTATTAATTCGTCAATTAGGTGATGTCTACGAGGCGTAAGTAGAACTTCCTCAGGCAGGGGAATGCGTATAAAATATTTAGCAGAATCATTAAGAAATAAAATTACTCAGTTATATGTTAGAAAAAATAAATATAGCCAATGTATACTTAGAAAGCCCAAATGCCTCTTTATATGCTGCATTTGATATTTTTTTAAATTCCACAAAAGGCTTTTTGACAAATTTAGGATTGGAAACAACATTTCATGAATTCATTGAAAAACCAAAGCGAATTGTTGTTCCAATCCTTGCGATCCAGATGAAAGAAGCCTTTTTATATGATTAGCTAATGGGGCGCAATATTGCCTACTGCACCGGGCGCAAAAAAACCACGCGCCGGCCCTGGGACACTGTACTGCGAGTCAGACGATTGAGTAAGGGAGTACAGGATAACTTGAGAAGCCCCTTAAGACTCCGTCCTAGCTCCTCATGTTACCGGGAAAAGAGTACTCATGCAGGGAGGAAGGCATTATTTTCAGGGGAGCAATCGCTATGGTTGCAGCAGTAGACTTTATTTAGGGCTGGTACGTTCCTACGGTGGCTCAAGGAGTCTGCTCTCTAAAAGTGTATTAGTAGAAATTCGCTAATTCTTATTCATTTTTCACTAGTTCAAAATGTGTCATGCTTACAGCTATGAATTAGTGAATTAGTTAAATAAGATAATGATAATGAATTAAATTTTACTAATTCAATTAGTTAGCATAGACATTTAACTAATTTTTAGTGGATTCATGAACTAATAAACTAAATTTCGACTAGTTCGCTCATCGTCACGATGTGTCTAATGGCACCACTTTGCACCTTGACGAGGTACGCAAGGCGAGGCCGAATGTGGGACTTGTATATAATACCCCGGGCTGCTGGTAGAAGGAAAGAGGAATTTCCATCGCTTAAGAAATCACAGGCATTGGAATACTTGTTTGGCGGTTTGGAATATTGGGTCATTCTATTGAAAATCCTCGGTAATTTTTACATCCAGGATGTAAAGAGATGAATCAACTGTTAGATCTAGATCGACACTGAAATGGGAACACAAGAGCCAAGGTTTTTTTGGAAATTGAAATGTGCTTAGTTTTGGATGCCTTAAATTCAACAAGTTTTTCGCTAGTTGCCGATTATGAAGACAAGATTTGGCACGTGCTTGGTATACATTGTTGTACGCATAAGAGTAACAGGGACATTACTTGTCAGCGAAGAGTCGAATTCGAGGAACTTCAGGATGAAACGATGAATTCTTTGGTTAAGGTTAGAGATACAAGAAGTTCGCTAGTAGAAGGTTTTGGTCTAGAACATGGGTGGTCAACCCAAATGGTATCGCAGGCCGCTTTGAAAATGCATTATGATCCCGCGGGGTGATATATTGGGTGATTCAAATTCAGTTTAATATAATTTAGGGAGAGAGTTCCAAATCTCTGCTGCGAAGAAAAAGAGTTATGAAATTGTTATTTCTGAGGAACTGCGAAAGCTGCACAAACTGGTTGAGGTGTGTAGGTTTCCGCTTCTGTAGTATATCGTGAAACAGCCGCAGAAGCCTATACCCACGATAGTCACTTAGAGAGCAGACCAAAGCGCTGTTCGAGTAGAGTGAAATGTAGTCAAAATGGCGTAACTTATAAACAAAACGTACGCTACTTCAAGTTTATGGTCGCAAGAAGAAGAGGAAACGGTGGAGAAAACGTAGTAGTAACACTTTAAGCAATTTCATATGTTTAGTCCTTTTCCACAAGCCACAACTCAGTAGAACCTGTAGTTTGCAGAAGTACTGAAATAAGCACTTAGTAAAAAGGGGTAGGCCTTACCCTTACAGAAATGCTTATTTTTGCACACGATGTCATAACAGGTAAGGCTTTACTTGTTTACTTTCCTTAGAGTACTTACATAACTACTTACTTTTGAGTACTTACAGCACTGCTCATCTTAGAGCAGTTACAACTACGTATTACAAGAATACGAAAACAAATGAGTCATCGGGAAAATTCTCACTTGTTTGGGTCTAATTCTGGATTATACTTTACCATCTGCCTTCTCTTGTAATGAGCTACATATGTATGTTTGGGCTAGGACAGCAAAGTGTGCGGACGTGTGCTGCTCCGGTCCCTGAAAAACGCGCCGGAAAAAAAAACAAAAAGCAAAACAAAATTGTGAACTGTGAAAAAGAAAAAATTGTGGAAAAAATAAAAACTAAAAACGGGCACAAAAAAACACACAATACAATAAAAAACAGTGTCATAAAAAACGAGCGCAGTCTAACGCGAAGGCCCATCACCCTTCAATAGACACGACCGGACCGACGAACGGCGCAAGTAAGTACCCTTGCTCCCTACCCTCTCTCGCATCTCGGTCCTGTAGGTGCCGCGGCTAAAATCTGTCGGTCGATAAAATTTGCCCCGTCTCAAAAGGCATAACACTTTGACGCGGACAAATTTTATTGACTCTGATGGTTGCGGCAAATGTAATGCCGGGAAATATCCCCGAGAAAGTGGCGATTGAGCCTGCGCAACCGAAGTCCCGTTACAGGTCAAATTTTTGTATTGACTTTTGTAACATTCGTGGACTTCATGCGAATTTCTCTTTTGTTGAGTGCCACTTATCTAATTATAAACCCCCAATCTTCGCACTTAGTGAAACCCAAATATCACCCGATACTGACTTAGGTCATTACCAGGTGTCGGGGTACACTTTAGTGCACAATCTCTCCCCCCATAGGGGTATTGCCATATTTGTTAGGGATGATGTGGCTTATTGTAAAATATTTTCAAACACGACTTCAGATTTCAACTATCTTTGGGTTAAAATCATATTCCAAAGCCACGTCATATTCTTCTGCTTCCTATACAGAAGTCCTAACATAAGTAACGAAGCCTCCACTTCATCTTTTGATACCATTTCCGAACAAATCTCGGGATTTTTGTCGTCCAATCCTGAGTGTGAAATCATCGTTGCGGGTGATTTCAATGTTCACAACGCAAAATGGCTGACTTACTCAAATGGCACCAGTGTTTCTGGCAAGGACGTCGAGCTCTTTGCAGACGCCAATAATTTGCATCAAATTGTGGATCGTCCCACAAGAGTCCCTGATGTTGCTGATCAAGGAACCTATCTCCTTGATCTTTTTTTAACTTCTCATCCAGCGCGATACTCTGTTGAAGTTGATTCACCTCTCGGCAATTCGGACCACTCCTTAGTTAGCGCTAGTTTCCCATTCAAATTTCCCACCCCTCCCAAACCAGTTAAAAGAACTGTATGGCATTATGGGAAGGCCAATTGGCTGGGGCTTATTAATTTTTTCCAATCTACTGATTGGAACCAGTGTTTCCGAAACAAAAACGTCAACTCTGCCGCTATCCGTATCTCTAGGATCATACAGGCAGGAATGCATTTGTTCATTCCTCATTCTACCAAATCTGTGAAGGCTAGGCCCAACAGGTGGTTTAATCAGGAGTGTATGAATGCAATCAGAAATAAAGAAGCCGCCTTTCGAGCTTACAAGAGCTCCCCTAGTGAATCGCTCCGTGTAGAGTATATAAAACTAAGAAATTCCTGTAAAGTCACCATCAGGAATGTCAAAAATTCATTTGACAACAAGTTGAGAAGTAAACTCTTTAATGCAACCTCTGGTAGCAAGAACTTCTGGTCCTCGGTAAGCTCCATTAAGAAGAATTTCACTTCATCCACAACTCCTTCATTCATCCACGATAAGAAGGTGATAACAGACAGAAAATCCAAGGCCGATTTATTAGCGTCTCTGTTTGCTTCCAATTCTTCTTTACCCCAAATTGATATGCTACCCCCGGTTCTCGAGCACAGCGCTCATTTAATGGACAGGGTTTTCTTCAGGACTCGCGATGTGTACAGGCCTCAAGGAGCTCGATATCAATAAATCCACTGGACCCGATAATATACCCCCTATCGTCTTAAAACAATGCGCCTCACCTTTGGCTAAACCTCTGCGCAAACTTTTTGCCCTATCATACTCTTCCGGAGTCTATCCAGACTCTTGGAAACTTGCCCATGTACAGCCAATACCGAAAAAAGGTGACTCCAGCGACCCCTCTAACTACCGCCCAATAGCAATTACTTCTATTCTCTCCAAAACAATGGAGACGATAATCAACAAAAAACTTATGGGATATCTAGAATCAAGTCGTTCGGTAGAACGACGACGGCGATTGTTATTTACCGAACTACTTACTTACTCCTAGCAACTCAAATATCGACATCACTAAAATTTGAAAATTTTATAAAAAATAATAAACATGCTATTTTTTCCAAAGTAAATTGCTTAAAAATCGTAGAAATGAATGTTCTAACTAATAAAATTTTCCCTAAAAAAAACCAACATAATTGATTGAGTTATACGGTTTTATCATTTTCAGAGTGTGAAAAAATCGTTTTCCTAACCGGCATTTTTTCCTAACCAAATTTTTTCCTAACCAATACATGTACATCAGTAGCAAATTAAGTAGGCGCACAGTGCGGCCGATTCCTAAAAAGCTGGCCAAAAGTCGATAAATCAGATGCAAAATTTCTTACTCGGGGGTTTTCGGGGTCGCTGATTACGAATTTGATATTAAAAATTAGAAAAGCCACCCCCTTCCACCCTTTTGACCACCCCTCGCGTGAAATAGCGTATATTATTCAACATAATCAAGATGCATGTCAATTTATAGGTTTTCGGGGTCGCTGATTACGAATTTGATATTAAAAATTTGAAAAGCCACCCCCTTCCGCCCCTATTGGCCACCCCCTCGCGGGAAATCTATAATATAAAAATAAGTCGGGTTTTCCTTTCTGACGCTATAATTCCAGAACGCACGATCCGATTTCCACGGTTTTGCATTCGTTGGAAAGGTCTCGGGCTCCGTGAGGTTTATAGCAAAAAAATTTAAAAAGAAAAGCAGGCGTTTGGTCCATAGCAGCCATCTCAAGAGGGCGGATTACCATTTTCTTTACAACCCCTCGACATGGATATCAAATGAAAGGGTATGGTAAGTAGAACACCAAAAGCAATATAGTATACTCAATATATCGTTTGGTCCAGGCAGTCATCTCAAGAGAGAAAATGTCCATAGCGGCCACTCAAGAATGTGGATTACCATTTTCTTCACAACACCTTCGACATGGATATCAAATGAAAGAGTATGATAAGTAGAACACCATAGGCAATATAGTATACTCAATATATCGTTTGGTCCATGGCGATCATCTCAACCGGGCGGATTACCATTTTCTTCACAACCCCTTCGAGATGAGTATCAAATGAGAGAGTATGATAAGTAGAACACCATATGCAATATAGTATACTCAATATATCGTTTGGTCCATAGCGGTCCTCTCAAGAGGGCGGATTAATATTTTCTTCACAACCCCTTCGACATGGGTATCAAATGAAAGAGTATGATAAGTAGAACACCATAGGCAATATAGTATACTCAATATATCATTTGGTCTATGGCGGTCATCTCAAGAGGGAGGATGATCATTTTCTTCACTACCCCCTCGACATTGGTATCAAATGAAAGGGCATTATAAGAAGAATGCCATAGACTATGTCTTTAGATTCATGACGGCTATCTCAAGAGGGCGGATTACCATTTTCTTCACAACACCCGAGACATGGGTATCAAATGAAAGGCTATGAAAAGTAGAACACCATAAGCAATATAGTATACTCAATATATCGTTTGGTCCATAGCGGCCATCTCCAGAGTTTGGATTACCATTATCTTCACACCCCTCGATATGGATTTCAAATGAAAGGGTATGATAAGTAGAACACCATAAGCAATATAGTATACTCAATATATCGTTTGGTCCATGGCGGTCATCTCAAGAGGGAGGATGATCATTTTCTTCACTACCCCCTCGACATTGGTATCAAATGAAAGGGCATTATAAGAAGAATGCCATAGACTATGTCTTTAGATTCATGGCGGCTATCTCAAGAGGGCGGTTTACCATTTTCTTCACAACCCCTTCTAGATGGGTATCAAATGAAAGAGTATGATAAGTAGAACAATATAAGCAATATAGTATACTCAATATATCGTTTGGTCCATAGCGGCCATCTCGAGAAGGCGGATTACCATTTTCTTCACAACCCCTACGACATGGGTATCAAATGAAAGAGTATGATAAGTAGAACACCATAAGCAATATAGTATCCTCAATATATCGTTTGGTACATGGCGGTCATCTCAAGAGGGCGGATTACCATTTTCTTTACAACCACCTCGACATGGGTATCAAATGAAAGGGTATGATAGGTAGAATACAATAGGCAATTTAGTATACTAAATATACCTTTAGATCCATGGCAGCCGTCTCAAGAGGGCGGATTACCACTTTCTTCACAACCACCTCGATATGGGTATGATGAACTCTGGGTGAGTAGTGGATGTGTAGTAGGACGTGTTAAAGACCGCACAACTTTAACAATTTGGATAGCGGTTTTATGAGTGAAAATATACTTTACTTGGGTTAATTCTTTATTTTCTTTTACTGTTCTATAAGAATCAGTTAGTAAGACTACGATTAAGGTACATTGCATTTGGGCTTATATATTAATTGCTTGACCTACTTAATCAACATATTTTTAATTATATTATTACCTAATATCTTCATTGTTCTAGATTGTTTGTAATACTTGAAGTAATGTAGGTTGTTGGATATTACTTCATTAATTTATTTAGGTTAAATTGGTTAAATTATGTTTTTGTGATGTGCTTGCACATTCTCCCCCCTCGGCCTTGAGTGCTGAGCTATAGGATGCGTTGGCTGGCCTCAACACAAATAGATCATCGGGTTGTTGCGCAGTTGATGGGTTTGGTTTGCTACATTGTTTACTCTTAATGATGTATCCAACAATTACTAGGATAAGTGTTATTGTGATTGAGCCCGCTGCTGTTGTAACATGGTGTCGGAAGAGTGTCCTGGTGCCTTGCGCTAATTCTTCTTGAAGTAATTCCTGTTGTCTGATTTGCCCTATCAGTTGCTCATGAGGTCTTAGTACTGATTCAGGTTCTAATCTTAGACTGTGTTGCTGGTGACGGTATTCTGTCAGGTTAAACATCATGGGTTTATTGAATGCTGATTTTACGTTGATGTCCTTTGTGATCTCTGATGTTAGTGTGTTTCTTCTGGTTTGTATAATGCAGCCTTGCTCGATTTGGATGATCGCCACATCTTCTAATCTAAGTTCCACGCGCTTGCCCTTACATCTTATCGCTGCAATAGTGGGCTTGCTTGCTATTACCAACCATGTATTTCGCATGTGCAAATGCTTCCAGATGACATCAGGGGCCTTCAACTTCGTCATTGTACATGGGTATGGATCCTGACGTTGGTAGATTTCATCTATGATGCAGTTTGGGTTCGTGTCAATGTGGCTTACAACTGTTGGAGTGCACAATATTCCCTCTGCTTCTTGTGGTGTACATGTGGTGAGTTCTCTTTCAGTCATCTCAAAGTAGGTTTGATCATTATAGTTTACCGCTAGTATAGGATTTGTTATTAATGGTAGTATATACGTGCTGCTATTTGTACGTTGAGGAATTGGCGTTATTTGTAGCAGTGTATATTTATTTACTTCAATGATGTATAAGAAACCAAAGATATGAATGCCAGTCTCATCTACTGCTACTTCAATTGGTTTGTGTGATTTGTGTGTGATTCCAAGACTTGATGGTAGTTTGGATGAAACGTTATTAATGATGGTGAGTAGTTTGCTGGGAGATATGAACTCTAGTAATGCACCTTTTCCTAAAAATGCCTCAGTAAACCGAATATACTGGAGTTCCAGTTCATCTATAAGACTGGTTGCCAATTGGTATGCAGTTATTATGTGAATAGCTGCTTTATTACTATCCACAGTAGAGAACCAACCTGGCACCTTATTTATTTCTTCTAACGCCATATTTAGTTTTTTATTATATATGTTGAGTCTCTCAGTGGTTCTGGCTTCCGTCTCATTGATTGTCGCGATGGTGGATAACATAATGTTAGACTGATGGAATGCAGCTTGTCTAAGTGCTTGCTGATCCTTTTGTAGGATGTTGATGTCTGTGTATACTTCCTCGTTAACTCCAAACACTGATTGTAGTAGTTGACCTAGTATGCCGCGTTTTTGTCTTCCTTTGAATTTACTGGCAAGAGTGGCTATTTCGTCCAATATTGTGCTTTGTTTTTGCGTCAAATGTCGAATTAACTCGTTGCAATGTAATTCCAAGGATAGATGACCCATTTTGTTGCAGACAATTCCAAACTGTGTGACAGTTTCATTTAATTGTGCAATGTCTGATGTGATGTTTAAAGGATACTGAAGTTCAATACGAAGAGTTCCCCTCTGTACAAATGTTTCTCCTATATGTTCTACATACAGTCCGGGTTTAGGGTGACTAATATTATAGGCTGCCAACGTTTGTTTGCACATCGTTACTAAGAATAGGACTGCAAATGCCATTGTTTTCCACCTTTTGCAAGAATATTGTTTGTGAATTCGAATTGATGCTCTATTCTTGCATCGTATCGATGATTGATGGCTCCTTGGGTTTTCTTTTATAATGTTCGTTTCTCTTCTTATTGTTGACTTCATTTCTTCGTAAGTTTCTTTGGCTAGTCGCTGTTTTTGTAATGGCACTAAGTTGTCATATCCTGTTACTGGTCGAATTCGGATACTGCTGCTTCGTGATTTGTGAGCAATCTGGGCTTCTTTAATTTCTTGAAGGTATCTTCTCTTTATCAGCTCAGGAGTCGTGTAGGTATCAGGAAGTTCAAATTTTCTTTTTCTAGAAGATATTTGCGAGACTTGTAAAGTATTTGCCTTTGTTTGGCTCGTGCATTTAATAGGCTTAGCTTCTTGGTTATAGGAAGAGGTGTTATATTTGTCATTCTGGATTGATTGCCGGGTTGATGCTACAGCTACTGTCACTGTTTCGATTGGCTTGCTTTGTTCTGAGGTCTTCTCCTCATCTTCTGATGGTAGGATACATATTTTTGTAATAGGGCGTTTTAGTATAGTATTTCCCTTTGTGCGTAGGCTGACTACTCTAACTAGTCCATCAGATCCTTTGTGTGTTTCTATCACCCGTGCTAGAAGCCATTTAGCAGCAGGTAAATTTTCGTTTTTAATTATGACCATTTGACCTCTCTTCACGTTCTCTTGTTTTATTTGCCATTTTGGGCGTTGTTGTAATCTGTGAAGATATTCTGTTGACCAGGATTTCCACACATCTTCCTTTAGTTTCTCAACCAGCTTCCATCTTGTAGTGCAATTTGTTTGGTCTAATTTCTCTGAGCTTGGAGGACATATCAAGGGTTGCCCTATTAAAAAATGACCAGGAGTGATTGCATCTAGATCCTGTGGATCATTTGTTAATGGATAGAGTGGTCTTGAGTTCAGACAAGCTTCTATTTGGTATAGAAGTGTTATTAATTCTTCAAAAGCTAGTGGAGTTTCACCAATAACTCGTTTTAAGTGGTGTTTTATCGATTTTACTCCGGCTTCCCATAATCCACCGAAGTGTGGCGCTGCGGGGGGGTTAAAATGCCACTGTGTTCCGTCAGATGCTAATAAGGCTGCTATTGCTGGCTCGTTCACCTTCAGGGCCATCTTAAGATCTCTATCTAACACCCTTTTGGCACCGACGAAGTTTGTTCCACAGTCACTGTATAAATGTTGACATTGACCGCGTCTTGCGATGAATCTCTTAAACGAAGCAATGAATGCTGCTGTTGTCAAATCACTGACTGCTTCTATATGGATTGCCTTTGTTCCAAGGCAGACGAATACCGCAATGTATCCCTTGTAGCATTTATTTCCTCTACCCTTTGACATTCTGATGGATATGGGTCCAGCGTAGTCCACACCTGTATGGGAAAATGGTTTGGATGGTGTTATTCTAGCTGCCGGCAGGTCTCCCATCATCTGTTTAGCAGTTTCTGCTCGGTAACGCACACATACAATACATTTATGGATAATCTCGCGTATTGTGTTTCGAGGATTTATTATCCAGTATTTTCTTCGGATGTAAGCTAACGTCCCTTGATTTCCAGCATGTAGAGTTTTTAGATGAGCTTCTTTAGTTATGAGAGTTGTTAATGCACCTTTATGTGGAAGGATTATTGGATGCTTTTCATTGTAGCTTAAAGACGAATGTGCCAAACGACCACGTACTCGTAATATGTTATCTTGGTCTATAAACGGGGACAACGACTTTAGTTTACTGTTTGAGGCGATGCTCTTGTTTTGTTGTAGTCTGGTTTTCTCTTCAGCGAAGGAAAGTGATTGTTCTAGGCGGATTATACAGTTTAGTGCCTCATCCAACTCCAGAACTGATAGGTAAGGTGACGTATTTTTACTTAACGGTGTTTTACAGTTGCGAATGAATCGTCGACAGAAGGCAGTGACTCGTGTTAGTTTTCTTAGGGAAGAGAATCTTTCAATTATTTCCCTATCTGGTATATCAACCCTTGCGGTTAGTATGGCAAGAGCTGGGTCTGATTCTATTGCAGCGGAATGTACAATTGGTGTGGAAGGCCATTTTTCCTTTGGATACTTTAACCACTCTGGACCTGTCCACCATAAGTTATGGTCACTTAATTTTGCAGGTGATAATCCCCGGGAAGCACAATCTGCAGGGTTTTCCTCTGTTTTAATGTAGTGCCATTGTTCTGCCATGGTGGTCTCTTGTATTCTGGAAATACGACTTGCGACGAATCTTTCCTTCCGTTCCGGACTGGTCTTGATCCATGATAATGCAATTGTTGAATCTGACCATAAATATATGGGGATTTCTTGAATTTTCAATGATTTGATGGTTCTTTCGATTAGGTTTGCTAATAGCACCGCTGCACATAACTCTAGACGAGGTATGGTTAGCTTGCCTTTCAAAGGAGCCACCTTGGACCTTGCTGTGAGTAGCTTTATTATTGTTTCGCCTGATCGTGTTACAATTTTGCTGTACACTACAGCTGCGTATGCTTTTTCTGAGGCATCGCAGAAGCCATGGATCTCCATAAGTTTGTTGTCCGGTTCATAATGGTTCCATCTTGGTATTTGTATTTTCTCAAGCTCGTGTAGTTCAGCTGCGTATGCCTTCCATTCATGAGTTAGTTTTGATGGTAGTATTTCGTCCCATTTCACGCCAGTTGCCCAAAGATCTTGAAGAAAGATTTTTGCTCTTAAAGTCACTGGAGTTAACCATCCTAATGGGTCGAAAATTTTAGCGGTACTGGAGAGTATGGTTCTTTTTGTCGGTTGTTCATCTACCTTACGATTATGTACCTTGAATTGGAATGTATCCTTTTTTGGATTCCAATGGATTCCCAAAGTTTTTATGGTATCCTCTCCTCCCAATTCCAAAATATTCTGCTCTCTCTGTTCTTCAGGAATTTCTTGGATGAGTTGACGTTTGTTGCTGGTCCATTTCCTAAGATTAAATCCTCCAGAGGCCAGCAAATTGATTAATTCCTGATGAAGTTTGATAGCTGTTTCTCGCGAATGTGCTCCAGTCAGTAGATCATCTACATAGAAGTCATTCAATGCAGCAGTGGTTGCTAATGGGTAATTGCTGGCTTCATCATTTGCTAGTTGTTGGAGAGTACGTATTGCGAGATATGGAGCTGAGGTTGTTCCGTATGTTACTGTGGTTAATTTGTACTCCTTAATGGGTTCCGTTGTTGAGAATCTCCACAAAATTCGCTGATAATCTTGATCCTCGGATGATACTCGTATTTGGCGGTACATCTTTTCAACATCTGCCGTGTACACGTAGCGATATTTACACCATCGCAGAAGTATTTGCGATAAATCTTGTTGGAGACGAGGACCAGATAGCAGGAGGTTCCAGATGATGTGTTCATCGATGCATCAAAAACGACGCGTAGTTTTGTTGTGGTGCTATCGTTTTTAAACACTGCATGATGAGGGATATAATAATGTTGTCCTTTCGGTGATTCAGTGGAATTTGCTAATACCATGTGTCCTAAGTCAACGTATTCTCTCATGAATTTTTTGTAGCCCTCTTCTAAGGCCTTATTAGAAGAGAATTTTCCTTCTAAGTGTAGGAGACGAGCTAGTGCCCGTCTTCGTGATTCTCCAAGCGTTTCCATGGGTTTCTTGAAGGGGATTGAAACGGTATATGTTCCGTCCTTGTTGCGAATATGTGTTTCTTCGTACTGGCGTTCGCATTCTTGATCTGCGATGGATAAGTGGGTATCGTTACTTGGAATATCCTCTATTTCCCAAAATCTTTTGAGCTGGTCATTAATATCCACTTCTGTGATCATGCTTACTAGATTAGTTCCTTGACGGGAGGTGGATGTTTGTCCTGAAAGAATCCAGCCAAGTTCTGTATTTTGGGCCAATAGTTTTGCTGCCTTTCTGATATTATTAAGCAGAATTGTAGGAAGGATGTCAGCTCCTATGATAATGTCTATTGGTCCGGGTTTGTTATAGGTCGGATCGGCCAATAGTATGTCCTTCCATGGTAAGCTATGAGATATGTCCGTGCTCGGAAGTAGTTTTGTTAGTTTTGGTAAGATAAGCACGTCCACGTCCATTTGAAAGCTTGAAGGAAATCTCGGTATTATTTTTATTGTTGCTTTCCCTACAATGCTTCCTGGTTTTATTTCTCCTATACCTGATACCTCGGCACACGCTTTGGTTCTTGGTATGCCAAGGCTCTGCACAGTTTGTTCTGTTATGAATGATGCTTGCGAACCAGAATCAATCAATATTCGTAGTAGCTCTTCCTTACCATTGCTGCCGAAGGTCTTGATTAGTGCAGTAGCCAATAAAACTTGTTGATTTTGCGCTGCGTAGTTGGTGAGGACTTCCTTGCCTTTCCCTATCTTTGTGGTAGACGGTTGATTACCTTTCCTCAGTTTTTCATCGTGAAGTAAGGTGTGATGCCTTTTCTTGCAGATACTGCATTTAAAGCGGCTGTGACATACTTCCTTAATGTCGTGACTTAGGCAGTTCAGGCATAGTTTTTTACTTGTAATCGTTTCTAAACGTTTTTGAACTGACAGTGATCTAAATTTTTCGCAGGAGTATAATAAATGTCCTTTGTTACATAGGTGACATCGTTGATCAAGTGATGGAGTTATATTCCGTAATTCGTGGAATTTGGTTGGTTTTTGACTTGTCTGCTTCCAATTCCTGTTTTCATTCTGCAGATCTCCCAAATTTTCTAGTGCGTTGAATCTTGTTTCTAAGAAATTAAATAATACTTCGAAAGTTGGTATTTTCTTTGGTTTTAGTAGCGTAATCTCAAAGAACCTTAATGTCTCTACATCAACCTTACGAAGTATTATTGGAGTGACTAATGCGGCCCAAGAGCTAGTGTCCACACCTAGGTTATTAATAGCTCTTAGGGACTCCTTCAGAGTGTCATGTATATGTTTTATTCCAGAAGCTGATTCTGCCTTCAGCGTTGGGAGATCAAGCAACCTGTTTACTTGAGTTGTGACAAGTTTCCTTTCGTTGCCAAATCTGTCAATTAGCATTTCCCACGCGTCATCGTAATTTTCTTCGGAAATGTCCAAATGGCTTATAAGGTTCATTGCTTCTCCGGCTACATTAGTTTTAAGGTATTGCATTTTTTCTACTCTTGATAATTTGTTGTTCTCATGGATTAGTTTGGAGTATACGTTAAAAAAGCTTCTCCAAGAATCAAAAGTCCCGTCGAATACGGGAACAGTTAATCTCGGTAAACGCATCTCCTTTTGTAGAGGCATATTATCCGCAACTTCTTTTTTGTTTTGCAAGCTTATTATGATACCATAATAAGTTTGCTTTATTTCCTCACATAGATGCGTCAATTTTGTCATGCAGTGGTCATCGGTGTAAAGCTGCGTTTCTTCAAACAATTGCTGCAAGCTTCTAAAGTTCTCCGAAAGCTCTTGAGTGTAGAATTCGATCGCACCTTTGGATATTACTTCCTCTAAGTTGATGGAAGTTAATTGTTGCTTGAACGCTTCCATTCTCAGCGACAATTTTTTTAGGCGTATTTCATTTTCGTTCGGTAATAATTGTTTCGATGAGCTTTCTTCACCTGCTTGGTCAGCATTCGTTAATGATGCAACATATGCCATAGTGTATGTATACAGACAATTTCGTGCTTGCTCCACAACGGCGGCGACTTGCTGATAATAATTGCTTTGATGATATTTATGGGTTGGCTCGTTGTATTTTAAAATTTCCTCATTACAGTGGTCAAAATCTGCCCATAATTCATCCAATTCTTTGTATCTTCTCTGAATTGTATTTGGAACACGTCTATCCTTAGGTTCTTTTTTGATGAGGTCCAAAAGATGGATAATGGTTTTACCCGTTGCAGCTTGTTGGGTGGTTAATTTATCCAAGTCCATTGCGGTTGTTGGGGTGTGCCTTGGTGGGTATTGTCAGTGGTAGCCTTGATTGGTGTCGTTGTGACTCTGTTGAACTCTGGTATTGACTTAGGTCGTCAAATTGTAACTTGACGCCAAGGTTGATGACTCGTGTTGGGAAGGTGAATGTTAAATTCTGGGAAAAGTTTTAATTCCTTAGTTGATTGTAGTCTTTCGGTTGTATATTTCCCTCGGTGGTGACTCCGCGAAATCGTCTAGTGGTGTAGATCGGTGTAATTAACGCGATGCCGTGGAATGTTGTTCGATGATCGGTTGTAAATCGATGATCGGTGGTGGTGTTAGGTTTATTATGATGATGGTTTTCTTAGCTGCTTCCTCCTTGTAGGGGCGCACTGGTTTTCCTTTTGCAGGCTCGAAGGACCAAATGATGAACTCTGGGTGAGTAGTGGATGTGTAGTAGGACGTGTTAAAGACCGCACAACTTTAACAATTTGGATAGCGGTTTTATGAGTGAAAATATACTTTACTTGGGTTAATTCTTTATTTTCTTTTACTGTTCTATAAGAATCAGTTAGTAAGACTACGATTAAGGTACATTGCATTTGGGCTTATATATTAATTGCTTGACCTACTTAATCAACATATTTTTAATTATATTATTACCTAATATCTTCATTGTTCGAGATTGTTTGTAATACTTGAAGTAATGTAGGTTGTTGGATATTACTTCATTAATTTATTTAGGTTAAATTGGTTAAATTATGTTTTTGTGATGTGCTTGCACAGGGTATCAAATGAAAGGGTATGATAAGTAGAATACAATAGGCAATGTAGTATACTAAATATATCTTTAGATCCATGGCGGCCATCTCAAGAGGGCGGATTACCACTTTCTTCACAACCATCTCGACATGGGTATCAAATGAAAGGGTATGATAAGTGGAATACAATAAGCAATGCAGTATACTAAATATACCTTTACATCCATGGCGGCCGTCTCAAGAGGGCGGATTACCACTTTCTTCACAACCACCTTGACATGGGTATCAAATGAAAGGGTATGATAAGTAGAATATAATAACCAATGTAGTATACTAAATATACCTTTAGATCCATGGCGGCCGTCTCAAGAGGGCGGATTACCACTTTCTTCACAACCACCTCGACATGGGTATCAAATGAAAGGGTATGATAAGTAGAATTCAATAACCAATGTAGTATACTAAATATACCTTAAGATCCATGGCGGCCGTCTCAAGAGGGCGAATTACCACTTTCTTCACAACCACCTCGATATGGGTATCAAATGAATGGGTATGATAAGTAGAATACAATAAGCAATGCAGTATACTAAATATACCTTTAGATCCATGGCGGCCATCTCAAGAGGGCGGATTACCACTTTCTTCACAACCATCTCGACATGGGTATCAAATGAAAGGGTATGATAAGTGGAATACAATAAGCAATGTATTATACTAAATATACCTTTAGATCCATGGCGGCCGTCTCAAGAGGGCGGATTACCACTTTCTTCACAACCATCTCGACATGGGTATCAAATGAAAGGGTATGATAAGTGGAATACAATAAGCAATGTAGTATACTAAATATACCTTTAGATCCATGGCGGCCGTCTCAAGAGGGCGAATTACCACTTTCTTCACAACCACCTCGATATGGGTATCAAATGAAAGGGTATGATAAGTAGAATACAATAAGCAATGCAGTATAATAAATATACCTTTAGATCCATGGCGGCCATCTCAAGAGGGCGGATTACTACTTTCTTCACAACCATCTCGACATAGGTATCAAATGAAAGGGTATGATAAGTGGAATACAATAAGCAATGCAGTATACTAAATATACCTTTACATCCATGGCGGCCGTCTCAAGAGGGCGGATTACCACTTTCTTCACAACCGCCTTGACATGGGTATCAAATGAAAGGGTATGATAAGTAGAATACAATAACCAATGTAGTATACTAAATATACCTTTAGATCCATGGCGGCCGTCTCAAGAGGGCGGATTACCACTTTCTTCACAACCACCTCGACATGGGTATCAAATGAAAGGGTATGATAGGTAGAATACAATAGGCAATTTAGTATACTAAATATACCTTTAGATCCATGGCGGCCGTCTCAAGAGGGCGAATTACCACTTTCTTCACAACCACCTCGATATGGGTATCAAATGAATGGGTATGATAAGTAGAATACAATAAGCAATGCAGTATACTAAATATACCTTTAGATCCATGGCGGCCATCTCAAGAGGGCGGATTACCACTTTCTTCACAACCACCTCGATATGGGTATCAAATGAAAGGGTATGATAGGTAGAATACAATAGGCAATTTAGTATACTAAATATACCTTTAGATCCATGGCGGCCATCTCAAGAGGGCGGATTACCACTTTCTTCACAACCATCTCGACATGGGTATCAAATGAAAGGGTATGATAAGTGGAATACAATAAGCAATGCAGTATACTAAATATACCTTTACATCCATGGCGGCCGTCTCAAGAGGGCCCATTACCACTTTCTTCACAACCACCTCGACATGGGTATCAAATGAAAGGGTATGATAAGTAGAATTCAATAACCAATGTAGTATACTAAATATACCTTAAGATCCATGGCGGCCGTCTCAAGAGGGCGGATTACCACTTTCTTCACAACCGCCTTGACATGGGTATCAAATGAAAGGGTATGATAAGTAGAATACAATAACCAATGTAGTATACTAAATATACCTTTAGATCCATGGCGGCCGTCTCAAGAGGGCGGATTACCACTTTCTTCACAACCACCTCGACATGGGTATCAAATGAAAGGGTATGATAAGTAGAATTCAATAGGCAATGTAATATACTAAATATACCTTTAGATCCATGGCGGCCGTCTCAAGAGGGCGGATTACCACTTTCTTCACAACCACCTCGATATGGGTATCAAATGAAAGGGTATGATAGGTAGAATTCAATAGGCAATGTAGTATACTAAATATACCTTTAGATCCATGGCGGCCGTTTCAAGAGGGCGGATTACCACTTTCTTCACAACCACCTCGACATGGGTATCAAATGAAAGGGTATGATAAGTAGAATTCAATAGGCAATGTAATATACTAAATATACCTTAAGATCCATGGCGGCCGTCTCAAGAGGGCGAATTACCACTTTCTTCACAACCACCTCGATATGGGTATCAAATGAAAGGGTATGATAGGTAGAATACAATAGGCAATTTAGTATACTAAATATACCTTTAGATCCATGGCGGCCATCTCAAGAGGGCGGATTACCACTTTCTTCACAACCATCTCGACATGGGTATCAAATGAAAGGGTATGATAAGTGGAATACAATAAGCAATGCGGTATACTAAATATACCTTTACATCCATGGCGGCCGTCTCAAGAGGGCGGCGTACCACTTTCTTCACAACCACCTTGACATGGGTATCAAATGAAAGGGTATGATAAGTAGAATACAATAACCAATGTAGTATACTAAATATACCTTTTGATCCATGGCGGCCGTCTCAAGAGGGCGGATTACCACTTTCTTCACAACCACCTCGACATGGGTATCAAATGAAAGGGTATGATAAGTAGAATACAATAACCAATGTAGTATACTAAATATACCTTTAGATCCATGGCGGCCGTCTCAAGAGGGCGGATTACCACTTTCTTCACAACCACCTCGACATGGGTATCAAATGAAAGGGTATGATAAGTAGAATTCAATAGGCAATGTACTATACTAAATATACCTTTAGATCCATGGCAGCCGTCTCAAGAGGGCGGATTACCACTTTCTTCACAACCACCTCGATATGGGTATCAAATGAAAGGGTATGATAAGTGGAATTCAATAGGCAATGTAGTATATACTAAATATACCTTTAGATCCATGGCGGCCGTCTCAAGAGGGCGGATTACCACTTTTTTCACAACCACCTCGACATGGGTATCAAATGAAAGGGTATGATAGGTAGAATACAATAGGCAATTTAGTATACTAAATATACCTTTAGATCCATGGCGGCCGTCTCAAAAGGGCGGATTACCACTTTCTTCACAACCACCTCGACATGGGTATCAAATGAAAGGGTATGATAAATAGAATACAATAAGCAATGATGTATACTAAATATACCTTTAGATCCATGGCGGCCGTCTCAAGAGGGCTGATTACCACTTTCTTCACAACCACCTCGACATGGGTATCAAATGAAAGGGTATGATAAGTTGAATACAATTACCAATGAAGTATACTAAATATACCTATAGATCTATGGCGGGCGTCTCAAGAGGGCTCAAAAGTAAAAATGGATCCCCCGCAATAAAGGCACACCAATTCACTTTTTCAAACTCTGCTACTGTATATTAAATAATAACTATGTTAATTTGGATGTTTTTAATTTACTAATTTTTATGTTTGCATTCTCAGTTGTGAGCCTCATCTCAGAGCTCTTAAAAAATCCCTTTTTGATGTGATCCTTTTGCATGCTTTCTTATTATCTATAATATAAAAATAAGTCGGGTTTTCCTTCCTGACGCTATAATTCCAGAACGCACGATCCGATTTCCACGGTTTTGTATTCGTTGGAAAGGTCTCGGGCTCCGTGAGGTTTATAGCAAAAAAATTTCAGCAGAAAAGCAGGCGTTTGGTCCATAGCAGCCATCTCAAGAGGGCGGATTACCATTTTCTTTACAACCCCTCGACATGGATATCAAATGAAAGGGTATGGTAAGTAGAACACCAAAGGCAATATAGTATACTCAATATATCGTTTGGTCCATGGCAGTCATCTCAAGAGAGCAGATGACCATTTTCTTCACAACCCCTTCGAAATGGGTATCCAATGAAAGAGTAAGTAGAACAATATAAGCAATATAGTATACTCAATATGTCGCTTGGTCCATAGCTGCGGATTACCATTTTCTTCACAACACCTTCGACATGGATATCAAATGAAAGAGTATGATAAGTAGAACACCATAGGCAATATAGTATACTCAATATATCGTTTGGTCTATGGCGATCGTCTCAATCGGGCGGACTACCATTTTCTTCACGACCCATTCGAGATAGGTATCAAATGAGAGAGTATGATAAGTACAACACATAAGCAATATAGTATACTCAATATATCGTTTGGTCCATAGCGGCCATCTCGAGAAGGCGGATTACCATTTTCTGAAAGAGTATGATAAGTAGAACACCATAATCAATATAGTATACTCAATATATCGTTTGGTCCATAGCGGCCATCTCAAGAGGGCGGATTAATATTTTCTTCACAACCCCTTCGACATGGGTATCAAATGTAGAACACCATAGGCAATATAGTATACTCAATATATCATCTGGTACATGGCAGTCATCTCCCAAAATCAATTTTCCCAGATTTGTTCTTTTTTCACTATAGCTTTTTCCTATCGCAGACTGTGTCCCCATAATCTTATTTTATTGAAAGGCGTTGCAACGCACGCGGGTTTTTGCTAGTTTGTATATATATATGTTATATGTTTGCATGCACCAGCTGAGCCACAGAGCAGTGGTAAATGTTTCTCAGCCCAGCTGAGAAGTGCGCCTTCTGTGTTAGAAGGGTTTACTCTATTATTATTATATTATAATTATAAGGATAAATATGTAGAATATTTCTGTACGTAGGGGAAAGGCATTTTAAGTTAAAACGCTTTTCCCCTAAGTGCAGAACGATATTTTTCATTGAGCGGGCAGAAAAGTGTGGGGACATTTGTTTGTTACCAACATCTTTTCTGTCCTAGCTATGAAAAAATAATTTTTTCTTAATGACGTATCTGTTGTTACCGCTCCATGCGGTTTTTTATAAAACAAAAGGTATTTTATTTTTATTCGTAATTCACTTTATTATCACAGTTCTTTTATAATAATTCCTTAACACTGCAGTTTTTACATTGGTTGATATATATAGATATATATAGATATATATATTGATTATGAAGCGCTTGATAAATATTACACGGTTTTAGAGCACGAGCGGACTATGTGTGTTTCACCAGGGACCTTCGGACAGTGAAGTGTAAAACGGAGATGCCGGAAATTGGCTGTCTCGATAAACACGATCGGGACGGAACGGGACACGGGAAGATCACTGAACTTTGAGTTCGGTGATCGAGATAGTGTTCCGATTGATCGTGTTTATCGTTTTCGGAATATGTTGTGCGACTTTGTGTGAAACTTAATAATTAAGTTTGTACGCAGTCGCCACATACTCCCCCCCCAGCGTAGCGTTAACGGAATGTTACCGCTTTAGACGGCTTAGCTTCGTTGTCGCGGTCGCAACCGAAGGCTGGCTTTAGCCTGTCAATGGATATTGACTTGGTTGTGCCGTTCAATTTGACAACGAAGTGTTTTCGTAATCGTTTGATTACTTCATATGGGCCTTCGTATGGAGGTTCGAAAGGTTTTCGAACTCTGTCGACTCGTATGAAAACGTAGTCGGCGTTCTCCAGGGCTTCTGGCACGTAGACATCCTTTTGGACGGGTTGCCGAGGATGTGCTGCCTTAATGTTCTGCATATGAGAACGAAGGCGAGAGGAATTCTGATTCTTCAATTGGATTCTCCTCCGTTGGGATAAAAATCGAATTGGGAAGTCTCAGATTCTGACCGTATACGAGCTCGGCTGGTGAGCATTGTAAGTCGGTCTTAATTGCCGTGCGTATGCCTAACATGACAAAGGGCAAGTCTTCACTCCAATGAGTAGTGTTGTCCCTTGCCATTAAGGCTGCTTTTAGTTGCCTGTGGAACCGTTCAACCATCCCGTTTGCTTGTGGATGGTAGGCGGTGGTCCGGATTCTATGAGTGCCGAGTAATTTGGCAACTTCATTGAATAGTTTCGATTCGAACTGCGTACCTTGATCGGTTGTGATCTCGAGTGGTACGCCGAATCGTGGGACAAATTCAGTGACGAATTTCTTTGCCACTGTTGAAGCTGAGATAACCCGAATTGGGTATGCTTCAGGCCATCGCGTGAATCTATCGACTATCGTTAAGATATAAGAGTATCCACGAGATGGGGGTAGGGGTCCCACTATATCCATATGGATATGGTCAAATCTATTATTTGGAAGTTTGAAAGCTTCCAATGGAGATTTGGTATGCCGTGAAACTTTGGACTTTTGGCAACCTAGGCATGATCGAGACCACTCATTGCAGTCTTTATTGATCGATGGCCAGAAGTATTTCTTGGTAACGGCTCGTCTTGTAGCACGAATACCAGGATGAGAGAGACTATGTTCGGAGTTGAACGCTAGTCTCCGTAAGGAAGTGGGTATGTAAGGCCTTGGAATGCCTATACTATTTTCACACCACACCTGATGGGCGGTAAATGGTATTGGTGTGAGGACTAGTTTTACCTGTGAGCCGTTGCTGGGGTGCTCTTGTAGAGACTTTAGCTCTGTGTCACCTTGTTGAGCCTGAGCCAGTGTAGGCAGGTCGAAGGTGACCGAGTCGACGTTGTCGGTTGCTAGTGAGCGCGACAAGTAGTCTGCGACAACGTTTTGTTTACCAGACACATGTCTGATGTCTGTGGTAAACTGAGAGATTAGACCCAAGTGTCTGGTCTGTCGAGGGGATCGTTCGGTCTTTGTGTGAAGGGCGCGAACCAGTGGTTTGTGATCAGTATAGACCACGAAATTGCGTCCTTCAACGAAGTAACGGAAGTGTTTGATCGCTGCATAGATTGCGAGAAGTTCGCGATCGAATGCAGAGTACTTCCGTTCTGTTGGTGACAGCTTTTTGGAATAAAAAGCTAGAGGTTGCCACCGATGACCGTTGAATTGTTCCAAAACGCCTCCGATTGCATAATCAGAGGCGTCAGTCGTAAGACTGTATTTTGCATCCTCGATTGGATGGTTCAGCAGAGTTGCTTCAGCCATCGAGGTTTTCACCTTGAGGAATGCCGCCTGACATTCTGCTGGCCAGTCAAAAACTTTATTGGCACGTGAGCGGTTGAGAAGGTCTCTCAAATGCTCGTTTATAGGCACCAACTGTTCAGCCAATTTTGGGATAAATCGGTGATAGAAATTCACCATTCCCAAAAACTTCTGGATCGATTTGACAGAAGTTGGAGGTGCGAGATCAACGATAGCCTGAACCCGATCGGAGGATGGAAGTATTCCATCCTTTGTGATGCGGTGGCTTAGAAACTTAATCTCTGTTGCACCAAAAACGCATTTCTCTAGCTTAATGGTTAAACCGAAGCTATCGAGGCGTTTAAAGAGCTCTTCGAGGTGAACGATATGCTCATCCTCGGTTTTACTGGCGATAAGTATATCGTCCAAGTATACATAAACGAAGTCGAGATCCCTCGTAACTTCATTTATGAACCTTTGAAAGGTTTGGGCTGCATTTCGTAAGCCGAATGGCATACGTGTAAACTCATATAGGCCGAATGGCGTAATGAGTGCAGTCTTATGCACGTCTTCTGGGGCGATTGGTATGTGATGATATGCACGTACCAAGTCAACCTTCGAAAAAATTGTGCAGCCGTGAAGATTCACGGAGAAATTCTGTATATCCGGGATTGGATATCTATCCGGCACAGTGACAGCATTAAGGCGACGGTAGTCGCCGCATGGCCTCCAATCATGTGAGTCCCGTTTAGGGACCAGATGAAGCGGAGATGCTGCGGGGGACGACGAAGGTCGACAAATCCCCAATTGGACCATATGGTCGAATTCCAATTTTGCCACCTTCAGTTTCTCCGGATGGAGTCGCCGAGCGGTGACAAATGGTAATTGCCCTTTAGTTACAATGTGGTGTTGCACATTGTGTTTAACCGGAAGGTTAAAATTGGGCGGTTTTGTTAACGAAGCGTACTTCGTTAATACCTCTTTGTATATGCCAATAACTCGGCATGGAAATGTTTCGGGGTTGTAGTCGACGGTAGCGCACACGTTAATGCGAAACTTCGTGCGCTTGTCGACTAAATGCCGATATTCAAAATCGACTGACAATTTGAACTTCGTTAAGAAGTCCGCCCCGATAATGGCTTTAGTGGTGTCGGCTATAATGAAGTTGTAAACGTATCGTCGGCGTAAGCCGAGTTCGAGTTCTAGCAACTTAGTGCCGAAAGTTCGGATCAGTGATCCGTTGGCCGCGTACAGAAGGACGTTCGGGCTACCGTTATGGGCCGGGAACGCCTTGGCGGGAACAATTGAAACGTCAGAGCCCGAATCAATCAGAAAGTCCATCCGATTGTTGGTGTCTCTGACGAATAAACGATATGAGCGGCCGGTTATATGCTCGCTCATGTCGATCCCCTGCCCCTTTAGTTTTTTTTAGGGGTGGAGGTGGCCTTTTTTTTCGCCGGCTCGGCTTGGCCACCGTTGAAACTGCAGGGGGCTTTGCAGCTGCGTGCTTCACTACCGAAACGGTAGTGGAAATAGCACAAGCTACCCCTGGCTTGGTTCGTCCCTTGTGGCCGATTGGCCGAGGGCTGTCGAGGGCCGCCCTGCCGATTGGCAGGTGTTCGGCTTCTCTGGTTCCGCTGGCTGCGGTCAAGCTTATCTAGCCGGGCCGTCAGTTTATTGATGGCGCTTTGCAGCGCCACCAATGTGGGTTCCGCTGTGGCAGATGTTGCGCGGACGGCGGAAGCGTATGAGGCGCCTCCGTGTGGAAGCACCTCCCATACTTTGTCCGCCGTTGCAGCCAGCCCGGCTAGTGTCTGGTCAGCGGAGGTGGCCAACGTGATCTGGATGGCCTGTGGAAGCCTCCGCTCCCACAGGTTCCGGATCAGATCATCGTTGACCGCCGATGACCCGCCAGCTAGTGCCTTCAGAGCCTGGAGAAACTCGGAAGGTTTCCGGTCTCCAGGCTCTTGCACTGACAGCAACTGCTCGAGCCGGCGCTTCTCAGAAGTGCCGTATTTCTCGAGCAGATGCTCCTTCACTTCTTCGTATGTGGCGGTGGCAAAGTCTACTGTGCCATGGCGCACTGCCGTCACCGCCTCTTCCGGCAGTGCTGCCATGACGTTGTATACCTTGATCCTGTCCGATTTGCAGCCCGAGAGTTGAAACATAATGTCAGCCTGATAGAACCAGGAGGCGGGCTGCTGTACCCAGAATTTCGGGATGTCGTATTTTGACACTTTAACGGCGTCGACACCCGAAGTTCCGGGCTTTGGTCCATCTATGTCTGGTGTTTCCATTTGAACGTCTTGTTCAATGGATTGGCCCTCTGTCCTTGACATATTGTAAAGCAAAAAAAAATCTAATAGCAAATAAAGTACCAAAACAAATCAGGATAATAGAAACTTAGACTCCGTATCAGAAGAACGACCAAATATTAATTATCGCCCAATAAAAAAATAGCAAATTAAAAAGAAAATCGAAAATGACTCGAAAAACACCTGATTTCTCTCTCGGGGTTATAATAAAATTATATATATGTATATATATGTATGTATATGTGTTATATAAAGCACGAAAGTGAATTTTGTACAAAAAAAAGTAGAAATGTCTTAAATTTATATCAAAACAACCTAAAATCTGAATTCGTGTAAATGAATCGACTGTTTTTTTTTAAAATGGGAAAAACGCAAAACAAAAATATATTTTTTAAAATTCAAAATATCAAGGTTGAAATTTAAACATGTGTCCCAAAAATAAATCACCAACCAAAAGAATGACAATAGTTGGTTATAGAAATAGTTATATAAAAAATCAAAATATTTGTATATATGTATGTATGTATATTAAAAAATATGTCTGTAAATATGTATTGGTAAAAATATAGTTATTAAAAAGAAATATAGTTTAAGATATTTTATGTATATAAAACAACTAAGAAAAAAATTAATATTAATCCCCGCACCAATTATTAAAATTAGGTTAATGTTAGTGTTGTAAATCACTAAAAATTTTAATTTTAAATATTTGATAAATGCTATCTTGTATTTGTTCCCTCGATGTGCCTCAGTTCTTTTGTTCAATCGCCTTCTTTGTTTGGTCCACTAAAACCTTTTGTCACTTCAGCATGCCAAAATTATATTTTTTTGCATTGAGTTTTATATTTTTTTTTAAATATTTGACTGAATACTTCCAAGCTTCGTTAATAACACGCACTTAGTTTAATGTGTGGATGTCGGTAGAGAATAATTTCTTTTTGATTTTCAAAAATATCCTAGTGTGAAACTTGAACACATTTTATTGTAAAGCAAAGAAAAAAATTGATTACAATTGCCTGAAAATTAATCTAAAAAAATGTTAGTGGCATAAAATTAAAATTGCTTCCTTTATTTCCCTATTGCTGCGTAATTGTCCGCAAATGAACCACTTTTTTTTAAACTTATATTTTGTATGTAAAGGTATTATAACACTCCGCGTGTAACGTTCAGGGTCACCATTGTTGTTACCGCTCCATGCGGTTTTTATAAAACAAAAGGTATTTTATTTTTATTCGTAATTCACTTTATTATCACAGTTCTTTTATAATAATTCCTTAACACTGCAGTTTTTACATTGGTTGATATATATAGATATATATAGATATATATATTGATTATGAAGCGCTTGATAAATATTACACGGTTTTAGAGCACGAGCGGACTATGTGTGTTTCACCAGGGACCTTCGGACAGTGAAGTGTAAAACGGAGATGCCGGAAATTGGCTGTCTCGATAAACACGATCGGGACGGAACGGGACACGGGAAGATCACTGAACTTTGAGTTCGGTGATCGAGATAGTGTTCCGATTGATCGTGTTTATCGTTTTCGGAATATGTTGTGCGACTTTGTGTGAAACTTAATAATTAAGTTTGTACGCAGTCGCCACATATCTCGAAACCAAAAAACCTAATGATATAAAACCCAAAAACAAAAATTGTAAAGGGTTCGGCGATTGTTTGCCGAAAAAATGAAAACTGGAAACACTGAACTGAAAAAACCAAAAATTTAAAGTAATGAACTTTATTGAATTCCATTTATTTAATATTAAAAACGAAAAATGTTAAACGAATATCTTAAATATAATGTCTTGCAAAGAACTAATATGAGAGCACGGCAATTGGAAATTTGTTAAATATCTAATCTAAAAAAGGATTGATATAAGAACACGGCGATCTGAAATTAGTAAAATGTCTCATCTAAACGAATACTGATAAAAAATCCCATCTGAAAAATCATTGATATGAAAACATAGCGACCTACAATTCGTTGAATACGCAATCTAATAAAGAACTGATATAAGAACACGGCGATTTTAAATTCGTTAAATACATTATTAAACACTTTACTTCTCTAGCAGCACGAATCAACATGGTTGTGAGCATAACCAATAAAATCGCTGGGTATGCATATGTGGTGGGTGGTAAAAAGTTTGATATTATAATAAAGTTGTATGACAAAGCCATTACTTGCGATAAGAAATTTTATTTGCTAATTTGTGTTAGAGAAACAAATTATTCACATCATTTATTAACACATTTTCTATGGCTACGTCTCTACACATTCCGTGCAATAGTCACGTAACCCACCACATATGCATACCCAGCGATTTTATTGGTTATGCTCACAACCATGTTGATTCGTGCTGCTAGAGAAGTAAAGTGTTTAATAATGTATTTAACGAATTTAAAATCGCCGTGTTCTTATATCAGTTCTTTATTAGATTGCGTATTCAACGAATTGTAGGTCGCTATGTTTTCATATCAATGATTTTTCAGATGGGATTTTTTATCAGTATTCGTTTAGATGAGACATTTTACTAATTTCAGATCGCCGTGTTCTTATATCAATCCTTTTTTAGATTAGATATTTAACAAATTTCCAATTGCCGTGCTCTCATATTAGTTCTTTGCAAGACATTATATTTAAGATATTCGTTTAACATTTTTCGTTTTTAATATTAAATAAATGGAATTCAATAAAGTTCATTACTTTAAATTTTTGGTTTTTTCAGTTCAGTGTTTCCAGTTTTCATTTTTTCGGCAAACAATCGCCGAACCCTTTACAATTTTTGTTTTTGGGTTTTATCCAACCTACTCATAAACGACAGACAGTATGGCTTCCGACACAGAAGATCCACTGGCGATCTTTTAATTTGTCTTACAGAACACCTCAGCCGAAGTTTGCATGGATCAGGTGAATCCAGTCTGGTTGCTTTGGATATCTCCAAGGCTTTTGATAGAGTTTGGCACTTAGCCTTGTTAGCTAAACTCAAAGCTATTGGAATCGACTCACTTTTACAGAAATGGATTGAGAATTTCCTTTCCGGCCGTTCAATTAAGGTATTATTGGATGGCATCAAATCTGAACCCCACCCTATCTCTGCGGGGGTCCCCCAAGGGTCAATTTTATCACCAGCCCTATTTATTATCTTTATAAATGATCTACTTTCAATCCCCTCCAACCCACTTCTCAGCTTCGCTGACGACGGTACCCTGCGTTACTCTTACAGCTACGATACAAGACAGACTCATGCCAGATCCTGCCTTGATGATCGTGAAGTAATGTCCAACTCTATTAATAACGACATTGAACTTATTCTAGAGTGGGGAACAAAGAATCGTGTCGAATTCAACCCCTCCAAAACCAAGTACTGTCTTATATCCAAGAAGAAGATCAACACCTCACCATCCTTGTCAGTGGATGGCGTGGAACTAAAGGCCGACCCATCCCTACACATCTTAGGCGTGACATTAGCCAAAGACTTGCGATGGAATGACCACATATTCCAAATCGCCAAACAAGCATCCCAGTGCTTGGGATTTCTTAAGATGTGCAAGTTCCTCCTCCAGCCATCGGCCCGCGCTGTTATTTATAAATCCTACATTCGGCCTCTTCTCGAATATAACTCCCTCGTCTGGGGCGGCGCGTCGATAACCACCTTGGCATAGTTAGATAAGGTCCAAAAAAAGGCCCTTAAATTAATTGATGACGACACCGCCTGCTCCACCATCGACCCCTTGAGCCACCGTAGGAATGTAGCAGCACTAACAAAATTTTATCGCTACTATTATAGCGACTGTTCCTCCGAAATAAACGCTCTCCTGCCTCCACGGCAATCTTATAACCGCAACACCAGATTAGCCCACTCGTCTCATTCCCTTTACCTACAACTCCCCCTTTCACGCACTCAACAAGATATGAATTCGTTTGTAAATAGAACAACTCGACTGTGGAATAATCTCTCTCAGTCAGTATTTCCGAGCTCCTACAACATCCAAGAGTTCAAACGCGGGGTTCATCGCCACCTTCTTCAACACCCCTTCACACCCCCATAACCCTTAACCTATTCCCCCCACTCCCCCATTACCCTTAACCTATTCCCCCCCCGTACTAAGCTTGCTGCTAGACATTGCACCATGACGTGACAAACGACATGACGGACTGGTAGTACAAAGGGTGATTCCTGAGTTTAGCACTGCCACATAAAAAAAAAAAAATATAGGGGCTGCTCATCTAACACCAAAGCAAATATGTTTACTCCTTACCAGATGACTACTTATATCAGTGTCCATCGGTAGGTGCTGCCTAATTCCTGCTGCGTAGTTGCACCAAATTTAATGTCGACAAGCTGCAGCTGCAACAAATTTAATGACGCCACACAAACATATGTATTCCATTTCTTGGCGCAGGGAAATAATAAAGACGCATATCGTCTGCGTACATATGAATCTTAGGCCGGTATTCATAGTCGATTCTTAAGCATGGACTTAAGAATTTCTTAAATAAGTTCGCCTTATTTGAATAAGGCGTTCTTAAGAAATCATGTATTCACAGTCATGCCTTACGGTGAACTTTATTAAGCAATTGCTTAAGCATTTCCCTTGTTATTTTCCAGTAATTCCACTATTTATGTTGTCTCCAAGGCAACTTAAGCAATTGCTTATATTTGATTTTTTAATTAAAGCGTGAAAAATATATTTAGCCCAGTCACTTTATACAAAAAAAGAGCAAACCTCTGAAATAATGCAACTGGAGATTTATCAGCGGGACTCTCTTTTATTTTGGGGTCACAAATAATTTCCCAAAAGTTCATAAAGCCAGCTGACTGGCTACTCGAGTTATGGAGGGTCAAAGTTAACGAAAATCAATTTTTCTCAAATATCTCGTGAACTATCATTTTTATGCAATTTTTGGCTAAGTAAAGATTGTTCGTGAGATGAATCTTCAAAAAAATGTCTTATAAGAAATTTACTTAAAACCAATGGTTTTTGAGATATGGGACTGGGAAAACTCGGGCGCTGCACTCTTTTCCGCACCACTTTTGAAGTATAATGCAAGCAGCGTTTTTACATGGTATCCCTAGTCCGTAGGTTATAAGGTATGAAATATTTTTTTTATTATCTCTATCTCTTCTATCTCCACTTCTTTCATGCTATCATCTTCATCAACACTCATCCCAGAGAAAAATAACGAAATGAGGTTGGCGTCATCATCGTCATGATTTTCGTGATCTTTGACCCTCCATCACTCGAGTAGCCGGTCAGTTGGCTTTAAGGACTTTTGGGAAATTAATTGTGACTCCAAAATAAAGAGAATCCCGCTGATAAATATTCAGTTGCATTTTTTGAGAGATTCATGTATAAAGTGACTGGGCTAATTGCAAATGGATTTGTTTTCGTCGGTAAGTGATATTGATGGTAGTGAAGAGGATAATATTAGACACACCCGTAGATGTTTGCGTGACCGACTCAATCCTTTTGAATATTACGATAACACTGAATTCAAAAGACGCTTTAGATTCAATAAAGATTTCGTACGCTACGGTATCCTACCAACAATTCGTGAAGGTCTGTATGTAAAGTTATGGCCGCTCAAAGTTCAACCTTGATCATGTTGTTGGGGTTGAAAGCAGTTCTTTGCGATTAACTCATAAGATATTAATTTGTGTGGGTTAATGCCGGTTGTGTGAGTTAATGCCACTTTAACTAAAAGTGATAGTAATTACCTTTATAATGAGCTCTTGGTCGTCATTCTCGCTTGTATAGTTTGCGAGCAATCCAACGCCAAAAATCGCACTGCACGTGCCTGAAATAACTGATAACGCCATTTTTGTTGAATATCTCGAGGTTGCTCATAGGAAAATTTAGTAAACAGCAGAAATATCGGCATTAAAATATCTTTCATATCAGCTATTGACCGAAACTCTTTCGTTTCATGTCCGCGGCATAGCGGATGAAAAGTCAACCTCGAAGGTTACGACACTTCTCATCGAATTAGAATTTTATGTATATAATGCTCCGAATTATCGACTCAACAAACTTGATTTTTTCATTGTCAGATGTACCCGAACAATTTCTATAAAAAAAAAAAAAATTCGTACATCGTAAAATTCAATTACATTTTACTAATTGCACTGGACTATATTGAAAAATTAAATATAAGCAATTGCTTAAGGCACCCTTGAAATAAATTCATTTTTAAGGGTAAATAAGATCGTCTTAAGCATTTGCTTAAGCATCAACTATGAATACTTATTTGAATAAGATTTGCTTTATTAAGTTCATGCTTGAGCATTTGCTTAAGGAAATGCTTAAGTAGCGACTGTGAATCGAAACGACACCTTAAGCAATTGCTTAAGCATGAACTTGGAATAAGAACTGACTAAGAATACGGGCAGAATATTTGGCTAATAAGGAATATCGTTAATAAAAATACTGAATCAAAGACATAGTAGCCCAAGAATAGAGCCTTGGGGACTCCAGGGTGTAGTAGCGCACTTTATGAACTTTAGTCATCTAGTTTAGCCATTTGAGAGCGGTTAAATAAGAAATTTTGCAAAACTTTTAAGAACCTAAAAAACAAAATGTTGTGGCTTGTGGTTGTGAGGGCAGTTTTCGCAGAAGGACGCGTGATTGAAGGCTGTGATGGTTACGAAAGGCGCATTTCCATATATTTATTAATTTGAGACGCTCACCATTCTCAATTAATTGAGTAGCCATCAGCTTTTCAAGGACCTTTGCCAGAAATGGAAGAATACTGATTGGAACTGGGAAGGGAAGGGCACTTGGGAATGGTATGATTAAAACGTGCTTCCAAGTCGAGGAAAATTTTGGTACCGAGAGAATGGAGTTGAGAACTTAAATTAATATACATAGGCAACAGACGAGGTATGCACATTTTTAATAGACTGGGGAAATGTAAAGTAATTGGTGGTGCTAGTTTTCGTCAGACAAGATGGCGCCACATCCATTTTTCGTAAATTCCCTTCAAAAATTCATCATTGCTGCTTCCCTCTAGAATTCAGCTACAGACTTCCAATTACTGAATTCTGCAATGATGCGGTAGTGATGAGTTTTTGAATTTACCCGAACACAGCGTTGGCTAGTGGTGACCTGGAGTTGGTAGATTAATTCTATTACCTCCATAGTCTTACTACCGAAAATGGCGATGCAGCAGAAGACGTCAGTTCTAGAAGAAATAAAGCAAGAAGCGCATATGTAAGGCTGTTTCGCATATGAAGATCGACGGGAATCTCAACTAACGCCAAATTGCGGCTCCAATGTTAAATTCTTCTGTATGTTTGTGAAATTCATCATAAGGCACTTTCAAGTTTTCATCCTAAAAATCCGCTGGCGAGATAGAATTAAAAATGACGAACTATTGCGACTTCAAGGCGAGGCCCCCGATGAGTTGAACTCAAGTTGAACCCAAGTCTAACTACATGTAAACGGGAGTCGAGTTGGGTTAAGGTTGACTGAACTCGACTCAGCTCTGCTACCTGGCTTGAGTTGAAATTATGCATACGGACATGAGTTCAGTATTTGAGTAGTTGAATTTTGTTGACAGCAGCATCTCTGTGTTTGTTTGTGATTTTTTGTAACGTGTATTGCTTCTTTATTTTCAATTCACCCTTAACTCAACTATTCGTCTCATCATTTATACACATTAATTATCACCCGAACTACGAGTGTGTGCAAAATTAGAACTTGATCGGTTATATTTTCTACTTTTTAGTCTATTATAAGCTCTCCGCAATTTAGTGTTGGCCGCCATTTTGAATTTGGAATGACGCCACATAGCTAATTGTGTTCTACCTGTCATATCCTTTCATTTGATACCCATGTCAGAGGGCCGCGGAGCACAATTTCAAAAATCGGCCGCCATTTTGGAATCGCCATCTTGATATTTTTACAAAATGGCCAGATTGCATTGTCATCCAAACTAAACGTGTATGCACAATTTCAGCTCTATCCAAAACCGGGAAGTGCGTCAAATTTAACTTCCAAGATTTGGTCACATACCATGCAAGTTAAATAAAAGAATTTAAAAAATGTCAAAAATTTGTTTTTATTCTTCTTCTTCTTAATTACCGCTAACCATGCACCCGAGCATGGTTAAAATTTAACTACACCATGGTTAACCACGGGAGTTTTTGAACGCCAAAAAGTTATACTCGTGGTTATGTTGTAGTTAACCACGGAGTTTTTGAACGACAAAAGTTTACCATAACCATGGTAGTAAGGTTTTTGAACGCGCTCCAGTTCTTCAAGCACCTAAATAAATTTGTAATAAACAATAAAAACAAAAAACTCTAAAAAAAACTAAAAAAAGACTAGATTAAATCAAAGATCAAATATAGAAAAAAAAAACCTAGCAGCTTGCCTCTTTAAATTCAAACCAAATAATAAATCATTCTATCACTTTGCACTTGACTTCACTCTCTAAAAAACAAACGGCAGCATCTTATACAATACAACACAATAATGCAATACAAAATACACAAAAGGAAATAAAAAAAGTAGAGGTGTCGCGGGACGCCCCACAGAAGCGACGCATTTAACGCATTTTTCGGTGGAAGTATGTAAAAAATATATATGTATCTCCATCCATACTTTACAGGTTTATTTTATTTTGTATACAACTATATATTTCCGTGTGTTTTTACAGACTCCGGTAGTTACAGTGAATTTGACCCCATCAGATAAGGTGACCCAACTATTGTTAATTTAAATAACATCTGCGAGTCAGTCATAACACATAACACTTAAGTCATGTATTATTTCCTTTGCCGCCCTTTTCAATTCGACATAAACTTTTGCTGGCAAAAGGTATCTTCACGCAAATATTTAAGTAATTGGACAGACTGTGTTGCTATTGATGCACTTCTCTGTACTACCGTTTTCCTTTCACTCATTCTAGGTTAATAAGTACATATTGGGGTCAGTCCATCACTTGTCTAAGAACTTGTCGTACTTCGAGCTCTTCTGTTACTTTATCAGTCTCACTTGTTGAGGGCACTTAACTCAACGCGTATTGCTCCTATAGTTGCGCCATATTTACATAATTTTTAATACCTAGTAGAAAGCTTATAGCACAGAGTACTTAATATACAGAGGGAACAACGAAGAACAAAATGTGTTATCAAATTATTTTGAAGTAAGCTTTTGGCAAGCTTTTTGTGAGAGACAATATCAAATTTGAAGAGAGAAAATTCTGTCTAATTTAACTCTTTCTTACGACTTCGTTGGCGCAGCAACAAGCGCCGGGCAGAGGGTCTTACCAGAGATAACACAATACTCCGTATAAAGATGCGACAGCTAGAACAAAAAACCCGAACGCTTTTTGCCTCGGCAGGCCTCTGAGATTGCCTCCCCCTTAGCAACATGCAACATATTCGAGTTTCTAGCTACACAAGGAGGCGAACGTGGTCATGGTCCGCAGCACAAGACATGCGGTGAGTTTGTCGATAAGGAAACTAGAATTTTAGGGGGGCAAGGAAAGGAACTGACAACAGAATGTTTCTCGCAGCATTGTCATCTTTCAAACATTTACGTCTAGCGCTACATTGAAGGATTTCCCTGATGCTTTGTATTTTAACTATTTCCTAGAACATTCAGTGTATTTTTTAATGACTTCTAATTTCTCTTGATTTTAAATTTGTTTGCGATATTTTTAAAATAGGTACTTGGTTGAGGTTTTTTTTGGTTACGGATTTTCGAATTTTTGTTATTTTCTGGTATTTCGGTATAACTAGAATGATTTTACAAACGAATTTAGGAAATTATTCTATATTTTATTTTATCTATAGAATTTTCGCTTTTGCCTTTAAATGTTGGATTTTGGCTTTAAGTAGGTCTTTTGTTGTAGGTATGTTGTGGGCGTAGATTTTTGGCCACAGTTTTTTGTAAAAAATGCAAAAAAGTCGCATACCCTGGGGAGTTGTTTGCATCATCCAAAGTTGCAAAGCGCATAAACATGCTGTGCCATATCTGAAATTCTTTCGATTTCCAAAATCTGGGACAAGTCCTTTTCATAAATGCTTGTAAATTAACATCCCCGTCCACAATAAAAAATGCGTACGTCTGCTCAAAACATTGCGGTAGTAGTTGTTTTGGTAAAAAGAAATTAAAAATAGGCTCAATACCTTCCTTGATATTTGTAAACTCTTCAATTAATTAATATGAGGAAAGGCTACAGTCAATTTTTCAGGGCAAAAGTATGAAAGCAGGAATTTAATCTAGGACTTGCAATTACAGGATTTATCCGTTTTAGAGTCCCCTTATCAACAATCAAATATTGAGGCTGCAAATATTTTCTGCATGTACACGGGTACATCGAAGGGCTGATGTACAACCAAAACTAACGATTGTGGGCCGGTCGGCCGATCAAAACTCATTGCGCTTGTAGGTTTGATGAAATTCTGGATGTACATCCAATTTGACCGTGAATATCGGCCTTTATGGCAAGAGGAATATTATCCAACTGCAAATTCATCATTGCATACTACGTTACAAAAACCAGTATCACTGGGGAAAGTTTATCACAAAAATTACAAGAATTGATAGAATACTGTTCTAATGACGGGTAAAATATTAGAGGTGGTATGGTATGCGATCAAGTTCCAAATAATAGAAATTGTTTCTTCCGATTAGGCATAACAACATTTAAGCCACATTTTGAAAATCTCTATTGTGCATTATATGATGTACCTCAATTAGGAATACTTTGATGAAGGCTGATTTATGTACCATTGATGGTCCAGTTACATAGATACTATAAATGCATAGAAGAGTTGGTTACTATGGAGAAAAGTAATGTGACAAAAATGAGCCATAAGCTAACGGAAAACGGATTCGTTAGTAGTGCAAGCAGTAATCAAATCTGCTGAACAAATGGAAGTGTTTTCTGGAAAAGCTAGTAACAAGGCGAAATCCACAGCTGAATTCATTGCAGAAATAAACAAATTAATAGATTGCTTAAACAGCAAAAATCCATTTTGTAAAAATAGTTTTAAGGCCAGATTAAGAAGAGAAGGGTTTGTAAAGCAATTCCTGGAAGAAATGATTGAATATATCACGTCAATAAAACTAGAAGGGAAGCAAAGAAAATATTATTTTAATGGTTTACTCCAAACCATTTTAGCCCGTTCAAAAGGAAGCCCAGCTACGTTTAGTTTAATCCGTTTACAATTTGACACCACTATCCTGCTAGCTGCTGCGTTCCTTTTTTCAGAACGATTACACTTTTTTTATTTCATTTAAAAAACAAACCGATTTCGTATACAAATCATATATATTTTATGCGAATACCAAAAATATTCCCCAATAGGAATATCGACAATTTTTTTTCAAGCGCCATTGCACACAAGCAGCTCTCAAACAGTCATTTCATATTTCAAACCTCGATTACACACAACATAAATATGCATTCATTTTTATAAACATATGTAGGGGAGAGTGGGGTGAACCGGGACACACTTTGTTCAAGGCCTTATAAAACCTAAATAAACAATTTTTTCTTCTTATTTGGACATCCTATCCTGTAGATGGTTTCAATACCTTTCATTATTTGTCATTTTTAATATTATAACTTTATATTTTCAATAATTTCTAATCGTTTAAAAAAAAAGTGTCAAATCGGCAGTTCCGAAAAATCGTGGGGTGAACCGGGACACGATAGAAAGAGCAGGTGAAAGTGGCGTTTATGTTGTAACTAATAGTCTTATTTGCTTTTATGTCAAAAATATGTTATGATATTATTATAAACAATGCTTGAACATATTTTTTTTTACTTTTTTATTATAAACAATATAAAATGTGCATTTTTTTATTATAAACAATATAAAATGTGCATTTTGGTTTAAACTATAAATAAACGTAAAAATCATTAATAAAAAATTGTTAACAATCATTTTTGTTAATAACTAATGAATTTAAGTCGATTTTGCAGCTAAAACGTGGGCCGAAACATTTCTCGGTCAACTCAGAAACCGTGTCCCGGCTCACCCCACGGTGATGTTTTTTAAACAATCGCGTGGTTATCACATATTTTTGAGGTTATCACAAATTCCATTTGAACTTTAAAAGATAACATACTAACGATTACTTTTTATTATATTACCTTTGTTGTAGTCTTAAAAACCATAACATTAGGCTTCCTTAAACTCCGAGAAAATAAAACTTTGTGGAGTGTCGATTTTTATTAACAATCCTTACTAATAAAGTGATGCAGGTGCTGACCTTCAATTCTCATAAAATAATGTAGAGGGCCAATACAAACATAATTCACAAAAAAAAACCAACATAAAAACATTAACAACAATTAAAAAAGCACTGTCCCGGTTCACCCAACCGTCCCGGTTCACCCCACTCTCCCCTACATATATAGATTATTTTTAAAGTATTATTTGTATTAGGTTATCGAAAAAGCTAAAAAAATTGTGATGTGATTAAGCCCTTTTCAGACTCAAATCTACAATCTTAATATAACAAGAAGAATAGTTATAATTGGTCTCACAACAATGTTAAGACGGCTAGACGAGAATGAAACTATTTACTATTTTTTGAAAAAGCCGTGTAAAAAATGTCAGCTCCCTAAATAAATGCGTTCAGTACAGACGAGAAGAGACGGGCACAGACGGATGGACAGACGAACGGACAGGCGGACGGACAGACGGTCTCTCAAAAGTCAAAATTACTTTTATTACTATGCGTAGGTGCAGTACCGGCTTTAGGGGGCGAACCCGGGCGACGACGGCCCGAGGGGGTAATATTCCAAGGGGTGCCGCCGAGATCCAGTAATGTGTTAATTTATTTAGTTATTACATGATAACACCTCCAAAATACAAAATAACATACAACGCCGAATATGTACAGGATATAAATTATAAATTATCATAAAAGAGATTTATAGAAGTTTCTATACTTCGCTCACTCAATAGAGTAGATGGGCTTAATGTATAAAAACAAAACCGGCTTGTCCTCCGAAAAAGCCAATTATTGCGCGGTTTTGTAATAAACGCAACTTAATCGGAACTTTAAATGTTTATGATCGGAATGTTTATTGATTGCAATTTGCTTATTTATATTGGAAGCATGTACGTACGTTATTTTTCTTTATTTTTGAATAAAAGTTTTTCGTTTTCCCAGGAATAGATTACATAACAAATTACTGTGGGATGTGGAATACCTGTGCTAGCAATTTCTCTTTTTCATTTTAAAATCATTTTCGAAAAGCTTTTCTTTCAGCGGAAACAAAGGGTGTTTTATCGATATGATAATTGAGTGTTTTCTTACACATTTTCTTTAAGTGCTCCATTTTGGTCTTGTTTTTTTATTCCTGAAGTTTTTCGTTTTTTTTTATTACAAACTCTTTATATTTCCTCAACAAACCAGAATTGAGGAGTGGGCGAACAAAACGGCACATGTCCATGGTTGGCCGTTTTAAGTTTTTTGAGGGAATCGTGTTCATTACACTAAACTGCAACTAATTTCAATTTCAGACACTTCAAAAATCACTTTCATGTAATATTTTTTTGTTAGTAAAGTAACGGTTTCCCTGCAGAAAGGCACATGTCCTACGAATATTCATATTTTTTAACCATTCGTTAATGTGGATTTTCAAAAGGGCACGTATTTCATACAAAAAAGTTTTTAATCAACAATGGAAGTTCATTGCACCTCACCTGGGGCTCTAATTACATCGATTTGTATGTGCATCATAAACTGCACTAAAAATGCACTAAAATTTACCTCACTTTTGCCTCCCACGGCCCCAAAACAAGCCGTGGGGCACTATGACCCCTTAAAATTTGCGTAACAGACCCTAATATTAGGAAAAAATACCAGAAAAATCTCCCCTCGCCTCTAAGGGGGCCAGGGAGCTCCCTAAAAGGCTAAAAACAAAAAAAAATGTCCAGTTGGGTTCCTGCAAAAGGGCACATGTCCATTCAAGGGTTTGACAAAACGGTACATGTCCAGTTCTGTCCCCGCAAAAGGGCACATGTCCATTTTTGTTTTAATTTTTTCTTTTAAAGTATTAAACATATTTAAAAAAAATTTTTTCCGTCTGAATGAGTTCAAATAGTAGCACAACCTACCATACTCATAAATAGTTAATGTGATCAGTTCAGAGGCAGAAACAGTTTTTTGCGATTTCTGAACAATTTGCAAAACTGGACATGTGCCGTTTTGTTCGCCCACTCCTCAATTATCGTTTGCGGTTGTAACATAATTTTTTTTCATCTTGCAAACATTGTTTGCAGAAAATTTTTGCGGGCTAAATATTTACTCTATCTTATAATACTATCTTACTTCTATGACTCTAAAACAGATAAATCCTGTAATTGCAAGTCCTAGATTAAATTCCTGCTTTCATACTTTTGCCCTGAAAAATTGACTGTAGCCTTTCTTCATATTCATTAATTGAAGAGTTTACAAATATCAAGGAAGGTATTGAGCCTATTTTTAATTTCTTTTTACCAAAACAACTACTACCGCAATGTTTTGAGCAGGCGTACGCATTTTTTATTGTGGACGGGGATGTTAATTTACAAGCACTTATGAAAAGGACTTGTCCCAGATTTTGGAAATCAAAAGAATTTCAGATATGGCTCAGCATGTTTATGCGCTTTGCAACTTTGGATGATGCAAACAACTCCCCAGGGTATGCGACTTTCTTGCATTTTTTACAAAAAACTGTGGCCAAAAATCTACGCCCACAATATACCTACAACAAGAGACCTACTTAAAGCCAAAATCCAACTTTTAAAGGCAAAAGCGAAAATTCTATAGATAAAATAAAATATAGAATAATTTCCTAAATTCGTTTGTAAAATCATTCTAGTTATACCGAAATACCAGAAAATAACAAAAATTCGAAAATCCGTAACCAAAAAAAACCTCAACCAAGTACCTATTTTAAAAATATCGCAAACAAATTTAAAATCAAGAGAAATTAGAAGTCATTAAAAAAATACACTCAATGTTCTAGGAAATAGTTAAAATACAAAGCATCAGGGAAATCCTTCAATGTAGCGCTAGACGTAAATGTTTGAAAGATGACAATGCTGCGAGAAACATTCTGTTGTCAGTTCCTTTCCTTGCCCCCTAAAATTCTAGCTTCCTTATCGACAAACTCACCGCATGTCTTGTGCTGCGGACCTTGACCACGTTCGCCTCCTTGTGTAGCTAGAAACTCGAATATGTTGCAAGTTGCTAAGGGGGAGGCAATCTCAGAGGCCTGCCGAGGCAAAAAGCGTTCGGGTTTTTTGTTCTAGCTGTCGCACATTGATTATATACTAAGTAGATATGGACAAACGCGAGTCAAATTAACTTCCAGTTACGTCACCACGAGCTGGGTGCGCAGTATCGCAGGGTTTTATGCTCCGCTATATATGGTTAGTTTCCCAAATAAACTTTTTCTTGTTCAAGTTAAAGCCCTTCGCGCATTTGAAAAAAAATCAGAAGCTGCGGCTTTGATTTTAGTGGCGGTGGATCTAAAAATAGATAACTATGCGCTTATTCCTATTGTTTTGCTCAGGAAGGGTAAGGAGGATGAAAAAATGATGATTTCGATGGGTGAAATTTCACAATGAGGGCATGAAATGAATGGGCGAAATAATTTTAATGGGAAATTTGGCATCAAGCGTTTTTTATTATGTTGAAAAAATTGAAATGGGTTTTCAGGGATTATTTCATTTAAGGAATTTTGAATGACAAATTTTTAGATTTTTTTCTCAGGTATTTTAGTTCGTAGAAATTTGAAATTTTTACGGATAATTGTATTATTATTGATACTAGTTGGGATGCCCGTTACCGAAATTCGGTCACAAAAACAATAAATATATAAAATTTACGATTTGTTCGATTTTAAATTCAATTTAAATATTTTTATTTAAAAAAAAATTATTCGCAACATTTCCATTGTCGCTCCAGAGCATCTAAAATTTCCCAGGATTTTTTTAATCGCATCCATGACGTCTTGCTTGGCTATGTGGTAAAATGATAAATGACATTTACAGTGTCATTTGACAAATTACACTCAGAGCTAATCATTGCAAAGGCAGCATTATACGAACGAATATTTGCAAAAAAAAATTTAGAACGATTTTTAATACCACTTTCATTCGAAGTTAATCCTTCAAAAAAATTATTGAAAAAGTAATTTTGAGAAAGTGGAGGTAGATTAACTTTGACTTTATGACAACACAAAGAAAATGCCTCAGTATTACGTAAAGCTACTTCAGTCAGAAAATGTTTGGCACGACAAAAATGACAACTCATAATAAAAGAACCACACGAAAACGAATCAAAATTAACCGGAATAACATTCAAAGCACATTTAAAAGAATCAGTCAAAATTTCTAAAGGTGCAACACCATCAACAAACATTTCATTATGAAATGCATCAACATTCATTTCATTCACACCACTATTCAATTCATTATTTGCAACATTCATTTCATTAACACTACGTAAATTTCTAACGCGACTTCTAGTATTTTCGCGAAGCCATCTAAAATCGACATTCGAGTGTCCCCGTCGTTGTCTTGGCATTTTGAAAAGAAAACGCGGAAAAAACGTAAGTACTCACCGATAAATTGCATTCAAAATTCGCAGTTAACTGTTTGGAATGACAAAAATACAATTCAGATTCCGAGAACCATACGAAAACGAATAAAAATTACGCAGAATAACATTCAAAACACACTTAAATGAATTAATTAAAATTTCTAAAGGCATTCGCCAAAAAACGAACGGCCGCCCCTTACACCATTACAAGTCAAATACTATACGCAAAAGAGTATAAAAAAATGCACGCACAAAGTGACCGAGTTTTTTTATGTCAGTTATGCCGCCAAAAATCCACACAAACGCTTGTTTTTCTCTGTTTCTCATTCGCTTCACTGAAACGGCATTTGTGTCAATCGTAGGCTACTCAGCTCTACGTTGATGCTCACAAAAAATTCAAATTTTCCAACGGCTTTTTAAAATCCGAAAAATTAAAATCGCTATAACTTTTTTATTCGTGAATCGAATTTCGTTGAAATTCCTTATTACAAAACTATGCCATAAAAAGAACATTTTCTGAAAATTTAAACGAAATCGGTCCACGAACAAAAAAGCCTTAGCGTGTACAAACTTTTTGTTTGCCTATTAATATATAAGATATGTACATACATATGTATATAAAATAATTAAATAATTTTTATTTTTGATTTTAATTATCGTTATTTATGTGGCATGGTCAAGTCCAACCCTTCGCACCCTTTGTATGTTATGTCCTTCAAGTCAGAATGCAATGTCTACTAATAAGTTTAGGTTAGTCTGGATAGTGCGTCAGTAGATTTCGATGAACCTTGGGTTTTATCTGTGAGGTGTTATATGGTCCCAGCAACACCGACTGTGTGTTCTACTTATCAACGTAGGGGAGGTATGTAGTGGGCCTGGGATGGGCCGAGTTGGCTAGTCTTGGGAATTTGCATGTAGGTAAAAGCGGTTAAAATTAGCGAGGGCTGCTACATTTCTACAGTGGCTTGAAGAGTATATAAAGGAGCAAAAGGGTGCTATCACCAATGCACCTTCTTCGTTTTGCACTTTGTCCAGTCAAGGCAAGCTAATTTTTAGGGTAATATCGGTTCGCGCCACGCAACCGTCAAAGCAATTAAAGTTTTTATTACAACAAAAGCTAAGGATTTAGGACGAGTTTATTTTAACGACGAGTTAAAATAAATTGAGAGGACAATTAAACAAAGCTTGGTTTTTTTCATATAAAAAAAAAAAATAAATAAATAATAGTAATTATCACCATTTTGATAAAGACTAAACCGAAACTGAAGCTCTGTTCTTTAATTTAATTTTTCCAAAGATGAAAGAAAAGCTTACACCTGACTTACTTAATATTAATAATGTTACAATATTGCTAACTAAGCGTCTGTTAGCAGGATAATCCCGAAGTATCGAGGTCATCGATGGTGGCTTGTACCGGAAGGTTTGTGGACTTTGGGTTTGGGGTCATGTGTCGTATGGGGTGTGGCCGTGGGAATATAATTTCTGCCAAGATATATGAGTTATATTCAATAAAATTAAATACAAGGCGGAATGTAGGACTTGTAGATTGTAGTCAGGGCAGCTGGCTGAAGGAGGAGCTTGCATCCCTTGAGAAATCTCAGGCATTGATAAGATTGTTTGGCGATTTGGAATATGTAATTACTCCATCGCAGATCTGGGACCTTATTCTCTATTACAATATTGTCATTTTTTTAACGAAATGCCGAAACCGTATTTTCTATTACAATATTAACATTCATTTTACATGAAAATTTAACGATATTGGCAAATTTTTACTTGAAAGCTGTTTCGTTTTCGGATCGGATTTAACAATATTGTAATAGGGAGTAGGGCCCCTGATTATGGCTAAAGGTACGAATTCACCAAGGCATTTGCTCGCAGGCTTTTGACGTGATAATTACGTAAAAAGATGATGTTTCAGATGTGCAAAACTTGTAATTGGTTTTCCTATTACAAAAATAAAAATTTATTTTAATTAAAAGAAAAGGTTTAACAGAATTAGAACTTTATTTTACGACGATCAAACTGAAACTGAAAATTATTTAGTACATTACAAATTAAAAGATCTACAGTTTGGTTTCGAGTTACAAAAATGTGTCTTCTCGAGAAATCAGCATAACGTCGCAGTAATGTGGGAAGAAATCTTGGGGGTCATAAGATAAAGTAATTCTTATTAATTAGAAGTAACATGATCAATTCTTGGGATGCAATGTGGGAAGAAATCTGGGGAGTTATAAGATAAAAAATAATTCTTATTAACTAAACGTAACATGATCAATAAGATTACTTGGGAACGGATGTAGGAGTTATGATTTCTTCAAGGATTTGGTTACTAGGATATATGACTTGCATAGCTGCGATATGCACTTTCTTCATGACGTGAATTTGCCCGCGAGCAAATGTTTGTTTGCCTTGGTGGATTTGTACCTTAAGATGTTAAGAGATGAGTCAGCTATTACGTTCTTTTTGCCCACTGAGGTAAAGAGAAGGATGGTACAAGTTTTCGTAGGGATGAGAGTTCACACTCTATTCGACAAGGTCTGGTCCGTGCTTGTCTTATATTTAGGAAGGCGTAGAAGTAGCACACCTACGAATTGGGTTGGAGCGGATTGAGAGCAGATCACTAATGAATATTAGAAAGAGATCAGGTGAGAGAATCGACCCTTGGTTAACGCCCGCCGTGATTCGACGCCATCCAGTACTGGCTTGATTGAATAGCCACAAACGAAGCTCTCAAATCAGTTCTTTAGAACTGAGATGTTTTACATCAGGCGTCGAATTTTTCACTTTTTCCGTTGCCCGCATAACTCTGCTCTTAATTTTCTGCAAAAATATGTGTAGTTTTGAAGAGGGCGGTTTTTCTATCTATTCAATCAACGCAGTGATTTGCAAAGTAATAACTGTTAAGAAAATGACAAGCATTTAAAAAAAATTTACCCTTGAACCAAAAAATATATTAAAAATGAATGAAAATACTGTCGAATTATTTATAGAACTTATTAATAAACTAGCTGAAGTGGATTTGATGTTTAATAGTGGGTCTATACGACAGTGGCTCTAGTCCGGCGCACTTTGATGTTTGAATGAAACGGCCGACGTGGGCACCTTTCCAGCGGCTTTCCTTTGTTTTACAGATAAAAGTGTATGGGAACTAAGCTCGCGCGAACAAAGTGTGTGTCGTGTGGATGGACTATAAGGCTCACATGCCCAACAACCCAGTATGATGAATATTGAATATCACGAAGACCTTTCAATTTTTGGTTAAATTATAGGTACATTACTAGAGTTTTTTATTCTCGATTTTTCTTCGTCTGTTCTTCTAGTACTAAAACCAAGCACCTTCATTAAAACTGGTCGACCCAAGCAAGAGCCTGCGATCCCTCATCATGCTTATAATTACACAATATTTCTACATTTACAAATTTCTTTTTTGATTTTGGCTCCCGTTACAACCTAAACATCAAGAATTCCTACTTGTTTGCAATCTTTTTGTCGCACAAAACAAGTGTGTTTTTGTGCTGAGGCACCGGCCACTAATTATGGGTTTTCACGGCAGGCTTCCAGTTGTATAATAAGTTTGATATATACATGAACATAATACGAGTATACCAAAATTCTTAGAGTTTTTGGTAATTATTTACTATATCACCCCACTTCCAGGGGGTAGGAGTGGGGGTAATAAGGGAGGTTGACCTGAACACGTTTCTTTTGGAATTAGCCCTTGGTCATCCCTTAAAAAGTTATTCACTGTTGAAATTTTGTAAAAATCACCTTTTTACAAGTATTATTTTATGACTTTAATAAGCAGTTATTGCAGTAATGACTTTGACGCTGGATTGTAAGACCCAAAAACTCTCCCACCCAACCTCTATCTCGTTTTCGAATTGGGAACAATCTTTTATTGCTGCTCCCAGAGCAGAGGACGGGCGGACTAATAAAGTAAACAATTACCCTATACAATAACATTTAAAAAAATCTTTCAAAATCGGAACCTTTCTTCCTTCATAGACGACTACCTAATCTTGAGAAATATGAAGTAGAGTTTTAAACGATAATTCTGATATTCTTTATTATAATTCTATTATTGTAAGTAAACATATTATATTTAAATTGACCCAAACTAAATGGCTTAAATTTTCTCTGTAAGCAATAATAAAATAAATACACAAAAACATGAATTTTTCTAAAAAACCTATTTCATTTTTCTCAAATTAAAAAAAATGCGATGCAAAATTTCCTATTAAATCTCTTCCCATTCATTAATTCATTGATAAATTTCAGCCAGCGACCAAGAAATCATCGTAGTTTCAGCCCACCCACCCCCATCCAAAACAAAACAAAAGGAATACCCGCGCAGGAATCTATTTTTAGATCCGAAACTTTTGGTTTTTCTTCAACATGCGTTAAGGGCTTTGAAATGCTTTTTTAAATTCAGGCGCAAACCAGCTTTTTTCAATTTTTACTAAAAAATAACAAAATTAAAAAATGTGTCTATTTTATGATTATTATGCACTTATAAAGAAATATTATTATTTATATTATTAAACTAATGTTGAAAACCCATTCCCATTGATTTTAGAGGTTTAAAACAAAAATTCCTATCACTAAAACTTAAATCGGTACAACTATCGCCATCTAACAAACCAGCTGGAAAGATGTTTGTCCATATCTACTTACTCTATAATCAATGTGTCGCATCTTTATACGGAGTATTATGTTATCTCTGCCCAGTAGGACCGGTAAGCTTACAGAAGTACTGAAATCAGCACTTACTGGTAAGGGGTAGGCCTTACCACATCCTTTTACAGAAGTGTTTACTTTTACACACGATGTCATTGGAGGTAAGGCCTTACTTTAGTACTTACCTTAGAGTACTTATAGAACTGCTCATCTGTAAGGGGTATAGTAAGGCAGCAAATGGAACATTGCAAAAAGAGATATTCATGGGCGCCTATGGATATGTGATCCGGTGTCGAAACGCTCCTACTGGGGGAGATCTCTACTAACACTAAATTGCGGCTGTTAAACTCCAACGTTAAGGCAGTTCTTTTGTACGGTTGCGAAACATGGAAAGTCACCCAATTCATCACAGGGCGCGTACAAGTGTGCATCAACAGATGTCTGCGTCGTATCCTAAAAATCCGCTGGCAAGATGTCTTTTCCTGAAAATCGAGAGGTGTTGAGGTTGCTGGGGCAATCGGGAAATCTTCATTCGATAAATTTTTTAGGTTCCATGCTTTTGCTGCATTTATGCGTTTTCTCACGAGGCTAAAAGTTATAGTTGCAAGCCCCTCAAATATCATATAAATATATTACATATAAAAAACTTTAAATTTTCATGTGAAAATTGCCTAAGTGCAATCTACACACTCTAGCAATTTTCACATTTCTTAGAAATCAAACCATGCAAAAATGCATGGGAAATTGCACAAGAAACATCAATCCACTTTCCGGCAAAGCAGACGCTTTTCCAAGAATTTTATAATATTTAGATCATTCTTTTAACCTGTGTAAATTATTATCTGACTCTCGAAAAGTCAGTCTTATTCTAGACGCGTTAAAGTTCGGTCAATTTGAGGTTCCGCGGAATTTAAAGTCTATTTTAAATATAGTATATATTAAAGTAAAGTTTAAAGTATTAAAGTAAAGTTTAAGAATAGTTATTTCTTTTGATTGAATAAATTGTGAAAAATAATTTCGTTTTTTATTTGTTTTATTAAAAAATATATTCGCAAACAAAATTGGCGACGAGGATGGGATGTCCAAATATATCCCAATAATATCGAGTTTATTGTATATATTGCGGTATAGTGTATGTTAATACTTTGTTGGACATTTCGGGAACAATAGTTCACAAAAAATCAGTGCAGTTAACTAGTAGCAAGAGCTAGTAGTGAAAAGAAGAAAAACCGCCTAGGACCTCAGGAACGACTTTTCCAGTCGTATTAGAAGACTCATCTATACCATCGACAGCAATCCACGGGAGCACGAGTTCATCGTTGGAAACACTATCAGGAAATCGCCGTTGGAAATTCATCCCCACATCAAAAAAAAACCCCAGGAAATCGTCGTGGGACACCCAAGGCTGCATCGCGAGGAGCAACAGCTTCAACCCTTTTTATTAGAAATTCCAACATTGGAATTAATTTTTTAAGGTCAGATATAAAGTTTAGATTTTTTTCCTCTATACATATACAAATATTTTTTTTATCATTATTATATTGACTATATTGATAAAGTGAATTTTTCTAAAGTGAATTTTTTTAAATAATTTATAAAAAAAAAAAAATAAACCTAACTACTATAAAAATATTTTTTTATGTATCATTATTATATTGATTATATTGATGCTACCTTTTTTAAAGTGAATTTTCTTAAAAAATAATTTAAAATAAAAAATAAACGAACCTAATTACTATAAAAATATTTTTTATAATTCTTATATTGATTATATTGATATTACTCTTTAAAGTGAAATTTTTTTAAAATAATTTATAATATAAAATAAATAAAGAAAGTGTTTAGAGGTGACTATAAGATAGATAGTGAATTTAAGTGCCGTGTTGATAGGAAAATTAACAAGTCATTCCACATATATAAATTAACTTGAGTTAAAATACTACGTTGGTTTTACTTTTTTGGAAATTAGAAAAATTTGTTTCAAATTCCTAGTTTATCTGCCTCTTTTCCACTCAAATCAAGTTACATTTACATACCCGAATTAATCTATAATAACAAATTTTCTCGAGATGGCTAATCTAACACTTGATCCACTTAAATACCTCTATAAACTACCCGAATTTAATGGAGATCCTCGAGATCTGCAAATATTCTGTAACTTAGTGGATAGAATCCACCCCGTTCTAACAACCTTCGAGCCAGTGGCACAATCAATATTTTCCGATATCATAAAAAGTAAACTTAGAGGGAAAGCAAGGGAAATAATTACGATAAATTGCCAAGCTACATCTTGGCAAGATATTAAAAATATTTTGATAAATAACTTCAGTGATCGATTAAGCTGTGATGAATTATTCGACGCAATGCGGAGTGTCATATTCAAAACTAATACGGTGGACTTCTATAACGAGATAAAGTCCACACTCCAACGTTTAAACAATAAAACATACCTTACATGGGGAGAAGGAGCTATATCTAATGAGACTGCACGTCAAAATAGAAGCTCAGCCCTTAAAATCTTTACAGCAAAAATTCCAGAGCCTATGAGATCAATTCTCGTTTGTAGACAGCCTACAGACTTAGAAGCAGCAATGGACCTTTTGTTTAAAGCGGGCTATGCCTATCTTACGCCAAATAGATCACCAAATAGGCCACCCAATTTTAGGAATGATAGAAGAAATGGTAATAGAAATCCCAGAAACGATTATCAGCAAAGGAACCATCGCGAATATCGACCCGAAAATAAGAATAAAAACTACAATTGGACAAACAACGAAAATACAAACAGACAGACTAACGAAAACTACAGACAAAACTTTCCACAACCCAACAAGCCCTATTATCCTCAGCATAATTATGTGCAGAATCCCCCCATAAATCCTTATAATCAAAATGCGTTCCAACCACCACCAGAACCGATGGATATCTGTAATTTTGAGGTGCAAAATTTTCCGTTAGCAGCCTCACAGGAGACTTACCTTATATAGTGGTACAAACTAAAATCAGGCCCATCAAACTAATAATTGATACAGGAGCCACCCACTCTATCATTAATCCCGGTATATGTTCCCCTAAATGGCGGATACCTTCAAATATTATGCTCAAAACTCTTCAACATTATATTAGAATTAGGGAAAAAGTCAAAATCCCAATATTTAGCGAATTAGGAGATCCCAGTCAAACAATAGAATTACTTGTCTGCAAATTCCATGACTTCTATGATGGTCTTTTGGGTAACAACATTTTAAGAGGACTAGAAGCGAAAGTTGATTATAAAAAAAATCGACTCAAAATAGGAAAAAAATATGTTCCTCTACATTTCGAGAGTGATGATATTTCAAGATTATACTATTTTAAAAACGAGGGATATTTTAATGTCAACATACCAGTTAGACAAAAAGATGGCCTGGCCTTTATAAATAATATATTTACCCATGACGGAAAAATTAGGATCCAAGAAGGTATTTACAATGTTTCTGATTACAATTTAGAAGGGATTATGGTAATCCAAGGTAATTCAGAAAAATCAGTAATTCTGCATACTCAAGAGTGTATACCGATTACTGAGGAAAATTTTAATGTTATAGAGGAGCATGACCGAAAACCTTTACTCGAACAAATCCGAATGGACCACTTAAATCAAGAAGAGAAAGAAATGCTCTTACGGTTAATAAAAAGAGTCTCTAACATATTCTATATGGAAGACTCCGACCTTACTTTCACGAATGCGATAAAGCATGAAATCCGTACAACTAACTTAGCCCCGGTCTTTGCTAAAACTTATAGATACCCGTACATTCACAAGGGTGAAGTACAATCGCAAATAAAAGAAATGTTAGAAAAGAAAATAATTAGGCCTAGCAACTCTCCCTATTCGGCACCGGTTTGGATAGTTCCCAAAAAACTAGACGCGAGCGGTAAACGAAAATGGAGGTTGGTCATCGACTATAGAAAGTTGAATGAAACCGCCATCGATGACAAGTATCCTCTGCCGAATATAGACGAAATATTAGAGAAACTTGGCAGATGCCAATACTTCTCCACCCTTGATTTAGCTAAGGGCTTCTACCAAATAGAGGTAGCAGAACAAGATATACATAAGACAGCGTTCAGCGTTGAAGGAGGACATTACGAGTTCCTTCGTATGCCATTTGGACTGAAGACAGCCCCGGCAACCTTCCAGCGCCTTATGAACAACGTTCTGTCCGACTTCATTAATAAAATCTGCTTCGTCTATTTGGACGATATTATTATATTTTCAACCTCCCTGCAGGAGCATTTAGAGTCGTTGAGAAAAATCTTCCATAGATTGAGAGAAGTCAATCTAAAAGTCCAACTAGATAAGTCGGAATTCCTAAAACGGGAAGCCGAATTTCTCGGACATATAGTCACACAAGAAGGAATTAAACCCAATCCTCGAAAGATCGAGTGTGTACAAAAATTCCCTTTGCCGAAAACGCCAAAGGAAATCAAACAATTCCTTGGTCTCACGGGTTATTACCGTAAATTTATTAGGGACTATTCTAAAATAGCAAAGCCAATGACAAAATACTTAAAAAAGATATAAAAATGAATATTCAAGACCCCGAGTATGTTGAAAGTTTTGAAATCCTGAAGAAACTTCTGGTCAGTGAACCAATTTTAAGGTATCCTGACTTCACTAAAACCTTTACGGTTCAAACCGATGCAAGCCAGTTTGCAGTAGGAGCGATATTGTCCCAAGACAATCATCCTATTTGCTATGCGAGCCGTACGCTCAATGGACACGTTCCAATAATTCCAATAAACCGGTTTTATAGGCAAGGGGTCGCGGGGAAGTTTACTACTTGTGCATCTCAAAAAATGCTCGACTGCACAGAGCAACACACTAACACAATCATAATTTCATTCTCGGGGTCTACGAAAATGACTTAGCTTAACTGAAAGTTTGTACACAGCTACATAGACAATAAAATTGTTACACGAAAAAATGCAGAACAGTCAGTTTATCGTGTAATTCGTATAACACGCACAAACCGGTTTGTTAAGGCAGAAAGTGTTATGCCGTGTAATTTGCTTCTTTCGTAAACACCCTGTATCTAGTGGGGATAGGTTCCTCTCTAGAGCTTTTTTTTTCTCCAAATACATCCCATCACCCCTAAAAATATTAGCCACGTTGTCCAACAGTGAATTTATTGAACGTCTGAAGACCCATACAACTTGCGGATTAGGGGGTATGAGTATTTGAAATCTTTAAAACGGAATAACTCATGAATGGAAACTCCTATGGAAAATTTGCTGGTTTTAGGGGTACAGTACAACCAATTTCCCGAAACTTTTTTTAAAAAAAACTCTACTTACTAAAAAGATTTAAAAAAAATAATGAGTTAACATTTAGTTAGAGGTCAAACAGAAAAAAAAAAATTAATTTTTTTTTATTTCCCTCCAGGCATCATTACAGCCCTGTGTTAAAGGCAGGGTGACGTGAAATGTTTCTACCTGCATCCCTGTATAATGCGTGTGCTCTCTTTATATTATCTTCAACTTTCTCTTTTTTGCGTTTTATTCAAATGGACCAAGTTTGCTTTTTGTTTTAATTTCTTTCAGTTAACGTGGTTATTTGAAATGCTTGTTAAAAAAAATTAAAAAAAATGTCTGGGGGTGGGGAGATAACAACTATGACCCTGATAGCGATAGTTAATGAGTCTATCATATTTATGTATATAAAAAATAATATTTAGTATTTATTATTATGAATATACCTACAAATAAAAAATTTGAAAATTGGAAAAAAGAAAATCAATTTATTTATGATAAAAGTATATCACTCATTATTTATCTGAAAATGATGTTTTACTTTTATTTCCTCTTCTTCCTTGATCCGTTAGTTGGCGGTCCGAGCGGGACGTGTCCGCAACGGATACGCTGCTGTCGGTGCCGCTTTGAAAAATGCGGTTCTTTACCTAGTTCCTTCGGTCATCATAGTGAACGATTCTGGTCAACTCGGCAGGTCGACCACCCTCCTCCTTTCACACCCTAGGCTTGGGTCCATGCGACGGTGGAGTTTTACTTTTATTTAATCACATACAATACCCAACTAATTATATCTTCAAAATATACTATAAATATGCTACCGGATGTGTATATAGGGGAGGGACGCAATGAAACGGACATTAAAATTTGAGAAAGTTTTTTTTATCAAAAATACAAATCTGAAAAGATACCAACCACTTTAAATGAACCTTTAATTAACTGAGTAGAGAACACGCAATCATTTATTATTTAAAAGATAACAGAAAATTATAAAAACAATTATTTTTGAATAGTCGCTTTTGTCCATTTCATAACACACTACGCTTTGAATAGGACAGTAGGTGTTATGAAACGGACTAGAGTACACGAGTGGTACTTTACACACATAATATAGTTCAAATTAAAGCATATTCTAATTTAAATATAACCTATATATGTATATATCCTTTATTCAGTAATAATTTTTATGTTCTGATGTTTATTTAATTGCAATTATTAATTAAACTTCATGGCGCAGAATAGGCTCGCGAATATTTTCGGTAGAATTTTGCAGTAAAAGTGGTGAAATATTGTGTTTTATCCTTTTTACTGAACATGGATAATCAGTGATTAGTGATTTAATTAAAAAAAATTAAAAACATTGAGTGATTAAGTGTTTTTAACTGTCCGTCTCAGTGCGTCGACACCTGTCCGATTCAGTGCGTAACTAACCTTAAAATTAAATTGACAAAATGCACGAACACGTAATAAATTTTAAAAACTATTTAACTTTTAATATTTCACTTAATTATGTATAATGTCACATAAATCACCTAAAATACAATAAAAGTAATAAATTGCCTTTAGAAATTCTTATAAAAACCATTTTTTTTACTTTTTAAAGATAAAAACGCTTACGTCTCATACAATCAAGACAAATGGCCGCCTGCAACTGTGCTCTTTGCGGTGTAGTCTATGAACATCAGTATTGCCAACAACAAAATTTTGATACATTAGTTCAGTAACTTTTCCTAAAACAGATACTGTCCGTTTCATGACGCGTCCGATTCATTGCGTATCTCCCTACACTCATTTTAACTAAATTTAATATATAAAACTTGATTTTACGATTTTCCAACTTCAACTGGAGATGGCATGGGTTTCTACAAATAGGAAAGAGATGGGCAAGTGGAGAAGTATTATATATGTCGTAACAAATCCTAATGTTCAAATCCCATCTCCTGCAAAATCACTTGGGTCATACCCAAAATGGCTACAAAATCAAAAGCCGCCAAAATGGAAACCTTGATTACATATGAGATGGGCACCCGAATTTGGGCTATTGGTGGTCTATCTCACCATTATACCAAATCCCATCCTCTGCAATATCACTTTGTTCAACTGGACCAAACCGACATTTTCAAAAATTCCCAAAATTCAAACCTAACCTCCAAACGAGATGGCAATCGGAATATGAGGTGGGAGCAACCCAATTTACCTATATACCAAGTCCCATCCTCTGCAATATCACTTTTTTCATGGTCAAAAAATCTACAAGTTCAAGGTCATAAAATTAAAACTTAAGTAGACTCGAATTGGCGATTAGTCTTAATCAGTTGTGCTTTAAGTAATCTAACATATATCAAAGGCCCATCCTCTGCAAAATCACTTTGCAAATCTGTCACTAGCTCTTGGACTAATAGGGGAATTAACGGAAATTTTAATGAACTTAAAGACAAAATATACCACCCAAAATTGAAAGATAGGATCACAAAATTCGTGAATAACTGCGAAATTTGTAATGTAGAAAAGTATGATAGGAAGCCAATCAAAGGTAAATTCAAAATCACTGAAACCCCTAATAGTCCAAGAGAGGTTGTACACGCAGATGTATTTTATAGTCTAGATAAAACACTATTCCTTACTTTAATTGATAAATTCTCTAAGCATGCCCAGGCGATCAAGATTAAAGGTAGAACTTGGACAGAGTTCAAGAGGGCAATATTACAATATCTTAGCATCGTGGGTAAATTTAAAAAATTAATAGTTGACAATGAACTAGGGCTTAAAGCTATTCCCATGTTAGACTTTTTGAAGGAACAGGACATAGAAATTCATTTTACCTCCAATAATAATCACACCTCCAATTCAGATGTTGAACGACTTCATAACACAATCAACGAACATTTAAGAATTCTACGACACGATCCAAATAAAAGAATCGATACTGTGGAGGAGAAAATTCTAAAAATCATTAATTTTTACAATAACACTATACACTCAACAACAGGCAAGAAACCAATAGACTTTTCTTTAGGTAACATAAATGTAGATGAATATCCTAAAATTAGAGATAGAATAATAAAAATAAAAGAAAAAACAATTAACAAATTAAATAAAGATAGGGAAGAAGTAGCGATCACTTCAGGACCAGTATTTCTTAAAGAAACTAGAGGTGGCAAAAACCAAGCGAGATTTAGGAAAGTAAACGCCAGGGAAATAGATGACGATCATATACAAGTAGAATCAGGACATAAATATTATAAAACCCACATTAAAAGATCAAAGAAATTCCAAGATAATAACAATCCCTCCATTAAAACAAAGCCCAAACGACCTAGTAATATAATTATTTCACCATCCATTACAGGCAATGAACCAGTTGATAATAATCCTGCTAGTAGTGCTCCCACACCTAGCATCAGCACAGCTAATTGAAGTACAAAACTTAAACGACAACAATGGTTATATAACGATCAAAACGGGACAAATAAGAATAATTACAGAATATAACAAAATTTTACATATAATCAATACTACCTAATTTGAAAAAACCAAAAATGAAATTTACAATAACATTAAACAAATTGAGACAAACGCCAAAGCAACCCAACCAATCTTTAGCACCATGACGCACAATTTCAAACTTCTAGAAACAAAGATCAACGGACTCAGACCAAACTTACGACAAAAGAGAGGCTTAGTAAACATATTAGGTAAAGGACTCAAGTACATTGCAGGGACTATGGACAGTGACGATGAAAAACTCATAATAGAAAGACTAGACAATTTAGCCAAAAACAATCACGAACTAATTACCGAAACAAACAAACAAATTCTGATAAATAAACAAATATCAGACCAGATAAGTAACACAACAACCCACATTAATAATCAACAAAATCTGATATCGCGTATACTTGCAAATTATACCAACGATTATAATAAAAGAATCTCAAATATAGAAATTGAACTTGCTACCTTCGAACAAGCCTATCAGATCAACTACGACATAAACCTTTTACGAAATCACATAGACGATATTGAACAAACCATTCTAACTAGCAAACTAAATATCCTCTCTCGGAATATACTAACCGAAGCAGAACTGACCATGGTTGCAGATATGGAGACATTCCAGGATATCAAAGTTACCGTAATTTATTATGTAGACCAAATAGTTATCGTTGTTCTCATTACAAAGTATTCCAATAAAACTTATTCCCAGATCACGATCGAACCCTTACCCAATCTTCAAAATAAATCAATAAACATTAAAACTAATAAGATTTTACTAGATGAATATAGCAAATAAATTTATGAAATAAATGTCAAAGACAATCTTAAAAAGAATTTTATATTAATAGACGATGAATGTCTAAATAATATTTTTAACTCAAGGGAAGCAAAATGTGGAATGGCTACCTTAAATGAGGAAATGATCAAAGAAATATCAGCAGGTTTTATATTAACTAAAAATTTAACACTGGTCTGCAAAAAACGGGTCATTTTTTCTCCTTCCCAATTTAATAGTCGTATCCTAAGTATTTTTTCGCGCTGAATCCGAATCCGTTGGCCAAATTGCCCTATCACGTCAGGATTTTGAGCAATCCTAACCTAAAAGTGCCAAAAAGCGTGTTTTTTGCACTTTTGCGCGTTAAATATCTCAAAACTATGGAATGATAGGGCAAATCGGACAACGGGATCGTTTTCAGCATGCCAAAATCTACAGAAAACAATGTCGAAAGCGTTAAATTTGAGAAAACTTTTTTTGTAATACTGAAAAGAAAAACTTCGGTGCAACGATGATATCATGTGTTAATAAAAATCGTCGATTTCGCGCCAAGAAGTTTTTCTTTTCAGTATTACAAAAAAAGTTTTCTCAAATTTAACGCTTTCGACATTGTTTTCTGTAGATTTTGGCATGCTGAAAACGATCCCGTTGTCCGATTTGCCCTATCATTCCATAGTTTTGAGATATTTAACGCGCAAAAGTGCAAAAAACACGCTTTTTGGCAATTTTAGGTTAGGATTGCTCAAAATCCTGACGTGATAGGGCAATTTGGCCAACGGATTCGGATTCAGCGCGAAAAAATACTTAGGATACGACTATTAAATTGGAAAGGAGAAAAAATGTGCAGACCAGTGTAATTTAAGTATGATACAGAATTGTAATAAACATACTTATAAAATTTATAGGAATAGTCTTATTAAATTTGAAAACTGCAAAATAGATATAAGCAATAAAATATTTACAAATGAATATTACAAAATAAAAGACCATATTATACTACCTTATTTTTCAGCAAATATAATTGAGAAAAACCCTGTAAACTTGAGTAGAATAGAAGAAATTCATTTAAAGAATATTAAAGATAATAGGAAAGCAATTAAAGAAATTTTAACATAAACCATTTAGAACCATCAATATTTGATATATCCTTAATAGTCACCTATATTTTAGGCGTAATTTTCGTACTTTTATATTTATGTAAAAAATATAGAAAGGATAAAATAAACATGTTTACCATTCATTGTAAATCTTCGTCGGAGCCTCAGACAAACCGTGGGGGAGTTATAGTTGCAAGCCCCTCAAATATCATATAGATATATTACATATAAAAAACTTTAAATTTTCATGTGAAAATTGCCTAAGTGCAATCTACACACTCTAGCAATTTTCACATTTCTTAGAAATCAAACCATGCAAAAATGCATGGGAAATTGCACAAGAAACATTAATCCACTTTCCGGCAAAGCAGACGCTTTTCCAAGAGTTTTATAATATTTAGATCATTCTTTTAACCTGTGTAAATTATTATCTGACTCTCGAAAAGTCAGTCTTATTCTAGACGCGTTAAAGTTCGGTCAATTTGAGGTTCCGCGGAATTTAAAGTCTATTTTAAATATAGTATATATTAAAGTAAAGTTTAAAGTATTAAAGTAAAGTTTAAGAATAGTTATTTCTTTTGATTGAATAAATTGTGAAAAATAATTTTGTTTTTTATTTTTTTTATTAAAAAATATATTCGCAAACAAAATTGCTAAACTGCATATTCCCCATAAAAACTAACCCCTCCACTTCTAGTAGTTTTCTCAATGAAGCATTGAAGCAATGAATTTACATAATTGTAGCAGTGGTCTATTTCATCTTTTATTTTGGCCTTTCTGAAGATTTGCTATGCGCCAATGTAAATTCCAATACATTGTTTTTGTTTATTGCCTTTTCATATTTGTACTCTTCGAATTTCCTTTTTTTTGCGATACCTCTTGACGGTGTAGATATAAAAAAGCGAAATCGCTCGAGTTGCTATCTTCAGTATTAAATTCGTTATTTGTTACTTCAGTGTCCTAAAAAAGCAATAATGCGATTTAATTATTTTCAGTTTCCACAAAGTCAAAATGAGTAGGAAGGTATAGGCGATGACTTTGCGAGATTATGGCAATTTCCACAAACATTAGGAACTGTTGACGGAAAACACATCCGAATTAAGAAACCCAATAATGCTGAATCGGTATATTACAACTATAAAGTGTTTTGCAGTATAATTCTGTTAGCTCTGGTAGATGCACACTGCAGATTTATATTTGTATATAAATGTGGGCCCTAACGGAAGGGCTCCAGATGGAGGCGTTTTCTCAAGTTCTAGTTTATACCGCTATATGAAATCTGCAGATACAGTAAACCCCCGAAGAACACGTAAAGCTAACGTAAAGAAACTTGGGATTCATGGTGATGACTGTGCAGTCCATAGCAGCCTCACTGCAAACGAACTAAACAACTATTTTACCACGATTGTCAACAATACCAGTGGCAATTCCTGCTCGAGACTAATTGATGGCAACCTTAGGTACTTCAGTTTTCGCAATGTGGATTACTCTGATGTTCACAAAGCTGTTTACTCCATAAAGTCAGTATCCGTTGGACTTGATGATCTTCTGCCAACCTTTCTTAAGTGCATTTTTCCTGTAATCTTCCCCTATCTTACACACATTTTTAATAACTGCCTCACGAAATCATATTTTCCACTTCAATGGAAAAAGCGAAAGTAATTGCCTTACCCAAATGCAAATCCCCGAAAAACCCCTCTGATTATCGCCCCATCAGTACCCTATGTTTCTTAGGCAAAGTACTTGAGAAATTAATGTCATGGCAAATCCAAGCCTACTGTGAAATGTGGTTTTTGCTGTCAAGTACACAGTCCGGCTTCCGGAAAAGTAGTAGCTGCGAAACTGCGCTGCTATAGGTAACTACTGACCTTCGAATGGCTCTTGATGGTGATAACATTGAATTTCTGGTTCTTCTCGACTTCAGCAAGGCATTTGATAATGTCAATCATAAACTTCTCGAAACTAAATTATCAAACTATATGGGTTTCTCCCCCTCAGCGATCTCCTTAATTCAGAATGTCTTAAGTAATCGCTCCCAAATGGTATGGTTTCAAGATTCTATCTCTGATCCATCACCTATGTTTCTTAGGCAAAGTACTTGAGAAATTAATGTCATGGCAAATCCAAGCCCACTGTGAAATGTGGTCTTTGCTGTCAAGTACACAGTCCGGCTTCCATTACCCATTCTAGGGCCATTACTTTTCAGCATCTACATTAATGATATCTGTAATACTGTCAAGGATTGCAAACTCCACATGTATGCGGATGATGTTCAGCTGTATTCAAATAGTCCTCTTGGGTTAGTGGAAAACTGTGTCTTCAACATCAATGCTGACCTCGAGCGAGTATATCAATGGTCTTTATCAAATCAGTTACATCTAAATGCCGCCAAGTCTGCATGCATCGCAATGTACAGGAGTGAGTTAGACACCTCGTATTTACCGCCTATTACTCTTATACATACAACCTTTCCCTACCAGCCACGAGTGAAGAACCTAGGTGTTTACCTGAACACACAACTAACCTGCTGTGATCAAACTGATCATACATTATCCAAAATATACGGTAATTTGCGCCGCCTCTGGCTGTTCGCGTCCATTCTGCCTACAAGTGTTCAGTCAAAGCTTATCAAATCCTTAGTGCTACCTCACTTCACTTTCGCTTGCTCAGTCTTTCCGTCCCCAGATGCCTCATGCCCGGCCAAACTTAACGTTGCCTTTAATGATTGTACCAGGTTTGTGTATAACCTCCGCAGATTTGACCATATAACCCCTTACCGCTCTTCTACCCTGGGTTGCACGCTTGACCAATACCTTTTCCTCAAGGCAGTATTATTCTTTTATAAACTTCTGTGCTATGAACGTCCGTCCTACCTCCTCGAGTATCTTCATCGCGGTCGTACAACAAGGAAAATACTTTTTATCCCGCCTAGAGTCCATCACCTTGTTGGGCAAAGGTCCTTTTTTGTTCACTGTCTTCGCATGTGGAACACTTTGCCACACGACATTCAGAGTGCGAGGTCTATGAACGTGTTCAGGAAGCTTGTATCTATTTACCTTACAAGTCAATAATCTTCCATCAAATTAGTTTTTTATTTCTTTAACATTTCTTCCTTTCTTTTTTTTTCTTTTTTCTCTCTCTTTCTCTTAGGTAGCGTAACTTAATTTTAAGTCAATTTTTAGTTTAATTTTTGTTTTATTGATTTATATAAACTTTTCTCCATTTTTTTGATGTACATACGTGTTATAGCGTGTTAAGATTATAATTATCTTTATGTGACAATGAATTTTAATAAATAATAATAATAATAACACGATTAATTGATTCCGTGTTCTTTGAAACCGTGTTGTTCGAGTCTATAAAAAACGAGAATCCGTTTCAAGTATGAAAAAAAGAAACATTACCTTTTAAATTGGTTTTGAAACTTGTATTTGTATTGTATACACCCGTATGTTTTTTTTACTCGTTTTTAAAAGAATTACTTGAAAATCGTGTAGTTTGAAACCGTGTAATTTCGGGGAAGGTATACGTGTTCTCGTGTTCTTGGGGGGTTACCTGAATTTCAAATTTAATTTGGTATGATAAAATGAATTTTCTGGATCGTGTAATTACCGAAAGAGGAACATGGGATAATTTGGAAAAAAAGAAAGTAATACATCATCATCATCATTGCGCTCCTTTAATCCCTCATGGGACATAGGGCGGAAACAGTTGCCCTCCAGCGGACTCTGTTTTGCGCGACAGCTCTCAGCTCCGACCAGGATCTCCCAGTTGTTGCGGCTTCTGCTAGTAGGGTTCTCCTCCACGTTGTTCTAGGTCGTCCTACTCGACGGGATCCTTGCGGATTCCAGTCAAGGGCCTGCTTGGCTAGATTTTCGTTTTCGCGTCGCAAGGTGTGGCCAACCCAATTCCATTTCCTTCGCCTGATTTGGTCGTCTATCCTTTCTTGGCCGGCACGGCGCCATAGTTCTTCGTTTGAAATTCTATCTTGCCAGCGGATTTTTAGGATACGACGAAGGCATCTGTTGATGAAGACTTGTAGGCGCCCTGTGATGAATTGGGTGACTTTCCATGTTTCGCAACCGTACAAAAGTACTGCCTTAACGTTGGAGTTGAACAGCCGCAATTTGGTGTTAGTTGAGATCTCCGTTGATCTCCATATGCGGAACAGGCATGCACATGCGCCTCGTGCTTTATTTATTCTGACATCTTCTTCTGCACCGCCATTTTCGGTAATAATACTACCGAGGTTGCAGAATTTATCGACCAGTTCCACGTCACGGTTATTCAGCGCAGTCCGTTCAATGGTGTTTTCATTTATCCTCATTTCTTTAGTTTTAGTTGGATTTAGCCTTAGGCTGGTCGTCCACTGGAGGCGTATTCGAGCGGCTACGCGCTTCGGCGACATGAGCGGCTACGCGCGGCTATGCGCGACAGATCCAACATAAAGAAGTTCATACAAACATCGTCCACTGCAAGCGGCTTCGAGCGGGCGGCTATAGGCGTATACGAGCGTGCCGCGCGAATCCAAATTATTTTGGATCGGTCGCGCGTAGCCGCTCGAATCAGGAAATAATTTTCTCCAAAGCTTTCTATATTTAAAATAAAATAAATCTACCCTGCGATTTCTTGACGCTATAATTAAGAGAAAAATCGTAGGAATTCAATGAATGTGTTTTGAATAAATTGGTCGAGGCGAAAAGATGGAAAAAAGTTAATAATAGTAGCGAAAACAAGTTTTTTCACTTTTTAGGTACGAAAAATTGTTGTTTTGGAAAACAAACAATACTACATAATAGTACTTAAAAAGACGAAAAATATGAGTTTTGCACCATTGAAATCGGTCAACAACCATTTTTTGCCAGAAAAATTCAAAACCCGTTAAAAATGACCATTTTTTGGACATTTAATTATAGTGAGTGTAATTATCGTAGAACCTAGTGTCAAGGATTAAATTGTATCTGCCTACAATAAAAATTTCATGAAAAAATAATGGTAACTTTTCGAGTTTCGGTTTTCAAACGAGTTTTTAAGTTGGTAAATCAAATCTATCATACATTTCATGAAAATGGAGTTGTGGAGCAACTCCTTGCGAATAAATTAGGCCTATAAAAAAAATTCTAGGACCACTGTGGACCTTGTTCAACCTCTTTTGTGAAACAGGTGTTTTTCATTTTTGAGATTTACTCGAAAAGTTACCATTATTTTTTCATGAAATTTTTACTGTAGGTAGGCACCATCAGAAGCCACAATTTAATCCTTGACACAAGGTTCTACGATAATTACATTCCCTATAATTATCAAATATCTCTCCTGGAATAAAAATTATTATGTCAAATTCACTTCAAACTGAGCAGCATGAAAAGCTTGCAGTGGACGGCCCCTGTAGCGTGTAGCCGCGTATCTCAAAGCCGCTTGTAGCCGCCTCTAGCCGCTCATATAGCCGAAGCGCGTAGCCGCTCGAATACGCTTCCAGTGGACGACCAGCCTTAAGCGATTTTTCGAAATTCATCCCCTAAGGGGGTGAAATGGGGTTTACCCAAACCGCTGGAGCTATAGGGCTGAAATTTTGACAGTGCATCCCTATAATGACGTTTACATCCACTAAAAAGCGATTTTTCGAAATTCATCCCCTAAGGGGGTGAAATGGGGTTTATCCAAACCGTTGGAGCTATAGGGCTGAAATTTTGACAGTGCATCCCTATAATGGCGTGGACATCCACTAAGAAGCGATTTTTCGAAATTCATCCCCTAAGGGGGTGAAATGGGGTTTATCCAAACCGTTGGAGCTATAGGGCTGAAATTTTGACAGTGCATCCCTATAATGGCGTGGACATCCACTAAGAGACGATTTTTCGAAATTCATCCTCTAAAGGGGTGAAATGGGGTTTATCCAAACCGTTGGAGCTATAGGGCTGAAATTTTGACAGTGCATCCCTATAATGGCGTGGACATCCACTAAGAAGCGATTTTTCGAAATTCATCCCCTAAGCGGGTTTACCCAAACCGCTGGAGCTATAGGGCTGAAAGTTTGACAGTGCATCCCTATAATGACGTTTACATCCACTAAAAAGCGATTTTTCGAAATTCATTCCCTAAGGGGGTGAAATGGGGTTTATCCAAACCGTTGGAGCTATAGGGCTGAAATTTTGACAGTGCATCTCTATAATGGCGTGGACATCCACTATAAAGCAATTTTTCGAAATTCATCCCTTAAGGGGGTGAAATAGGGTTTATCCAAACCGCTGGAGCTATAGAATTGAAATTTTAACAGTGCATCCCTATAATGACGTGGACATCCACTAAAGAGCGATTTTTCGAAATTCATCCCCTAAGGGTGTGAAATGGGGTTTATACAAACCCCTAAAGCTATACGGCTGAAATTTTGACAGTGCATCCCTATAATGGAGTGGACATCCACTATAAAGCGATTTTTCGAAATTCATCCCCTAAGGGGGTGAAATGGGGTTTATCCAAACCGCTGGAGCTATAGGGCTGAAATTTTGACAGTGCATCCCCTTAATGACGTGGACATCCACTAAGAAGCGATTTTTCGAAATTTATCCCCTAATGGGGTGAAATAGGATTAACCCACACCGCTGAAGCTGGAGGGCTCTAATTTTTACCGTACATCACTACAATGACGTGGGCATCCACTTAGGGACGATTGAAATTTATCCCCTAAGGGGGTTAAATGGGGTTAAGCCAAACCGCTGGAGCTAAACGGCTGAAATTTTGACAGTGCATCGTGGACATTTACTAAGAAGCGATTTTTCGAAATTCATCCCCTAAAGGGGTAAAATTTGGTTTACCAAACTACTGGAACTACAGGGTTGAAATTTGGACAGTGCATCCCTATAATGACATGGACATCCACTAGGAGGCGAGTACTCGAAATTCATCCCCTAAGGGGATGAAATGGGGTTAACCCAAACCTCTGAAGCTGAAGGGCTGAAATTTTGACAGTGCATCCCTATAATCACGTAGAAATGAATGACTCGAAATTCACTTTATTTAATATTCATTTGTGATTGCTTCATAATTTCTTACATCCACGTAAATAGGCGAACAAACTTAACGAACGTTCGTCAAACCCTAAAATGTCACTTTTCTTGATGACATATACATGCCAATCTACTTTAAAACTTGCAGATTTGTTGAGGAGAGATGATATTCGCAGTAATTTGTTTACCATATTTATTAAAAAAATGCACTATAATAAACCCTTTTTAGGGATAATAACAGCTGACTTTTTTGTTGGTTTTTTTTAAGGAAAACATTGCACATAATAAACAGTTTTTAAAGGCGTTGCAAGGCACGCGGGTTTTATGCTAGTAGATAATATATAATACATAGTAAATTATATAACATACATGTCATTCCAGTGAGCTTTTGCATTTCTAATTTCTGGCGAAAAAGCAACAACAATTTCAAGCACGAACTGAACATGCTAGCCGGTGAAGCCACTTATGCCGATTGAAGTGAACTTGATTAAACTGAGGCCGGTGAAGCCGAGGTATTATCTCATTTCGAGGCATAATTGGATTTGTTCACTTTTGCGTGAAAGCTCCTCAAATATTGCAGCCGTGCAGCTGGCTAGAGCATGGAAGCTTTTGGTCGAGCTCCAGCAACAGACAGCAGCGATGGTGTGCGGGAGGATGATATGAATGCTGAGAGCGGCGTCTGATTGCGAAAATATGAAATGAATGTGTGCGACAATATGACATGAATTTTGAGAGCGGCGTCTGCATTGCGGGAATATGATATGAATGCTGAGAGCAGCTTGTGCACAAAGTCTAGTAATAACAAGTCTTTCATCTTCATACCAAATTTTCACCCGGTTGGTTGTGTGCGTGCATATATGAACATCACTGCTGAGCAAAACTCAACGCATACTTCGTGAATTCAGCGAGACAAAGCCAGATTCTGTCTTTACGGTAAAGTATGCAGAACAGAAAAGGAAAGAAAATTGAATCAGCTGTCAAAATTGAAATCATCAAAATAAACGAGCAAATATGCACCAATACCAAGTTTATTCCCATATAAACTCATAAAAGTTTAGCCGTTTAGTTGTATGCAAACGCGTATAAAAATGCTGCATTCTCTCTCTGATAGCCTGACATCGTCATTTAAAGAACTTATGCATGTAGCTGTTTGTCTTTCACTCATTAACCATATGAAGATGAAAGACTTGTTAATTTCTAGACTTTGCTTGTGCATTGCAGCATTGAAACCCAATCTCTCCCACCAAGCGCAGGCTATTTTGCCTCGCGCACATAGAATTATACGCTGCTGTTTGTAGGTGGAGCTCAACCAAAAGTTTCCAGGCTCTAGCCAGCTACATAGCCTCAAGTGCCCAGAAACGGGTGTGCAACAAAAGTGCACGTGTCGCGAATTCTTTGTTTTACCCGAAAAAGTGGCGAAAAAGTGCCAATCGTGAATCGTGCCTAAAGAAGTTAACACTTAAAAAAGTCGGGATTGTAGACGTTTACACGAGACAGTGACAGCGACAGTAACAGTAATACCAAAATTTACTCAGTGGGTAATTTTTGGTAATACTGTTCCCTGTGAAGGCCGGGCTACTCCCAATAAAACGTCCGGAAAAAAGCGTAGGCTACTCAGCTCTGCGTTGATGCCTTTTCCAAAGGCTTTTTTCAAATTAGAAAAATTAAAATCGCTATAACTTTTTATTCGTGAATGGATTTCCTTCAGATTCCTTATTACACAACTATTTCATAAAAAGATAATTCTCAGAACTACTAACTAATCAATTCCCACTTTGTCAAATATTATTCAATAACTTCTCAATTATCCTACCAATAAAGGTAACAATTTTGTTATTCCCGTCGAGATATTCATTTTATTATTCAAGTAAATACTTCTAAGATATCCGCTTATTAAAATTCAATCCACCTCGACCTCGACAGTTCATAAAGCTTCCCTTTGCCGGTTACCAAATCCTTCCCAGTCAGACAAAGGATAAAGGATAAATAGGAACCGAATGCCACAAGCCAGAACAAAGCTCGAAATGAACTTTCTCACCCGAACTTCCGCTATTCCATTAATTATAAATGATATCCGTAAATACTCGCCAACTTTGGTGAATCCTGGTTGATTTTGGATGGGGCAGAATGGAGGACAGGAGCAGGCTGTTTTTCGAAATTCAATGTGCACAATCCACACCATCTCCTCAGTGATTTTAATTTGCATTTGGGATCATTGTTTTGTAGTTTATTAGGGCTCCGGCTCCACTGCAGACGACGCATTTGGTTCCTGGAGAAGAACGAAGACAACTTATGTAGATTCCTTTCAGGGCTTCGGATAGACATCCTTGGCAGCGAATGAATACGCCCATAAACATGTTATGGAATAATAGAAATCACTTAGCGCTTATAAAGCGGAAAACTTTAAGAACTTTTTGTACTTAAGGAAGTGGTTGGGTCGTCACAGAGGGTAAAGTCTACGTTTTCGCTTCATTCTTTCGTTTCTGCTTTCCCTGTTCCCATTTCAACTTCTACAGGAGTTGCTTTCTTGAGTGTGTGCATTATTCATTCATGCTTTTTCAAGCTCCTGCAGGATTTTGAGCTCCCATAGAAGATTTGGGGGACAGAGAGACACTGTGCACATATGCGACATTTACAAATTTATAACTGGTATAAGAGTAAAGTAGAATCGTGGTGGTTCCGCTGGGAACCATAAGGTGAGTTTCCGTTGCAGTCGAGCAAGTTTTTAAGGAAAAGAACGTTCTTAGGAATTTTTGGTGTTATAAATTAAGAATGAACCCTCTGATATCTACTAGAAGAAATTTAGAAGAAAAATAGATCAAAGAAAACCATGGTACCTTAACGTCGACTTTTGAATATTTATTAAAGCTTCTATAACAACTTCTTTTATACTTAATAGTTGCTTAGACTAGGTTTTCTTAAACACATGCATTCCAGTTTGCAGATGGTTCATCACATAAACTTAGCCTGGTTTTTGTGGTAAGCATGGCATTATAAATTTGATGTATGTATGCCGGACGGGAATTATTCGCTTATTTTAATTACTACATAGACTCTTTTTCGTTATTTTGTTTTTTGTGCACTTGCAGTTGGTGTTAGTTTTTGTATTATATAAGTAGGCCATAAGTAGGCTACATTAAGTTTATCTAGCGAGAAAATTTTCATGTATAACCGTCAGAGCATCTGGTTTATCATACCAGCACGACCTATCCATATTCGTGATTGTTATTGTCGGTTATACCCATGATAGATTGAGTCCACTCAGAGATACGATGACAGTCTGTTACTAAGAGCATATAGTCCGTTCCAATAATTTTCTAGACCGTGCTATTCCGCTAGTTTTTCTTAGTTTTTTTTTGTTTTACCTGTGTTTCGTTTTTAACAAACGTCTCTCGGTCGTTCGGTTTATCCGATATCTACTATTTGTTAAAAAATATTAAATTACGCCATGGGAAAGATTCCTGCCCAAAAGTCTTCGTCTGGAGCATCATCTTCCGGAGCAACGGCACAATCTAGCCCGGCTCTCACCAGATCCACTTCCACGAAGCAGTCAAACAACAATTTAGCTGCCTCCAGCAAGAAATCCCGATCCTGCTCCATCTGCTCTACTGACAGTTTTGATTTGTTGGAGAGGAAATTGTAGAGAAGCTTGTCGCTCATCGTTATGGGGCCCATCCACGGGCCAACTAGTTGCCCAAACTGAGTTGTGTAAAAAGTTGTTGTTTTGCCACAAACGCTTCAACTGAGTTGATATTTCAACTGTCAATTCGTTATTTTATAGGCAATTTGAAAGTTAAAAGAATTTGTAGAAAACCCGCGACTAAGTTTTATAATAATGAAAATTGCAGAAAGATGATATTTTAGATTAATTATAATTTTTTTTAATTATTAATATGAATATTTATATTTTTCAAAATATAAATTAAATTCTAAAAGTATAAATTATGAAAATAATTTAATATTATGTGAACTTTCATAATTTAAATTAAAAATAATGCAAAATAAACTTGCAAAAAAATACATATATTTTCGAATTCAGGCTTAATTCATCCAAGTAGTTTGCCAAACTGCAATACACACAGTGCAGTGCAATTAAAAGATTTTGATTTATCCCAACTGAAACCCCAACTGTCAAATCAGTTTGCCAACTGCCCCACACACGATGCGATTCAGTGATAACACAACTAGTTGGCCTGTGGATGGGCCCCATTATGGAAAATTTTTCTGAATTTGAAGAGCGCTTTATGTTGCGCTTCGATCATATTATAAACAATATTAATGCTGACCTTACTAAATTGCGCTCCGAATTGGAAAGCGTAAAAACTGAGCTCCAAGCCGCTCGTCAGGATATTGATGACCTCAACAGGGAAAAGCGATTAACTGATGCAATTTTAACAGGGATTCCGTGCGTGTCTAACGAGCAGCCGCAACAACTTCTGGAATGTGTCTCTGCGGCTATCGGGCACAATCTATCGCCATTCTCCTCTGCATTTCGCACTAGATCTGCAGCAAAAATAAAACCGCTGATAGTGAAGTTTCCATCAGCCGCTGAGCAGAGAGTTCTTCTAGACAAATTTAGGAAGTACGGTAAACTGAAATTGAATCAGATCTCCCCAGGTTTCTCGTCGGATAGCAGAGTGTATGCCTTTGAGAGTCTCTCGAAGCCCCACCACCACAACATATTGCGCAAAGCTCTGCGGCTGCGCAAAGAGAATTTGCTGCTGTCTGCCTTCACCAAAAGAGGCCTTGTCTACATCTGTAGGAAGACTGGAGATCCTCCAATAAAAGTTACCAGCATCAACGAGGTTGATGCATTAATTGGCGCTGCGGAAAATATTGCGGACGGCAATAGTTAAATATTTAATTTTTCTCTTTTTATTTTTAAATTTTCTCTTTTAATTTTTAATAATTTTTTTTCTCTTTATTTTATTTAGTTCTATTTTTTAGTTATCATGTTTTTGCTTAAGTTTTTATTTATTTTTTTCTCTTCTATTTTTAAATTCAAAAAGTGCGTTACCTTCGTGTTCCTTCTTTTCAAAGTTTTGTTGTTTGTTCGGCTGGAGTTTTCGCGCTTTGTGCTATATAATGGTGGCATCTTTACATCACGCATCAAAGGCCTTAACGTGTGCTATTTGAATGCTAGGAGCCTGAGGAACAAATTTGAATCCCTTTATGATGTCTTTTCCAAATCTGAAGTACATGTGATTGTGGTAAGCGAAACATGGCTTACTAAAAATGTAAATTCAAGAATTCTGTCCATTCCTAACTATAGCCTCTTTAGAAATGACCGGATATCTCGTAGGGGAGGCGGAGTTGGAATTTATGTTCACAGCTCCTTGAGATGCTCCATTATTTATTCATCAACAAGTATTGAAAATACACAATCTTTGGCTGTTGAGGTGGACTCCGGATTTGAAAAATGCGCTATCGTTGGTATCTACCGACCGCCTGGTGGCACCTTCTGTTTAGATGACGTCACCCAATTAAAAATGGCCCTCTCACCTATTATTTTTAAATATCACAATATAATTACTTGTGGTGACTTAAATATTAATGCGCTTAAACCTAGTACCTCTTTAAACAACTTGTTTTACCTTTGACAGATCCTCAACCTAGAAATAGTCAATTGCTTGCCCACCTTTTTTAATGATACCATACCATCACAACTTGATTATTTGCTGGTAGGTGACATTACGAAAGTGGTTTTTCACAACCAATTCACTCCTCCTAGTAATTTCGATCATGATCTTCTCTTTCTCTATGGCGCAATATTCGTGATTTGGGTACGTATGGGAATGATTATCAACAAGTGTTTGTAGAGCCCAATATATTAAACGAGTACTTTTCATCCATCTCTGAGAGTAACTCTGGTCCAGTTGAAGGTAGCTGTACCAAACTATGCCCACCGGATGGCTTTTATTTTCGTTGTATCAATAACCATGAACTTCTTTCTGCGTTGTTCTCTGTCAAATCAAACGCCGTGGGTGTTGACAACGTCTCTCCAAAGTTCATGAAATTGATCGCCCCATTTATATCTAATGTCCTTACTCATATTTTTAACACCTGCCTTACAGTTTCTCAGTTTCCTAGCCAATGAAAACAGGCTCTTGTTGTACCTATTCCGAAAAAGGTCTCTCCTTCGCAACCATCTGACTTTCGTCCAATCAGTCTTCTATGTTTCCTTTCTAAAGTTTTTGAAAAAATTATTGCTAAGCAGCTCATAGTAGTCTTCTCTCTATATGGCAATCTGGTTTCAGGTACTCCCGGCACTCTTAAAAGTTTCAACTGATATTTTTGAGTCACTTGATAACAATAAAATTGCAATCTTAGTTCTACTCGATTTCTCAAAAGCATTTGACTCAGTTGACCATATGATGTTACTTGAAAAACTAGGCAGAAATTTTGGACTCGGCCCTACTGCAGTCAAACTTTTTTAAAGCTATCTCCAGGAGCGCTCTCAAATTGTTAAGGTACAAGAATCTTTCTCCGAACCAGCGCTTCTTCATTGTGGAGTACCTCAAGGCTCTATCCTGGCCCCTTGCTTTTCAGCCTTTATATAAACGACCTTCCAAATGTAGTCAAACATTGTTCCATACATCTATATGCTGATGATGTGCAGATCTATTTAAGCAAACCTCTTGAACTTATCGAGGATTGTACTGTTCAGCTAAACAGTGATCTGAAACGTGTGACTGAATGGTCAGTTCAGTACAAATTACTGCTGTACCCTACCAAGTCGTCCTGCCTTGTCGTCAGCAAAACTCCTATTGACATTAAAAATCTGTTCCCAATTAAAATTAATGGTAATGTTTTACCCTATGTTGACTCTGTAAGAAATCTGGGAGTCGAGCTCGACTGTAAATTCAGTTGCTGTAACTAAACCAGAAGTGTCCTTCGTAAGGTGTATGCCTGCCTTCGCCAACTTTGGGTATCCTTTAATCCAGTGATTCTTAACAGGTGGGCCGCGGCCCCCCGCCGGGGGTCCGTAAGAAATTTTGCCGGGGGCCGCCAAATTATATCCTTCAGAATACAATAAAAACAAAATTAATGCATAACTTTGTTAGTACAGAAGAAATAAAGACTAATATCGATACCCTCATTCTAATACCACGTATGAGCATTTTTAGCGAAATGTTGAATTTGAGTGATTATTATGTATCTTGCAATTCTGTAGATAGCAGTTGCAACACCTTAAGAGAGAAAACAATATTCACACTGTTATTCTATTTAAAGCCTCTTATTGAGTACTTCAGAAGACATAAAAAGCAGTTTTTTGCTTCTCCTGAAAATTTTGAATGTTTCTCGTACGTGGTATTAGAATGATCTCAATATTTTACTTACAACGCAGTATTTAATTTGTTACCCCAAAGTAATTCTAAGATAAAAATTCGAATTTTAAGTAACTCTCTGTAAAAAAAATTATATGCAAGAATAAACTTGTTGACTTAGTAGTAGGCTTTGAAAATTTAAATGTTTGACAAAATCTACGAGAACTTCCAAGGGTTTTGTTTTAGTTGAGTTTTAGCATCGACTTTGGATCGAATAGTGCATTTCTTTCTTATATTGTGTCTTAAGTTTTAATTATTTATAATTAGCCTATAAAAATGAACAAAAAACAGAAAGGATCATTACAAAATTATTTTAGTGTAATTAATCGCGGACCAGGACAGCAAAAATAAAATGTAGTGAAGAAAATACTTGTGAAAGTTCCGATGATGATACAGTGAAAAATGCAACGGAAAAAACCACAAGTCCTAAAACTAAAGGTATAAAATTAAGAAACATTAAAATTAGAAAATACGATCCCGATTATATCAAATATGGGTTTGTAAGCATTGAAGTTCAAGGAATTGCAAAACCTCAATGCGTCATTTGTGGTGTAGTTCTCTCCAATGAAGCAATGAAACCAAATAAATTGTTGAGGCATTTAAATTCTAAGCACGCCGAATATAAAAGCAAAATGCAGGATTTTTTTATAAGAAAAAAATACGAATTAAAAAATCAAAAGGCGATCATAAATGTGACAACTACTACAAATAAAGAATTATTAAAAGCTTCATTTATCGCAGCTCTTCACGTTGCTAAAGCAAAAAAACCATTTACTATAGCCGAAGAATTATTAAAACCTGCCATGTTAAATATTTGTAAAGAACTATTTGAACCATTTGTGTCAAACAAGATTAAAGAAATACCTATGTCAAACGATACAATTTGTCATAGGACTATATTGATAGCTAATGATCTTCAGGAGCAGTTAACTAGCTCTATTAAAAATTCTCCTTGGTTTTCATTGCAAATAGATGAATCTACAGATATTGCTAACAAGAGCATCTGCTTAGGATATGTGCGATTTATTGATTATACAAAAAGGATATATCTGAAGAGTTTCTGTTTTGCATAGATTTAGAAACAGATACAACAGGTGAAAATGTATTTAACAAAATCGATTCATTTCTGAATACTAACGGTATACTTTGCAAAAACTGTGTTGGAATTTGCACAGACGGTGCCGCCTCTATGACTGGTTGTTATAAGGGCATCGTATCAAGAATAAAACGTATTGCGCATGCAAACATAATAACTACTCATTGTTTTATTCATAGGGAACAACTAGCTTCCAAGGAAATGAGTACAGAATTGAATGAAGTTATGATAAATTCAATGAAAATTATAAATTTCATAAAAGGAAATGCGCTAAATTCAAGATTATTTTCAATTTTTTCTGAAGAAGTTGGCGCAGATCATACTTCTCTCCTATTTCACACGGAAGTGAGATGGCTCTCACGGGGAAAAATATTTACTCGTTTATTTGAATTGAGATCGGAAGTTGAATGATAAAAAATCCAGCCTATCAAGCTATTTTGATGACAATAATTGGGTTGCTAAACTTTCATATCTGACCGATATTTTTACAATTCTAAATCAGTTGAATCTATCTATGCAAGGATCTCAGTCTAATATTTTTAATATGTATAACAAAATTGAGGCTATGAAAATGAAATTACAAAGATGGATCCAAAGAATAGATTCAAATACAGTAGAAACCGAATATAACGACATCGCTTAATACGTCGATCTGGATATAACGTCGAATTCTGAAAGTCCCGTTTTATTTTGTTCAAAGCTCTATGTTATCATGTATCGTTTTTTACGTCATTGCTTATAACGACGCACCGCTTAAAGCGTCTACATCTGTGCGTACTTTGTAGATAAAATATTGGATGTAACGACCATTCTGAAAACACTTTTCGATGTTTTTACTTTCTTCCTTCTCTATGATGGCATTTTTCCTGGAATGTGAAACTGTGACTACTTCCACAAATAAAGCGGCGAAGCTAGCACCTACGATAGCGCCAGACAGGTTTGCTGAAGTTTTGACAGCGTGCCTGAGAGAGGGGTTTTTTTCCGGAGCGATGGAAACAGCAGAAACTCGTGCTCCTACCGAAGCCGAACAAACCTCTGGGGGACCCATCGTCCTATAGACCGATATGCCTCCTTAGTTGTATAGGCAAACTTTTCGAGCGGGTAATCTGAAACAGGATTCTCCCTTGCGTCGAAAGGGTAGGTGGCCTGTCGGACAAGCAATTCGGCTTCAGAAAGGCAAGGTCGACGACTGATGCAGTCAATATGTTTGTGGGCATAGCAAGAGCCGCCTTAGAGAAAAATCACTGCTGCGCACTGATAACCCTCGACGTTAAAAATGCTTTCAACTCGGCGAGGTGGAACAAAATAGTCGAGGCGTTGATCAAGCTAGGCACACCAAAGTACCTAGTGCGTGTAGTGGCGGACTACCTCCAGGGTAGGTCGCTTCATTGTGATTCGGATGATGGTCCTAAAGTGTTCGGGACAACATGCGGGGTCCCGCAAGGTTCCGTCCTGGGCCCTCTCCTATGGATCGCAATGTACAATGATGTATTGGGGTTTCGTCTTCCAAAGGAAGCAGTGGCGATCGGGTTTGCAGATGACATCGGGGTAGTTGTCGTAGGAAAACACCCAGATGACATCGAATTGTACGCAAACGAAGCGATCTGGGAAATAAAAGCGTGGCTACAACGCGCTGGGTTGAAGCCGGCAGAACACAAAACGGAAGTAGTGCTGATCAGCAAGCGACGAAAGCTACTATCCGTAAGGATAAAAGTAGGGGAACAGATCATCCACTCACAGCCCGCACTAAGGTACCTGGGAGTGATGATCGACCGGAGGCTAAACTTCAAAGCGCACTTGGAGGGCACGGCAGACAAAGCGTCTGCGATTTGTGCAGCACTCGCAAGAATGCTGCCCAATGTTGGGGGCCCTAGACCGATTCGCCGCCTCCTCTTGGGGAGGGTGGTCAGGTCAGTCCTGCTATACGCAGCGCCAGTGTGGGCAGCAGCGTTAAGCAGGACTGCAAACAGTCGAAAATAGAGGGCCGCATATAGGTTGAGTGCACTACGCGCTTGCTGCGCGTACAGGACCACGTCCGACGATGCGGCGTGCGTGATAGCGGGGATGATTCCCGTAGATATTCTGGCGAGGGAGGGCATGCGTCTCTATGACCCAGAATATGGTAGAGGACAGCCAAGAAGGGTGCGGCGGCAGATTGCGCGCTGCGAGTCTTTAAGGGAATGGCAGGCGAAGTGGGACGAGTCTGTTAAGGGTCGTTGGACCCACAGACTTATCCCTAACGCAATTTGGAAGAGAAAAAGCCATTTAACTTAAATGTTTTAGATGCACTATTAATGATTGCGAAAGCATGGAAACGGGTAACAACGGACACAATAAAAAATTGTTTTCGTCATGCTGGGTTTTCGGCAGCTGTGGAGGACTCCAATTTCACAGTAGAGGACGATATACCCCTAGCAAGGATCGCTGACCAAATTTCTTCTATTGAACAATTGCGAGAAGATATGCACATGGAAGTTAGTTGGGATGAATTCGTTTTGGTTGATGAGAATGTCATGACAACAGAGGAACTCCCGAGCGCACAACCGATTGCACAATTTGTAAAAGATCCTGGAACCAGCGATACCGAAGTTGAGAACAATGAACTGGACAATATTCAGGAGCCAACTGTATCCGAAACACTGACATCTATTTGGACTCTAAAAAAATTTGTTTTACTAAATGAAAATGCTTTTGATCAAACAACAGTTCAATTGTTAACAAAACTTGAAGATAGCATCGAACAAATATAGTGCCAGAAGCAATCCAAAATAACAGAATATTACTCACAATCTTTGAATTAACAATAACCTAATTTTATAAAATTATCAGTTAATAACCACATTTGGATATCCAAACATATACTTTAAACTGTAACTTATAAAAGTGAAATGTATCGTATCTATCTTACGATTTGTAAATACATATGTAAACATATGTTACTTCGAAATAAATAATCTTTGGTTAAAAAGCAATTTGTTTTTCCTAAGTCTGAATTTTTAAGTGAACTGCTTACTGCGTCGGCCGTTTAAAACGACCTGATACGCTTGGTCTCTTGAATGTCGTTATAAACGGTTTCTACTGTATATATGAAATGTTTCCATTCTATTCACAATTAATCTCTGATTCAAAATTTCAATTTGAGAAACAAAAAATAAATTCCTTAATTAAATGCCATCTTTTAAAATTAATTGAAAAATTTAATAAATATTTTCCTAATGATGAAGGTCACATTGCAAAAATGTGGATTCAAGATCCATGGAACAATTATAAAAATACCAATTTATCATCAGCTGATGAAGATACGTTATTAGAATTAATAAATGATTGTAATTTGAAATCTGTTTTCAAAACTAAAAGTGTGGCCCAATTTTGGATACAAATAAATGCTGAATATCACACCCTGTTTTCAGCAGCAATGCAAAATTTACTGCCTTTCGCTAGTACATATTTGTGTGAAAAAGGCTTCTCAACTATGGTGGATAAAAAAACGCAATCGATTGCGATTAGATGCTAGCATGCGGATAGCATTACAAACAATTCAACCACGATTGAACAAATTAGTTGAGGATATTCAGCAGCAGAAATCGCATTAAATTTTTTAATATTTTTGTTTTTTCTATGAGTTTTTAAATGTTTCTTATTTTATTTTTTGCTAAAAATTAATTAGTTTTTATGTTTTATATTTTTATGTTTATTTTATTTTTTGATAAAAATTAATGAGTTTTTATTAATTGTGAAGTTTGAATGTTATTTAAATAGACAAAGGATTAATAAAGTTATGTTTTGTATTTATTATATAAAGAAATAAAAGAATAATAAAATAATCAATTTATTTATAATTAATTTAATAAATATAAGTTATTATAAAGAAATGGGGGCCACAAACAAATTTTGAAATATTTGGTGGGCCGCGAGTATAAAAAGGTTAAGAACCACTGCTCTAATCTATTGCCTCTTGCTTTACGTATACAACTGGCGAAGGCCCTGGTAATGCCCCATTTCACGTACGGAAGCCTAATTTTTTCAAAACTTGATGCTGTCTGTTCAAGAAAAATAAAAGTCGCGTTCAATGATACCCTTCGTTTTGTCTTTAAATTGCGTCGTTTTGATCATATCACGCACTATGCTCCCATTATGCTAGGTATGACGTTTGAAAACTACCTAATATATCACCGATTAAAATTCACTTTTAAACTTATACACAGCAGATGCCCTGGATATTTATTTCAAAAACTTAAATTCTTGCAACTAAGCAGACAATCTAGCACACTTTTGGTGGCTCGTATACGAACAGTATATGGTGAACGCTCGGATGTGGAACAAACGAAGGAACATCTAACAAATAACAATTTGTAGGGTCACTCACTTTTTGAATCTTCTTTTCATTTACCTTCTTTTCTTGCCATTTTTTTTCTTTTATTTTATTATTAAAACATTATTTTTTATATTTTGTTAATATTATTTTTCAAACTTCATCTTGTAACTTCTTTTCATTTTTCTTCGTTTTCTCACTTTTTTTAAACATTATTTTTTGTATTTTGTTAATATTATTTGTTTTTTAGTTTGTAGTATGTTATATTCATTTTGTCTCAGTCACCCAATTAATATTTTGTTTGTACGTTTGTAAGAATTATGTTCTTTTGTACAATTTTAAATAAATTATTATTATTATTATAGACGCAGGGATTATGTTCATATTTCCAAAACTTTCCACAGTCCTGCCGGAACATACATATGTGGGCAATGAAATTGCGCACAAATAAAGTTTTTTTTTTTATGTGATAGACTAGAGTCTCAGGAAAGTTCCTTTATACTGTTGACAATTTATTTTCTTCGTATAGAGTGCAATGTCGAACAGCAGCTCTAGTCGGGGAGGAAGGAACTGCCATTACCATTACTATCGCGACTTTGACATCGGGGTATCGAGAAACAACTCGCTGGAGTGTTATGCCTCCTGAAACGAGTTGAATCTCATCAACCAACCGATGACATGCGCTTTGGTGGAGGGGGGAAGAGCTAAGGAAGGCTATAACAATAGGAATCAGGAATGTAAAGAGGGAAGAGGAAAGAAGGAAAGTTATGTAGGTGGGAAAGTTGGAAAGGCGAAGGACCGTGGGGCTGGCCGGGATTCGAACCCGGGACCTTTGGGATAGTAGCCAGACGCCTTACTCACTAGGCTACCGAGGCCCAGAAGTTGTAATCAGTTTTGCAAGAAAACGGGTAATTAAAAATATATTGGCAAAAATCTGGTTTTGAATTTACGCATTCGTGCAATATTAGTTCTACGTTAAAAATAATAATAACAAAATGATTCTTTAGGTCTTAGGCACGATTTTTTCAGGTAGAATTAATCATTAACGAAAGATAGTTCAAAGAAAGTGATATGATGTTTGTAGCACTAAAACTTACATATTGTCCGTACATATTGTCTCTCCAAAAAAAATTTCTAAACAAAAAAGTTAAATCATTTATCTACAAAATGCATAGTTTCTTAGTTGTAGAATTAAACGCGTTTTCCTTCACTGTAAGTTTAGCATAAGGGTAGGGAAGACGCCATTTTGAATTTAAAATGATACAAATATATAAAATCATTTGGTAAGAAAATCGCTTGCAGTATTTTTCGCAAAGAAAAAGTAGATACCATACCTATTTATTGGACTATATGGAATATATTAAATCCAACATATCACTGCTCGGCTTTAAACAACTAAAACGACTGGCGACCTTCTTGTGTGTCTGATAGAAGTATATGTATATAGCTTTGATCAATCTGGTTAGGTTGCTCTATATAAGCACAAGCATTTTGATAACTTGGGGTACTCAGCTCATTGTTGTTATTGAGTTAGTACCAAAGAACTGGATTGAGCTTTCCTTCTGCCCTTTCATTAATATGGTAAATATTTTATGGCGACTAGACTATACATACATCTTCTCGACTGACGTCCTCGAGGGCTGATAGTGGGTGATAGTAACCCAGTCGTTTTTTTATAATCTTTATAAATGACCAATCTAATTCATTGCTTCGGTAATGACAATTTTTATTTGAAAGATTCAGCTCAGGAGCTACCCATATCGCTCAAGTATAAGGTTTTCGTTAACATTCCATTCTAATTGTACTTATATTATCATTAGGTCTAAATTTTATGTAAATAATGATAGAGCGTATTAATTCGTTGTTGTTAATAATTAATTCAATAAATGTTATGTACTTCATGTAAATCTAAATTTTTATCACACGACACAAATTTTGTTTGGAATTTTTATTGTGTCAATTCTGAAGATAAATAAACCATAGAATCCACCAAAATCGTGTGAAAAATGGTTGAAAACTCCGCAAAAATGAAAATTTCGGAAAACCCTCAACTGAAACTTTCTGCGGCACCTTAAAAAACTATTGCAGTCTTCTTTAATAATACAATCAATCTGTTATGAAAAAGGCTGTTTGTTGAAAAAATTACACCGGGGATTTTTTTTTCATAAATCGTTAGATTGATTATATACTAACATAGACAAATAATTTTATTTGTCTATGATGATACTAAGTAGATATGGAAAACCGTGAGTTAAATTATGGTTTTATGCTCCGCTATATATGGTTAGTTTCCGAAATAAACTTCTTTTGTTTATGTGAAAGCCCTTTGCGCATTCGAAAACAAAATCAGAAGCTGCGGCTTTGACTTTAGTGGCTGCGGATCTAAAAATTGATTCCTATGCGTTTATTCATTCCTATTGTTTTGTTCGGGAAGGGCAAAGAGGATGAAAGAATGATGATTTCGATACCGATGGGTCTCTAGTGTGTCACATAAAAAAAATGAAAATTTAATAATATTGGCAAATTTTTACTGTTTTATTTTCGGATCGCATTTAACAATATTGAAAAGAGTACAGGGCCGTTGAATATAAAATACGTCTAAAGGGCCCAATTCTTGAGCGCTCCATCAGACCACGCCATGCCAAAATAGCAACAATCTGTATGCCCTCGAAACTTTAGTTGTTTTGGCGTGGCGTGGTCGAATGCAGGGCTCATGTCTTTAAAGGTATCGCTCCACCAATGCATTTGCTCGCAAGCTTTCTTGGTTACGTTATTTTGCCCACGAGCAATTTGCCTTGGCGGGTTCCTTTTGCCCACTGAGATAAAGGGAAGGATGGTAAAAATTTTCGTAGAGATATGAGCTCATGCTCTAGAAGACAAGGTCTGACCAGTGCTTGCCTTATATTGACGATGGCGTAGGAGTAACGTAGAGTGTTATTGGCAAAACTTATGACGTGGGCTGGAGGGGATTGAAAGCAGAACATTAATGAATATTAGAAAGAGATCAGGTGAGCGAATCGACCCTGGGGTAATGTCTGCCGAGATTCAACGCCATTCAGTACTACCTTAATTGAACGGCCAGAAACAAAGCTCTCAAACCACGAGATGTAAGTTAATTTTACCGTTTTACAGAAGGCGTCCAATGTTCCATTTTTTCCGTTGCACGTATAACTCTAGTCTCAAGTTTCTGCAAATATGTATGTAGTTTTAAAGAGGGCGGCCTTTCTATCCACTCAATCAATTCAGTAATTTGCAAAGCATCAAATTTTTAGAAAATCGCAAGCATTTAATAAAAATTTTATTTTTGAACCCAAAAAAATATTAAAAATGCATGAAAATATTGTAGATATGTATTGTTACGTTTTTACGGCTTAACGGATTCGTAGGATTAATTAAGGAATACACTTTTTAATTATCCACACAATAATTTATTTATTACAAACGAAACACAATTTAATTACAAACACAGTTCTTAGAGTTCACTATAATCACTAGCAATTTAATATTTCGCACTATTCAATTCTAATTATCGCTTTTTATTTCACTATAAATCACCACTTTTCACTGTCCTCACTTTAAAAACACTTGTATCGCCTTTATAATCAAAACTGACTCGATAGCGGCTGCCAGGCGCTTTTATATAGGCAGCTCCACCTTTGTCTACTTTCTGGAACCTTCGTTTTCTGGTTCCTTGTGGTATGTTCTATGTTTCTTTTAGTTTCGACCAGCTTGAAGTTGTTTTCGTTTATCGCTCGTTAGTTTAGTACATAAATTCTTAATTCAGACAACAACCGAAAATCGTTGATTCATCCTCTCGACAAACAGATGGCGCATAATCATCACATTGCCCCCTTCTTAGGACTGTTCGTCCCGAACAGTTGTCCATCCTGGATCCGGCTGATGATATGGGCACAGCCTGTCTATGTGCACAATCTTCTTCTTTGCTTTGGGTCCTTGTTGAATCCTGTAGACCACATCGTTGATCCGTGTTAGGATTTTATAGGGCCCCTCCCACTGACGCTGAAGTTTCGGAGACTTGCCTTTCCGTCTTCGAGGGTTGAACAGCCAAACGAGGTCACCTTCCTGGAATCCGCTACAGTTTGCTCGGAGGTCGTACCTAGTTTTCATCCTGTCACTGGCTATCTTAAGATTCTTCCTTGCAAGCTGATGGATATCTGCGAGTCGATCACGAAGTTCACCTGTATAACCGGATGTAGACTCGTTGCTTTCAACAGGTGTCCCAAATTTCAAGTCGCTTGGCAGCCGGATTTGTCTTCCAAAAATCACACTACAAGGGGTTTGTCCTGTGGAATTATGAACCGCTGTCCGATATGCCATTAGAAAAATAGGGATATAACTGTCCCAATCGCGCTGGTGCTCGCTAACGACTTTCCTTAAGTGCTCTAGCATTGTCCTGTTGAATCGTTCTACCATTCCATCGGATTGGGGATGAAGGGGCGTCGTCCTGGTCTTCTTCATTCCGAGTATCTTACATACTTCTTGAAAAACTTGAGATTCGAAATTTCTCCCTTGGTCAGAATGAAGCTCATGAGGAACACCAAATCTGCAGATCCAATTGTTCACTAATTCCTCCGCAACAGTGATTGCTTCCTGATTTGGAATGGCATATGCTTCGGGCCACTTACTGAAGTAGTCCATAACCACCAAAATGTAACGATTCCCTCGGTCTGATGCTGGAAAAGGTCCCGCCACATCGATTGCAATTCTTTCAAATGGGGCTCCCACGTTGTATTGCTGCATTTCTCCTTTTGTTTTTACTCGAGGGCCTTTGCTGCTGGCACAAATCGTGCATTTACGGCACCAGTCTGTAACATCGTCCCGCATGTGAAGCCAATAGAATCTATCTCTTATTTTTGCCAAAGTTTTATTGACTCCCAGATGTCCTCCTGATGCGCTATTATGACACTCTTCGAGAATATCTCTTATTCTACTGCGAGGGACTAACACCTGCATTCGGTGAGAGGTACCGTCAGCGGTTTCCCATTTGCGCTTTAACACTCCTCGCTCGATGTGCAATGAATCCCATTGGGCCCAATAGCTCTTCAGGGTTTCGCTTCTCTCTGCTATATCCTTCCATTCAGGCTTCTCCTCGTATTCCTTCCATGCCAGAATCGAAGAAATATCTGGGTCGTCGCGTTGGGCGTCTCGGAGTCCCTGGTCGTCCCATCCTGTCGTTGGCTCAACGGTCGTCCTTTGACACTTTTCCTCAATACGCCCACAATGTTTGCAATCTTTTACGCATGGTCGCCGGGAGAGTGCATCTGCATTTCCATGGTTTCCTCCTTTTCTGTGGCCTATATTAAAGTCGTAGGACTGAAGTCTCTCTATCCATCTTGCCACTTGTCCTTCAGGATTTTTAAATTGCATCAGCCATTTTAATGCTGCATGATCCGTCCGAAGGATGAAGTTTTGCCCATAGAGATACTTGTGGAAGTGCTTAGTTGAGTCCACGATTGCCAACAGTTCTCTCCTTGTGACGCAGTAATTCCGCTCCGGTTTTGACAGCGCTCTACTGTAGTAAGCTATGACCTTTTCCTGCCCTTCGAAGTTTTGTGATAGCACTGCACCAATTCCGACATTACTCGCATCTGTGTCCAATATGAATTTTTCCCCTGGCTTCGGATATGTAAGTATTGGTGCTTGGCAAAGTCCTTGCTTTAGTGTCTTGAAACTTTCCTCGCATTTTTCTGTCCAGATAAATGGTCTTCCTTTTTCTGTCAGTTTATGTAATTCCTTAGCTATGTCGGCAAAGTTCCTGACAAAACGTCTATAATAGGTGGCAAGTCCCAAGAAGCTTCGAAGTTCATGTTTATCCTTCGGTGTGGGCCAATTCTTAACTGCTGCTATTTTCTCCGGATCTGTTTGAACTCCATTGGATGAAACCACATGTCCGAGATAGTTGACTTGGTCACTGAACAGCACGCACTTTTTAGGGTTGAGTTTCAGTTGGGCAGTTCTCAACTTTTGAAAAACCTCTCGTAAATTGCCCAGATGTTCCTCGAAACTTTTCCCAACGACGATGATATCGTCCAAATAAACCAGACAAGTCTTTGTTGAGATAAATCAAAGAATTGTCATATCAAGAAAGCTTGTCGAGAGTTGAAATGAATTGGTGCAAGTGAAAACACTATAATTAAAATTAAAATTAAAAATGTGAATGGAGTTGGCGACGGGTGAGATTAGTATTACTAAACTTCAAATAAAAACAAGGAAAGATTTGTAAGGCGACGAGAAATTGTGCTCTGTATTAAATAATTAGTAAATTGAGTTTTATTAATCTTGTCAACTTTCAGAAATAAATTATTTTCTTAAAATCAATTGGTCAACATTTCTTGGAGAATCTACGGACAAATTTCATCAGGTTATGGGCCCAGGAAGTGGTGAAACCTCATCTCCAAGGAAAAGTCTGTGAAGAAAAAAAAAACTCGAATTGAAAGGCAGATCGGAGCAGTAACGTCGCAAGTCAGAATTTGAACGGACAAGTCAAGTTAAGGAAAATTAAAAGTCGAGTCAAACGGTCAAAATGGACACCGTAAAATCGCAACTTGTAATGTTGAGTCAGAACTCACAAGGAGTAGTAAACTATGTGCCGTGGAGGTTAAAACTAGATGCTGTTTTGAGAATTAAGAAATTATATGATGTTGCAACCGGAGTCAAAGTCAAGCCGGAAGGAGCTGAAAATGTCGCTGCAGTTGTTGAATGGAATGAAAAGGACATGGAGGCTCTGCAACTAATTGTATTGAATGTCAGTGATCAAATCGCATACAAACTTGCAAATTGCAAGACGGCAAGAGCAATGTTGGACAGACTAGTTTGCTTGTACGGCACAAAGACAGCGATAAACATGGAAATTTTGAGACAAAAACTTTTTACATGTACTTACGATGAAAGCAAATCGATGGCAGAAAATTGTATGGATATTATGTCCATAGGTGATGAACTAACCAACGGTGGTGAACCTGTGCCAGAATCATGGATGATGACTAGAATTTTGAAAATGTTGCCAGCGAGACTCGCTCATTTTCGTACGTCGTGGGATAACGCGCCAGCAGCCGACAGAAGCCTGACTACCATGATCGAAAGACTGAGACTCGAAGATGATCGTCAACACGATGAGACAGGTGAACTGGAAGTGAGCTCGATCAATGCACTTCTAGTGAAGAAAAACAAAAAGCAGCCAGGAAAACCACAGAACAAGACTGAGAAGGGACAAGCTAATTGTTACAAGTGTGGTCAGAAGGGACACTTTAAAAAGGACTGCACGAACAAACCCTGTGCCAAATATCTGGCATACTGCAAGAAAATGTACAGGTGCAACTCGTGTGGACAGAAAGGCCATTTTGCTAAAGAATGTACTCAACGGCGAGATGACAGCTCAGATTCACCAAGTTCACGCAAACCTACCGTTGCCTGGGTGACAGCTAGTTTGAAAACGTCCGATCTGGACAATCAATTGAACCACCCGGAGGAAAGGATGTCAGCCTGGTATCAAGACAGCGGCGCAACGCAACACATGACCTCGCGTCGAGAATGGTTCAACGAATACACTCAACTGACTAACCATGTGTCTGTTATCCTGGGAGATTCATCTGAAATAGATGGCATAGCAGTCGGGACAGTGGAGTTGGAAGCCTTTGACGGGAAAGAGTGGTATCCTGTTGTACTGAAAAATGTCCTACATGTACCTGAATTGAAATTCAACTTATTCTCCGTGAGTCACATGCTTGATCGAGGATTCAAGATGAAATCTGACAAAGAAAAATCAGAATTTGTAACGGCTGATCATGGAATCACTATTGGACTGGCGAAACGAGAAGGAAAATTGTACAAGATGATGCTGAGAAAGAAAAAGGAGCAACTGAGTCTGGCGGCAGTGTCAATCCGAACTTGGCATGAAAGATTAGCTCACCAAAACGTGAAGTATGTACGAGATGCATTGGACAAGAAAGGAATCAAGTACGTGGACGACTGGAACAACTATCTCTGTACAGGTTGCACTTACGGTAAGCAGCATCGTGGCTCTCATCCCCTCGACGAGAAAACAGCAAGTCAACCACTGGAGTTAGTCCACGTGGACATGGGTGAGATGGACGAACGTTCGCTAGGTGGCGCCAAATATTTTCTTCTATTTAAGGATGATTTCTCGCACTTCCGAACCGTTTTCTTTATGAAAACAAAAGACGAGGCACCGGACAGACTGGAGAAATTCGTGAAGATGGCCGAGAATCAACTGGGAAGAAAATTGAAAGTTCTAAAATCCGACCAAGGAAAGGAAATTAAAAATGCAAGGACAAGAAAATTTCTTGATGACCGTGGAGTGTTTCACACACACTCAAATGTGTACACACCGCAGCAAAATGGGCGAATTGAACGAGAAATGAGGACCATCAAGGAAGCAGCATTGGCCACTCTACTTGCAGCAAATCTGCACTCAAAACTTTGGGCCGAGGCAATTTACTACGCAGTATTTACGATAAACCAGACTGGGACCAGTACAGTGAAAGGAAAGTCACCTGCAGAATTATGGTATGGAAGACAGATCGACTTGAATAAACTAAAGACTTTTGGATGTGAATGCTACGTATTGATTCAAGACCACAAGAGAGGTAAACTGGATCCAAAGTCGGAAAAGGGATATTTTGTAGGCTACGACGTGGAGTCACCAAGTTATCGAGTGTATCTGCCACGCATCAAAGAAATTGTCAGCTCTGGAAATGTGAAATTCGATGAAGAAAAGGAGAGAAGTCGAACTGAAGTTGAGACTGTAGCAACCGACCGGCAAATTGAAGTCAAGACTGAAGAGCAAAAAGAAATTGAAAATGAAGAAGAAGGGCCATTCTCAGACGAGGACAGAGAAGATGAAGAAAGAGGAAAAGAAGAACGAGTCGAGACAGCACCGAACATACCAGACAGAAGACAGCTACGAGACCGGAGCAAGTTGAAAGTTCCCTCAAGGTATGGCTACGATGTGGCTGGCTATGTAAGAGGTGGAAGCAATGAAGATTCAGCCCTGATAGGTGACATCGAGGACATCTCGGTCGAGATGGCGCTGAAAGACGAAAATTGGAAACGAGCCATGAAAGATGAGTATGATTCTCTGGTCGTGAGGCAAACATGGAAGCTGGTGGAGTGCCCTGAGGGAGTCAAACCCTTGACCTGTAGGTGGGTTCTTCGCGTGAAGGCTGATGGTAGGTTGAAGGCAAGGCTTGTAGCTCGAGGCTTCGAACAAAGAGAAGGCATTGATTACGAAGAAACGTTCAGCCCCGTTGCTCGCTACGCCTCCATCCGCCTCATCCTGAGTCATGCAGCATCCGAGAAGTGGAAACTGATGTCCTTCGACGTGAAGACCGCATTTTTGTATGGCAAGTTGGAGCAAGTTCTGTACATGAACCAGCCAAAAGGGTTCGAGGACGGTTCCGGACGAGTGTGCCAGTTATTCAAGAGTATTTATGGACTGAAACAAGCGCCCAAGCAGTGGAATCGTGAAATCACAGGATCATTTGAAGAAATCGGGTTGTTCAGCACTGACGATGACCCAAGTGTCTTTTATAATAAAGACAGAAGCATTATTGTAGCATTATTTGTCGACGACGGTTTGGTTGCTGGAAAGGACGAGAAGGAGATTTTCAAACTTCTGGAACAAATCAAGAAAAAGTTTGAAATCACACACTGCAAAACCATCCCGAAGGAGTTCTGTTATCTTGGTATGGAGCTGAAAGTTGACTCGGACAACATTTCCGTGAGTCAACCAAAGTACGTGGAGAAAATCTTGCGAAGGATGAATCTTGAAAACTGCAACCCAGCTCCAACACCGATGGAACCAGGTATGGTAACAAAGAAAGAGGAACTTGTGAAGGATGAAAAAGTGTCAGTTGGAACTCCCTACCGTGAAGCCATTGGCAGCCTACTTTACCTCGCAACCGTGTCAAGGCCTGACATTAGTTTTGCTGTAAATTATTTGAGTCGACAATGCTGCAACCCAATGAAGAGCCATTGGAAAATGGTAAAACGAGTATTTCAATACGTGAAAGGAACTCCAAATGCAGGAATTCGTTTTGGAGGAGACAAAATCTTCAAAGTGTTCACTGATGCAGATTTTGGAGGAGAAAAAGAGACGATGAAATCGACTAGTGGAGGACTGATTCTCAGGGGAGGCCCCCTAGTTTGGTATTCACAACGGCAGAAACTTGTGGCGACCTCGACAGCAGAAGCAGAATATCGTGCAGCATGTGAAGCAATCGACGATGTGTGCTGGATGCGAAGATTGTCGACTGAACTCAAGATCCTGCAAGATGATCAACCCTTTCCTTTGTTTGTTGATAACAAGTCAGCTGTTCATATGTTATTGAACACCCACGAGGGTAAGGTAAACAAAGGAAAGAAGCACATTGAAATAGCACGTAAGTTTATTCAACAACATATTGACGTGACTGTGTCTATCAAACATGTTGAAGGTACAAAACAAATCGCCGACATTCTGACTAAACCTTTAAACAAAAGCCAGTTTGTAAAATGTCGTAATTATTTGATTGAGGAGGAGTGTTGAGATAAATCAAAGAATTGTCATATCAAGAAAGCTTGTCGAGAGTTGAAATGAATTGGTGCAAGTGAAAACACTATAATTAAAATTAAAATTAAAAATGTGAATGGAGTTGGCGACGGGTGAGATTAGTATTACTAAACTTCAAATAAAAACAAGGAAAGATTTGTAAGGCGACGAGAAATTGTGCTCTGTATTAAATAATTAGTAAATTGAGTTTTATTAATCTTGTCAACTTTCAGAAATAAATTATTTTCTTAAAATCAATTGGTCAACATTTCTTGGAGAATCTACGGACAAATTTCATCAGTCTTCCATGTCAGTCCTCGCAAAACGCATTCCATCAGTCGTTCGAATGTTGCTGGAGCATTACACAGTCCAAACGGCATAACTGTAAACTGCCACAAGCCGTTTCCTACAGAGAAGGCTGTCTTTTCGCGGTCCTCGGGGTGAATTTCGACTTGCCAATAGCCGCTCTTAAGATCCAAGGTAGAAAACCATTTAGCTCCAGAGAGAGTATCCAGTGTGTCATCGATACGAGGTAATGGGTAGCTGTCCTTTTTAGTGATGTCGTTTAACCGCCGATAATCCACGCAAAATCTTGTACTGCCATCTTTCTTTCTGACTAGAACCACGGGAGACATCCAAGGGCTTTTCGACTCCTCTATAAGGCCTTGTCTTCTCATATCTTCAATCATACCGGCTGCCTCTTCCCGCTTGGCTAGTGGTAGTCTTCTCGGCGGTTGTTTGATTGGCTGGGCATCTTTGGTGTCGATCCTGTGTTGAACGATGTCCGTTTTTCCAAAGTCATCATCTCTCATGGCGAAGATATCACTGAAATCCTCTACTAATTTCCTTGCCTGGAGATACTGTTTTTGTTCCAGACAACTAGTTGAGAGCACTGCGTGTACTAATTTCGTGGCCTTTGGCTTTGGTTTTGGAACCGTTTCGATGTTAGCGCACTCTACTAATGTAATCTGTTCTGCCGGTTCTCCTTTCCCCAAAACCGTATCCTTCTTCAATCGTACTTCTCGTTCGTTAGTATTTAGCACTCTCACGAATACCTCCTTCTTGTCGTCGATGCTCACCAGACGTTTTCCAATCGCTATATTTTTGCTTTGTTCCGTTGTTTCTGGTTCTATAAGGTAAAATCGGTAGCTCCCGGGATCACCATCGACTATCGCTCGTACCAATTTCTCAGCACACGGAGGAAGCACGGTATCTTCAAGAGCGACGACTTTAAGCTGCGAATAACAAGTGGATCCTGTGGCCATTGGAATCTCCTTGTTGTCATATCTCAGTATTTCCTCTCCAATGTCCAGTAGAATTTTATGTGCTTTCATAAAGTCCAGACCGAGAATACACTCGTCTGTTATATCAGCTACCAGGAACGAATGTGAAAATCCAATGTCAGCAAGAACCACATCCAACATAATTTCCCCGTGTAATCGTACTGGCTCTCCTGTTGCAGTTTTCAGTCTGTATTGGCGTGCGTCTTTCAGCCATTTATTGCCGACCATGTCAGCCCGGATAACAGATTTTGAAGCACCAGTGTCTACAGTTATTGTGCATTTTTCTGCTCCAATCTTTCCATCGATGACCAGGCTGTTGCCACTGCGCTGCAGCTGTTTGATGGTGGTGATGATGACACCGGGGGCTTCGATTTCCCCGACTAACTCCCGCCCCATGGAGTCAGTCTTTATTCGTTTCCCTGCTGCTGTCTGCGGGGCGACACGGAGTCATTGTTTTCGGCCCCCCTCTGGTCACCTTTCTGCCTATGTCCGCATTTTTCACAACATTTTTCGCCACTCCTATTTTCTGGAGACTCTGCTCTCCTTCGCTTTCTGCAATTCCTTTGCAAATGACCCGGTTCACTACAGTTCCAGCATCGGAGTCGACCGCGTATTTCCGTTGCATTCATTCTGTTGCAAATATCCTCTGTTGTGTGGATCTCTCTGAGGCGGACTGCACTTCTTGATGCTTGCCTCGCTGCCTCGTATGCCAGAGCATATGCCAAAACTTCTGCGGTATTCTTCTTTCCGGCCAATCTGGCTGCCTGTTGTAGATCTCGGTCAGCAAAAGAGTTAAGGAAAGCCTCTCTTGCTACTTCGTTGATGTAGTCTTGGCCGAAGCTAGGATAAGCCAGATGCACTAACCTCTCGATATCGGCGCATAGTTGTTGTAAAGTTTCTCCTGGCTTTTGAAGTCGATTGCGAAGTTGAAGTCGATAAACCTCTTGCATGTGCTGATCACCGTAACGCATTTCCAGCGCTTGAACTAAGAACCCATAGCTGTTGCGATGTTCTGCTGGTATTGACTGCAATATTTCTGCTGCTGTGCCCCTTAGTGACAACGTTAAGGCCGTTGCTTTCTCCTCCTCAGTCCAGAAATTGCCTGCTGCTGCTGCTTCGAATTGGAGCTTATAAGTAGACCATGGGCTTTGCCCGTCGAAAGTTGGAGGCTGCAATTTCCTAACTCCGATGACTTCGTGAGATGCTACCGCTGGGTGGTGAACCTTTACCCTTTCTAGATCGGCTCTGACGGTTTCTAGTTCAATTTCGAGTTTTCCCAGATCATTCCTTACATTTGCCTTGATGGAGAATTCGAGACTTTCCAGATCATTCCTTACATTTTCGATTTTCTGCTCTAGCTGGTTCTTCTGTTTTTCCATCGACTCTTTGAGTTCTGCGATCGAACGTTCATGAACTACTGTTAACATTTTTTGTTCATCTTTTAACGCCAACATTTCCGCCTTGATCTCTGTTGTCGCTTCCCTCACATCTGCCTTCATCTCCGCTGAAGACCGTTCTTGCGCCTCTTTCATATCGGCTGTCGCTTCTTTCATCTCTGTTGATGCACGTTCTTGCGCAGCTGAAGACCGTTCTTGCGCCTCCTTCATCACCATCAATGTCTTAAAAAGTTCTGCCATACTCACTGTCGATTCTTCTGGATCTGCTTCTACTTCGGCTTCAAAAATGTAGGTTTCAGGATCTTTTCCCTCGTTCACCATAGCTTCTCGAAGCAGCGCGGTTAAGGAACTTTTAGCACCCACCGTTGACAACGAGCGTTTACTTAGTTCTCTTTTCAACTCCACAGTACGCAAATCAACTAATTTTCGACCCATTTTATTATTATGTCTTTAGTTCGCACGCACAAAAATTAAATTCCGGTCACAATTATTTTAAAAACTCACTTATTTCACTTATCTCTTAATTAATCCCACTTCTGACACCAATTGTTACGTTTTTACGGCTTAACGGATTCGTAGGATTAATTAAGGAATACACTTTTTAATTATCCACACAATAATTTATTTATTACAAACGAAACACAATTTAATTACAAACACAGTTCTTAGAGTTCACTATAATCACTAGCAATTTAATATTTCGCACTATTCAATTCTAATTATCGCTTTTTATTTCACTATAAATCACCACTTTTCACTGTCCTCACTTTAAAAACACTTGTATCGCCTTTATAATCAAAACTGACTCGATAGCGGCTGCCAGGCGCTTTTATATAGGCAGCTCCACCTTTGTCTACTTTCTGGAACCTTCGTTTTCTGGTTCCTTGTGGTATGTTCTATGTTTCTTTTAGTTTCGACCAGCTTGGAGTTGTTTTCGTTTATCGCTCGTTAGTTTAGTACATAAATTCTTAATTCAGACAACAACCGAAAATCGTTGATTCATCCTCTCGACAAACAGATGGCGCATAATCATCACAGTATTATAGAACTTATTAAGAAACGAGCTGATGTGGATTTGGTGTTTAATGGTGGGTCTACACGAAAGAGGCTTTTGTCCGTCTTACTGTGCTGATTGAAAAGGCCGACGGAATGCCTGTTCGCACAATGTCGGCGGAATGTTTATACGCACATTTCCAGCGGCGGTGATATTGAATATAATGAAGATCTTTCAATTTTCTACTAATTTGACAATTCCTTTCTTCACTCCTCTCTCTTCTCTCTATGTTCCGACTAGAGCTGCTGTTCGACATTTCAAAAATTAGATGGTCGACAGTACAAAGGGGCCTTCCCTAAGCCTCTAGTGTCTCAAATAAAAAAAAATTTATACATACTATAGTTTTCTATTCTAGATCAGTGGCGGATCTAGAAATTCATTTTGGGGGGGGCCATCCTCATCCATTGGCGAATTTTTTAAGCTTTTGACGGAAGGTTGTAGAGCTTCACAAATATAGGTAAATAAAAACACAAAGATTTTGTTTTTAGTTATTGAAATAACTTAACTTAACTTTTATTTATTTAAATAATAAAATTAAGTCTTCTTACTTTTTGTTTAGCAAATCTTTCGATAATATTATCAATATTCATATGGATATCATGGTGAATATTTAGCAGGGCTAGACCCGTAAGCCTGTCTTCACCCATGCAGGTCCCATGTTTTAATACGACGTAATGTTGAAAAGGATCGTTCAGCTGTCGCAACACTTGATGGAAGCGTAAGCAATATCTGTATCATTGTGCTGATGATAGGATACTGATCCTTGTTACAATAACTGAATGCCGCAACAGCAGTTTCGGGTAAGGAACTTCCCTTTTCCTTCTGTCGGTTCCATTTTTGTCTCCAGGCTTCATACTCCTTTTTCATTTTAAAGGATACAGCTCCCCTTACATCTTCAAGGAAATCCTTATATTGGATTGCCAATGACAATGCTTTATTGACATCTTCGCTGCTATCAGTTATACGGCTCGGAATGAATATGGCCAGATTAAAAGAATTTTTTAAGGTATCTTTAGGTAAACGTTCTTTCAAATCTGCAATAACGTAGTCTAAGACCGGGATATAAACTGACCTCAAGTAGTACTCTTCCACGTTATCTGCCGGTGGATTAGATCGATGTTCTTGTCGGGCTTTTGAGGAATTGCGTGGAGTGGTAATTTGAATACCTCTTTCTTCTGTAATCATTTACGTCTCGACGAATAGGTTTTTAAAGCATTCAGATGCTTTTTCTCGATGTGACTGTAGAATAGCCAACACATCTTGAAGAGCATCATTTGCACAAACCAAGTCTAACGACTCAGACTGCAGAAGAGTACTGAGTTGTTGTGTAGTTCCCAGGACATCGCATAGAACAATTACTAAAACCAAGAAGTCGCAAGTCAAAATAAGATTAATCCTTTGTACAAAAACATTTGATGGAATTTGCTTAATGAATTTGTTTCTACAAAATAAATGGACGTGTACGTAGATTTTTGTTCTTTCTTGACTTTTAACTGTTCACTTTTTTGTTATTTTTTTTTTGTAGAAATAATTTATTATGGAATTTCAATTACAAAGCGCCATACTTAATTTGTAATATCACGATTTCAGCAATTTTATACTTATTTTATAGTTAACGAATTTTCGCTATTTAAATGCTTTTGTTCGCAACTATATGTGGGTAATTCCATGCCAACTCAGCATGAGTGTCCACCCGCCCATCACGGATTTTAAATTCAACTTCACTGGCGTGTTCTACACTTAAAAACAACAGATTTTGCCAAAAATAAAATTTTTTCATTGATTCTATTGATTTTTATAATCGATTTTTTATTTTATGTTTTTATCGAAGTCAGAAGTCACAATAATTGAATTTTCTTCTAAATTTGCAAATAGTGAACAGTAAAAAATGTAAAAATGTACTATTCTGATAGGAAACTTTTTGACGAATCGATTAATGGCATTGTCGAAGCGAAATTTTTAGATCTAATGGTCCAAAATGGCGTTTTTTTGAAAAAAATCACCTTTTTTTCAACTTAAAATATCTCAAAAAGGGATACCTCAAAAAATTTTGTTTTACATGAAATCGCAAGGGTTTTAATTGAACTTTACGAATATATCATGGTCTTTTGTACTTTTGGCCAACCAAGTTGATTTTCTGGCTATTTTAGTTCAAACTCTGAATTTTCACCAAATGAAGTGATTTTTAATATGTTCTATCACTATATTTTGCAAATACCGGGAAACCGAACACACAGTTTTTCAGCATATATCTTAATCAATCAAAAAAATTATATGTAATGCAATTTAAGTAAAAAAGTAGATACTATTAAGTTTTATTTGTGATGAAGTAACGTTTGCGTTTTGTATCAGACTGCCAAAAAAAATGAAAGCATTTCAATGAAAAGGCATTTCAAACTTCATTTTCTAAATATTTAATTAATCTTTTCATAATACAAAAGAAAATTCTATATTTATCAAACTTGTACAAAGGTATCAACTTGTTCCGGGAACAAAGAAATTTTTATTAATGAATGAAACAAAACAAGTTTTTACTAATAACAAAGTTTAATTAACCGAACGACTCAAACTGTTGACAAGTATCTACTGAATATTTAATTTAATTTTAACTTACTTCTAGGTGAAAATATTCTTACACATAATTTGCTTGATTAGCACAATTGATTTGCGCGTGCACGGTGTCCATTTGCACCCGCAAGTTTCCATTAATTAATAAATTCCGCCTGGCGGATATCCGCCGCATGCAGGTATCAAATTATAATTATGCATCAATATTTTTCTTTTGGTAATCAGGTTGAACTTGATTGCAGGTGTTGTATCAAGACTGACGACTTTACATTGTATGATTTGATCGGATAGAGGGTCTCTATCATTAATTCCAGCGCACACTTTTAGGGTACAAACTACATGCCCTAATTTACTTCTGCGGGCCGTTAATGGATCCACGATCCACACTTTTGGCATGAAGTTGCTGGAACTGAACCTAGGTCTTCGCCGACGGTTCATCCACAACTTCATAATAGTCAACACTAACAAAGCTATACTCGGTGCGGACTTCCTCACGAAGTTAGAACTCATCCTCGACTTCAAAATGCGAGTATTAGTTGACTCACAGACCAGTCTTCAGACTGACGTCTGTGCAACTGGTGAGTATATGATAGTATATCATCGAGAGCTTTGAATGAGAACATCTTGGCAAATATAAAGAATTGTTAATGAAGTACGCTTCTTTAACACAACCACTTAATTTTGACCTACCGGTTAAACACAATGTGCATCATCACACTGTTACTAATGGGCAATTACCTTTCGTTACCGCTCGTAGACTCCATCCTGAGAAGCTCAAGGTGGCGAAATTGGAGTTTGAACATATGGTTTAACTAGGGATTTGTCAACCATAGTCGTCTCCCGCAGCATCTCCACTTCTTCTGGTCCCTAAACGGGATACAAATGATTGGAGGCCATGCGGCGACTACCGTCGCCTTAATGCAGTCACGGTGCCGGATAGATATCCTATCCCGCACATTCATAATTTCTCTGTGAACCTTCACGGATGCACGATTTTTTCGAAGGTGGATTTGGTGCGTGCGTACCAGAGCATCTCCATTGCACAAGAAGACGTGCATAAAACTGCCTTAATAACACCCTTTGGTTTGTTTGAGTTCACTCGCATGCCATTTGGGTTGAGAAATGCAGCCCAGTCATTTCAAAGATTTATGAATGAAGTCACAGGAGACTTAGACTTCATTTATGTCTACCAAGATAGAGGGTTAATGATAGAGGGATAGAGGGTGAAAATGTTTGTTATTAGCCTTTTTTCCCGGTATTTGCAAAACATAGTGATAGAACATATTAAAAATCACTTCATTTGGTGAAAATTCAGAGTTTGAACTAAAATAGCCAGAAAATCAACTTGGTTGGCCAAAAGTACAAAAGACCATGATATATTCGTAAAGTTCAATTAAAACCCTTGCGATTTCATGTAAAACAAAATTTTTTGAGGTATCCCTTTTTGAGATATTTTAAGTTGAAAAAAAGGTGATTTTTTTCAAAAAAACGCCATTTTGGACCATTAGATCTAAAAATTTCGCTTCGACAATGCCATTAATCGATTCGTCAAAAAGTTTCCTATCAGAATAGTACATTTTTACATTTTTTACTGTTCACTATTTGCAAATTTAGAAGAAAATTCAATTATTGTGACTTCTGACTTCGATAAAAACATAAAATAAAAAATCGATTATAAAAATCAATAGAATCAATGAAAAAATTTTATTTTTGGCAAAATCTGTTGTTTTTAAGTGTAGAACACGCCAGTGAAGTTGAATTTAAAATCCGTGATGGGCGGGTGGACACTCATGCTGAGTTGGCATGGAATTACCCATGTATGCACTATTTATAATGTTACGCCTGTGCCTTTATGGCCACTGTGATGAAGCAGGGTTTAGCTGCTACATATAGTTATATCTAAATGCACTAAATGATATTTGTTAAATGTTGTAACTTATTTAAATTATTTAAAATGATATTTGAATTCAGCGCCACCATGCAACAATACCTGAACAATTTTTTTTTAATTTAATTTTTATTAAAACAGTAGTGATACTTGTTGGTTTGGGGGGGGGGGCCATGGCCCCAATGGGCCCCCCCTAGATCCGCCACTGTTCTAGATTTTTCTTCGTCTGTGCTTTCTAGTACTAAGCTCACTTATTAAAGCCGGTCGTCCCAAGCATAAGCTGCAAGCTGCACAATATGTCTACATCTAGAACTTTCTTCGTTGATATTGGGTCTCATTGCCACCTGAACATCAAGAACTCCAACTTGTTTGCAATATTTTTGTCATCACAAAACAAGTGAAGTTTTGTAGCCCCTCGACCAGGTCACTAACTATGGGTATTTACGGCAGGCTTCCAGTTGAATAATGTTTCCAGACTAGTTTGTTTTTAATCATTAAAAAATTATTCCGGGCTGGAAATCATTTTTCTACAAGTAATTTTTTGAAAATAGCAGTTTAAAAACTAGTTATTTCAGCAACGACTTTGACTCTGTATTGTGCGCCCCAAACACTCTTCCACCCTAACCTCTACCATATTCTCGGAGTAGGGCACGACCTTTTTGCTTTTGGGCCCAGAGCGGAGGAGTGAGGGACGGTCTGATAAAAAACAATTACCCTTAATACATTTCAAAAAAACTTTCAAAATCAGAGCTGTTCTTCGTTCATTGATTCGACAACCTACTCTTTAGAAATATTAAGTAGGGTTTTACACGAAAATTCTGAAATTTTATTGTTATATGTATTTTGTTTTCTAGTACTGTAAGCTATTTATCCCACCAAAAAAACATTAAAAATGGGAATTAGAAGTTCATGGGTGCAAAAATTATTTATTCGGACTGTTTAAAACACACTTATAACAAAATGAAGTAATATGAATTAGCAAGATGAATCGTTAATAGCATGAATTAATTAAACACGTGCATTTACGAACGAATTTAGTGTGGCTCAGTCTATAGTGTTTCTAATAAAATTTGTTACATTTCGACGGACAGCTAAGATTCATGCTATACAGCCAACTTTTTCGCGGTTAATAATACTGTATTCAGTTTAAAAAAAATTGGCAGTTGTAAAATTCCTTTGAATGCGTTCGTAAATGCACGTGTTTAATTAATGCATGCTATTAACGATTGAACAGTCCGAATAAATAATTTTTGCGCCCACGAACTTCTAATTCACATTTTTAATGTTTTTTGGTGGGATATCACTCTTTTTTGTTTTATTGAGTATACTATATCGCTTATGGTATTCTACTTATGATACCCTTTCAATTGATACCCATGTCGGAGGGGTGGTGAAGAAATGGTAATCCGCCCTCTTGAGACGGCCGCCATGGATTTTAAGACATAGCTTATTGTATTCTACGTATCATCCCCTTTCATTTGATAACTATGTCGAGGGGGTGGTGAAAAAAATGTTAATGCGTCCTCTTGAGATGACCGCCATGGATCTAGCCATATATTGAGAATACTATATTGCTTATTGTATTCTACTTATCATTCCCTTTCATTTGATGTCCATGTCGAGGGGGTTAAGAAGAAAATGATAGTCGGCCATCTTGAGATGACTGCCATGTATCTAACCATACATAGAGTATACTATATCGCTTATGGTATTCTACTTATGATACCCATTCAATTGATACCTATGTGGAGGGGGTTGGTGAAGAAATGGTAATCTGCCCTCTTGAGACGGCCGCCATGGATTTTAAGACATAGCTTATTGTATTCTACTTATCATCCCTTTTCATTTGATACCTATGTCGAGGGGGTGGTGAAGAAAATGGTAATGCGTCCTCTTGAGATGACCACCATGGATCTAACCATATATTGAGTATACTACATATATCACTTATGATATTCTAATTATAATACCCTTTCAATTGATACCCATGTCGATAGAGTAGTGAAGAAATGGTAATCCGCCTTCTTGAAACGCGTACGAGTTTAATTATGAACGCTTTTGTTAATCACCAAAATTATAGGGAATGCTATCTGACATCAACAGTGCTGGATTCGATTAACTTGTAACGAATATGTCATATTTTTAGAAATAAATTACAATTACAATTATAAGTAATCAATATTTCAAAATTTTACTGTACTTCCATGCTATGAACTACATATGTATTTTATAGTACCTAAAGCAATCTGACACCGTAGTTGTGACTAACCACTTTTATATGAACACATTTTGTTAATAATCTAATGCCATCTGGCATCAATAGTGCGAGTAAACACTTTTCGACTAACTAGTAGCACCATCTCATTTATTGAGCAATTGAAATAGCTTATAACGCCATCTGATAGAATAATTTTGAGTACCCACTTTTTTAGACTGAAGGAGAAAAAAAAAGTTCGTTTCGAAATGTAAAAAATGTAAAAATAAAGAAAACGAAGAAGTAATAGGAAAAAAAACTAATGGAATAATAAATTCTTTATATTGTGGTTATCGGTTACAAATGAAAAATTACTTTATATTGCTTATAAAAAGGTGATAAATCGCATAATTTTATAAAAAAAAACACCTTGTTTTCCATGTTTAGGCGTAAATAAGGCTTTAGCTGTTTGCCCTTACGAACTCGGCAAACTACCGCTTGCCTTGATATTTTGAGAAAGTTTACCCAAACTAAATGATTTAAATTTTCTTGATTAAAAGTAGACAAAAATTGGGAGAAACTGGGATGAGCTAGAGCCGTTGATAAGGGTTTCACGCACAAAGCGTTTAAATGAAGTTGTATGGTGAGTTTTACTGGCCGCATCCAAATTGGGCACTCTGGCTCAAAACCTTTTAATTATAAAAACTGGTTAATTTTAATTAACTATTGGAAACTGATTATAAATAAAAAATCTTACTCCTATTTCATAACATATTAGTTAGGAATATCGTCTTCAGCTTATGCCTTGTAAAAAAAATTGTCTAGCGTTAAGGGTTAATGATTAACCTCCGAACCTTTAAAAGATCGTTCACCTTTATTGGGGCAGTTCAAAGTGAAAAGCGCGCTACCATGGAATGGAACCTTAATCTTTCTGTTGGTTACCTTGGTTCCCTTCAAAGGTAAATGTGAGAAATTTAAAAAAAACTAAACTCACTTTAAAATTTGAACTTAACTCGAGAATTCATTTTCTTTTATTAAAATTTCCCATTTAGTTTATGAAGTGCTACTCCACCCGTCAAAAGCACTTTTTTCAGTAACTCAAAAGCGTTACTTCTTTCCAAAATCCCTTTTCAACGTAATAAAGCTAAACGTGCCTTGTTAAGTTCCCACTTCGTTAAGCCACTTTAAAGACTTATTTTCGACAAGTTTATAACCTCTGCACTTACTCTAAATAATTAAACAGTCGCTTTGATATATACTCACCATCAAGGATAGAATTTCGATAAAAACGCGGGGAAACACTAATCTGTTAATTATTTCCCAGCAGCACCTGCTTGCAGCGACACTAATGCACGAAAAAGGTGTGCAATCTCCTTAAGAACGAAGACGCGAAGGCGAGGCAAGTGAGAGCCGGTAAAGTATGCAAAAGGCAAGATAAACTGGCGAATGATGGGATTTGCTAAGAAACGAAACGCGTCCCCCTTAGACTTTAAATAAATTATTTATCCATTCCGAATGCAATTTAACGTTTCGTTTATCGTTTTTGGCCTGCAGGCCATCGTTGGATGAACCCTTTTGCTTCTCCAGTTTTGGTCCGGACCAACTTGCAACCCGGAAAGTTTTCCATTCCTTATTTTTTTGTTAAAGTTTTTAAATGCTGAAATGGAGGACGAAATAACTCATACCGGTGGAATTGTTCCCCTTTTTATCTTATTCAAAAGTTAAGTGTTAATTGCTTTATTTTTTGTTTGCAGTTTATGAAAGCCCTTACGGATTCAAAGTAGAGAGAGCTCTGTCTTTTCTGTGCTTTTTCAAGTGTTTGTGTAACAGACACATGGCCGAATGGGATTCTTGAAGGTAGAATAAAGTATCTGCACTTCTCGATGGACGCTATTAGCACTGTTTGCACTTTTCAGCATTTACCCAAAGCTTTGAATAAAATCTCATCTGGCGCCATTCTGGATACATACATCTGGTACTTGGTGGAGGGGCAAAATTGACTTTTATCTGTTTAATTAGTTCACAACTTGGGGAAGCATAATTAAGACAGTTGAAGTGCGAATTGCGAATCAGATAAGTATTTGAGAACTTTAGAAACTTTATTATATTGGAACCATCTTTACTTCGTTAATACACCTGCGTTTATTACCGAGATTTTAAGCCCTTTTCCAAAACTATCATTTCCACACATATAATATTCTGGGCTAGAATAAAAATTCGAAGTTAGTGAATAGTTTAAATTATTTCTAATAGCACCATCCTAGTTTTGGCCAATAAATGCAAATGTTCTTGTAATAAACGAAGCACTTCATTATTAGTATTGCAGCTTGTTTTAGAGTTAGTAGTCCATTCAAAACGCGCGTTTGGGTGTTCCAAAATAACACCGTTAAGAAAATCGCTGATCACGGAAATCTGGGTCCCGCGGTCCTAAAACATGGGTGTCACCCCCCCCCCGCGTTTTGAGCAGATACTGGAAGCCCGAGTTTTCCCAAACCCATATCTCCAAAACCATTGGTTCTACGTAAATTTCGTATAGGACATTTTTATGCAGATTTTACTCACGAACAATCTTTACTTAGCCAAAAATTGCATAAAACCGATAATTTACGAGATTTGTGAGAAAAACTGATTTTCGTGACCTTTGACTTTCCATAACTCGAGTAGCCGTCAGTTGGCTTTATGAACTTTTGGGAAATTATTTGTGAGCCCAAAATAAAGAGAATCGCGCTGATAAATCTCCAGTTGCATTTTTTCAGAGGTTCATTTTTAAAGTGACTGGTTTGGCCCTTGTTTTGTATAAAGTGACTGGGCTATAAATTATTTTCTTTCAGATTACTTTTTATTATAGGATCCAAAGTAAATCTAAGGCCATTCATACACGAGGGATCATGGTTCTGGAACCAAAAGCTTTGCTCGAAGTTTTCTCAAAATACACGGAGCATTAGCAAAGGAAGTAGCTTTTGTGTTGCCACGCGATGATTGTTTGTATTAGTGAGATGTCAAATATTTTGACTCTGGTCGGGCATTTCTTTAAATCAGTTCATTACTAATAATTAATAATTAGATAATGGGTCATAATGGATAAAAATAGTAGTGCGTTGGTGATTTCAGCTGCAGCTGCAGCGGTAGCATATTTTTTCAGTTTTAATTGTTGACAGTTTGGAAGTTTATTATTTTTAACTCCATGGCAACGTATTTATTCTTATTTGTGTGAGTGCGTGCTTTCCGTGTTCGCAGGTCGAAAGCAGGAGCACAAAAGACTCTCCACATATTTCATCTCCGCACGCCTCCCTTTCCCAAAAAAAGCTTTTGCTCCGGAACCATGCTCCCTCGTGTATGAATGCCCAGCAAACTAATCTTTAAGATAACTTAACGAATTCGTTACGGAAATTCGTATATTTTTCCCGAATTCGCAATAGAATTCTGAACAAATTCGGAAAGAAAAATATATGAAGAGGTTGACACGACATCGTTAAAGAAATTCTTTTCGAAATCGTTACGAAATTTAGTAATGATTTAGCAAAGCTTTTTACCCCTAATAAAAGCTTCACATTCATATAGGCCATATACTTTACTAAACTCTTCACATGGAAAAATCTATAGTTAGCCTGGCGGAAATACAACTCTTAAATGGAATAGAAAGAAATAATTATTATTATTATTATTTATTACAAAACACACAAAATTAACAAACAAAATTATGAATTTTAAAATTTCACAATGCACTTGCGCACTTCACTTTGACACACGATGTAAGTTTAAGACAAGTGTTCCGATTTCTGGCCTACTGCGTTAAGAAAATTTGTTACCGGCTTCGTCGTGACATTGTGTTGTTTTCCGAATTCTTTTCGATTTAGTTTCGACTAATCGCCACATAAAAAGCTTTATTTTTTGTTGTTGTAATACTTCCGAAAATCTTTCGACTTGTAGGAATTCGGAAAGTTTGGTTTGCTGGGTGGCCTAATAATTCTATAAGTTATTCTCAATTCACGATTCAGAAAATGGAAAGCTCACGCGCGCTTTTATCACGACCAAAAGCGCGCGGGATCTAAGTCCGTGTAGTGTGGACAGTGGTGTAGCAAGAAATATTTTCAGGGGGGTTATAAGTCGAGTCCTGAACTTTAAACATTATCTTTCAAAATTGATACAACTTTTAGTTATGTTTTAATAAGAATAAGACCGGAGGAAGTGTTTTGGAAGAATTCAGTTTATTAACTATTGGCATATGTGATCAATGGTTCCAGAGCAATGCTTGTGGAAAAGTCACACTTCTAAGTTTCTACTTTTTTCGGCAAATTTGTTGATACTTTCTTAGCCGTTACGTCGATTTCCCTGTGAATACTCAAAAGAGCAAGACCGTTCAGCCGCTGTTCCCCAGTTGCACTACTTTGCCTTTAAAACGCCTTAGAGTTAAAAAACTTCTTTCGTTGGTCAATGGTCACTCCAATCTGCATACAGTTAGCGACTTTCGGAAAAGAAAGCGATGTCTAGCGGGAGCAAAGACCATCAGAGGAGAGGACAAAAGTAGCAATTGAGTTTCCTCTTTAATATACCAAATGACAACTTTACAAAGGTTACTAGGACTAACGCCCTACTTCAGAAGATTTATAGCAGGCTAAACAGTTGCAGCCAAGCCGTTCAGCGAATTTCTAACAAAGAAGGTCATATTTAAAATAGAAACTGAACAGCACAATGGATTTAAAGCATTAAAAGAAATATTTGTAAAAGCACCAGTGTTTAAGTTATTTGAACCAGAGGCGCGTACGGGGATTCATGCCGATGCCAGTAAGGACGAATTCGGAGCTACTGTCTTGCAACGAAATGATGACGATCAACTGTTGTATCAATAATGAAAAAGGAGATGTTCTACTGAGATTGGCTAGATGGGCTATGTTTCTAAAAGAATTTAATTACCAGATTGACCATCGTTCAGATACTAAAAAAAGGCACGTAAATGCGTTGAGCACAGGGCCGGATTAACCCTCAACGGGGCCCTAGGCAACCATCAATTTGGGTGCCCTTTTTTCACGTCCGTTCCCTTCTTTCTTCGATTAAAAAATACAAACTTATATCTTTCATAAAAATTTTATTGTCACAATGTCAAATGATTAAAAAAATTACGGTTTATTTATATATTTTTCTATAAGAATTATAATGTATATTTATCGTTAAGGTTGATTTATGATCTGGATTTTGAATCGATATTCTTCAGTTCTATTTTTTATGACACACGCCTTGATACTTGATAAAATTATTTTCCGGCAAATTCATCAATTATATCATCAATATCGATTTTGTTCAATAACTCTGACTCAATGCAAAGTATACCTAACATCTCGAGTCGCTCTTGTCGCGTTGTAGTCCATGGAAATGGTACTTTAACATTGCAAAAATGCAGGACAAGGTTTTATTTTTGGGATGTGTAGGGGGGGTCAATGTGAGCTTAAGTTTGAGTTTTCGGGATTCTAACCCCCCCCATTCGGCCGCCATCTTGGAAAACGTGTGCAAATGGGTTTTCCACTATATCTCCGAAACGGTACATCTTACCGAAAATTTGCAAGGACACTTTTTGTTTAGAATTAAATAATATACAATTTATTAATTAAAAATTTTGTGGTAAAATGAATAATTAAGAAGTTATAAGCCTTAGAACACAAAAATTAGTCACAATATTTTCTTTTAAAGGCTATAACTTTTTTTCCTTCAACTTTAACAAAAAAAAAAAAAAAATAACAAGTTTTTTGTAGAGGGTTTCATTAGCAATAATTTTCATTCATTACTTTTTTAATTTCATTCACTACGAAGGGTTTTACAGCGCCCCGAAGGTATGAAAGTGACAGATTTTCTGAATATTTTATTACAATTTTACCTCCTAGAAATTAGCAATAACAGCTAGCAAGTAATAATAATGAATGAATGACTATACCTTATGAGAAATGCGGATGTTTGAGTAATGTAATAAAATTGTTTCGCATTTTTTTGCGGGTTTTTATTGCTGTTATGCCATGTTTTATAAGGTACGATACGGTTTAAAATGAAATTCTTTGAATAATAACATGCGTTACTCCAATTTTTTAAAATAATTTGTTTTAGGGCTGCACAAAAAAGTGCTCGTTTGAAGCTCACATTGACCCCCCCTACACATCCCAAAAATAAAACCTTGTCCTGCATTTTTGCAATGTTAAAGTACCATTTCCATGGACTATTGTAGCTCTTTCAGCAGCTTTGATTCTTTTTAATTGCGAGAAGGATCGTTCGGCAGAACAATTTGTGATCATTAATGTTAAAAAAATTCGAAGAGCTATACACAGTTTTTGATAAAAGTCAATTTTTCGATCATCATATGTCAAAAATGAACTAATAATACAATAGAAATTGAACTTTTCCAAAAAAAGGTCAAATTTTTCTAAAAAATTGACGAAAAAATGCAAAAATTGTCGATTGTCGATTCGATTTTTTTTCACTTCTCTTCAAGTTTAAAATTTTTTCTTTTTCACCATCAAAAGTGCATAAAAGAAGCTACATTTAAAAAAAAAGTAAGAACCTCATACGAAGCGATGCACAAAACTGGTAGGCCCATCAATTTTCAAATTTCAAGTCAATTTTTGAGCTTTGTATTAGATATTTTGACTTGAAATTTTAACCAGTTATTGTTCACATTATAAAGTATAACTTTTGAAAATTTCATCAAATTTCACTGAAATAATTCGAAGTTTTCACCAAAAAACCAAAATTCAGTAGTTTCTTCAGTTTTTGAATTTTTTTGAGGTTATGTGTGGAGATAAAAGTTTCATATTGTAACCGCTGGTAGCCAATATCATAACGAACATCCTCTATTTTTTCGATTTACGGACCTACACATGCCGAGATATACGCATCTATATTTAGAAAGAACGACCAAAATGGTAAATTTTTGACATAATGGCCGATAACTTACGTAGCGGCGGTTGCTAGAGGTAGAAAATGTCCATTTCGTATAGTATTCGATGTAACTTACATGTTCCAAAAAAAAAAAAATTTACTTTCGAGACAATTCCTTATGTTTTGTTCATCTGACTCCACTATTTTTACGTTCCGATGAAAATAATTATCAAGTTTTGGAACCACTTAAATATGAACGAGACATTTTTTTACATAATAACAACTTAAGACGCTAACGATAGTTTGAGTATTTACTAGTGTATTGCACTTAAACTATCACTCCCGAAAAATGATGGTCTCACTACGGTAAAGAAAAAACGCGGACTTTTACGTGATAATAACAAGGATATTTTATTCACTTATTCACTTTACACTATGTAATTGTTTACGGTGAGTATTCTCAGACTTGACTATCCCCGCACAGCGAATTCTCTGCCTTATATACAACTTCAAATGTTCCAGAATATTATCGAAAATTCCAGGAACCTTGTCTAGTTCGTCGGTCGTCGCCTTTTGAATGCGGTCAGTTGAGTTTTATTTATTTGAGTAAAGTTTATTTTCAGTTCCCACAAGGAAAATTGAGAATGCTTCCTATTGGTAGGAATAAGGAAGCCTTCCTGTTCGTTGCCCAGAGAAGGTATAGAGAATTTTTTGAATTTTATTTCCGCAAAAGCTTCATTCTTAGTCTTCCATCCAATGACATGGATGAATAAAAAGAATATGAACTAGAGCACGGAAGAGAATGCTTCCAAACTCGAGAATGCTTCCTCGGAAGGTTTCCAGCATTCATGATTGTATGTTTCCTTTTCCTTGTGGGTTCTGATTATATTTTTCTTTCACTCTCTAGAATTTTATATGTGTAAGAAAATTTTAGAAGTCTTTCATTTTTCGGGGGCCCCCTAATATCGGGGGCCACAGGCAACTGCCTATTCTGCCTACTTGTTAATCCGGCCCTGGTTGAGCAGAATTGCAATACCAATTGTCGATATGTTAACTTACCTAGTTAAACTAGCACAGAAGGAAGACCAATATTTAAGAGCTATAAGAAAGATATTAAAGACCACCGCTCATGAAGATTTTTACCTTAAACATGACTCTTTATTTAATAATCCAGGGGAGAAGTTAATTGTCATTCTCACATCAATGGAAGAGGATATCATTAAGTCTACTCAAAGGCAGGACATTTTTCAGCTGCCAAAGTCTTCATCAGGAAAACCTACTTTATTCCTAAAGACTCCATCCATTTAATGGCGCTACAGCCCAAATCTAGCCCTGGCTTCATCTAGAACATTTCTGCATCTTTGATAGTCCGTTGCATCATGTCTCCAGTTTCGAATGTTAAGCCTTTGTTATTCTCTTGGGTCTGCCTGCTGCTATATTCCTCGACTTAGTTATTAACAGTAGATTCGTTTTCTAAATTTGTTTGGTTGTACTCCACGTCAAGCTGGTAGTCGAGTGATTGATTAACTGACATAAATTTTTGGTAACCCAAGAAGGATAATACCGGACCGATCCACACAGAAGAAGGCATACCCCATTCGTTAATCACTACTGAGATGAATCGTATCCTAACACTGATTCTAACCGAATTATCAATCGCGGAGCCAAACAAGGTACAAGTGGTACAAGGACATTAATCGAGTTCAATATATAAATACCTAATAGGGTTATAAAAAATACAGGGTAATATGTAAACTTTTACCAAAAAAAATGCAAACGCCCTAGCGGCTAAACCGTTACGATGCTGCTTTGCTGAAGACTGTGAAAACTGTTTGTTTCAAATTGCTGCGAATGCTCTTGCTTTCAAATTACTTAAAAGCTTTCAGAAGCATACTGGAGCGCGTTCAAAAACCTTACTATGGTTAACCATGGTTAACTATGGTAAACTTTTGTCGTTCAAAAACTCCGTGGTTAACTACAACATAACCACGAGCATAACTTTTTGGCGTTCAAAAACTCCCGTGGTTAACCATGGTGTAGTTAAATTTTAACCATGCTCGGGAGCATGGTTAGCGCTAGTTAAGAAGAAGAAGAATAAAAACAATTTTTTGACATTTATTTTAATGTTAATAATGAACAAATCAAAGTGGGATTTGTGCGATTATTTTAAATAAATAATTATTGGAAATAATTGAGGCAAATAGCCGACACTATTTTATGGAAAAAAATTTTAATTTTTCTTTACCACGTAGTTAACCACGGTGCGTTCAAAACCCTCCATGGTTAAACATAACCTTTCGTGGTTAAGTGAAGTGATGTAGCATAACCACAGCTTACCTCGTGGTTTACTATAGTAAGGTTTTTGAACGCGCTCCTGGTCCGACTGTAAATGCGTTGGCTTTATAATGCTTTACTGTGAAAAGCTTTCTGTTTGCTTACAGCTTTTCAAAGCTTTCCTCTCCAAAGCCTGTGAATACTTTGCTTCCTTCAGCTTTTTTTTCATGGGGCCTGTTTAGACGGTTCGCTTCCAGGAGCGTTCCTCACGAACTTTTTTGATGAGAGGAGAAGTGGGGTGGCACATCTCATCATCCCCACTTCCCCTTCATCTTCAAAGTTCGTTAGGAATGTTCCAGCAAGCGAACCGTCTAAAAAGGCCAATGGTCCAACTTTATATAGTAAAATGGTACTTTTGTTTAGAGTGTAGGAACTTTTTTGTATGTGTATGTGAAGCATTCGCAGCCGGAGCAGCGCGCTCCAGCATTTGGAAGCAACAGTATACGCAGCAATATGAAACAAAAAACTTTCACGGCCTGCAGCAAAATGATTGAAAATATGATTGCTGTAAATCAGTGATTCTCAAACTTTTTTTGCGGCACACTTTTAACAATTCCAAAATTAGGCGGCACACTACCTACTAAGGGCCTGAGCGAATTGTGACTAAATTGATGACTAAGGGTCTGTGCCAAAATAGCAATTCAAATGTCAATTTGTATGGAAAACTCATTTCAATTAGTAAATTGGATTTTCGACGGTTTGGAAATGTGTAAATTATTTTACACATTTCATTTTTGACTTGAATCAAAACTAGCCGCTAAAAAAATTTAAAAGCAAACAAGTAAATAACAATAAATTATGGAAAAATAAAATAAATGGTTAAAAAAATTTTTAAAAAAAATTCTTTTCATTAACTAAAAAATGTACTGAAAAGTAAAAAATAAAAAATATTTTAAAGAAAGCGTGAAATTTCAATTTTAATGAAAAAGTTAATTAAAAGAATGGCGCATTTTTCATCAAAAAATTTTGTTAGAATTTGAAATTAACAAAGCAAAAAATTGAGGGTTATTGTAAATCTCACGCGATTTACAGTTATATTTTCAATTTTTGATGAAAAATGCGCCATTCTTTTAATTAACTTTTTCATTAAAATTGAAATTTCACGCTTTCTTTAAAATATTTTTTATTTTTTACTTTTCAGTACATTTTTTAGTTAATGAAAAGAATTTTTTTTAAAAATTTTTTTAACCATTTATTTTATTTTCTACTTTTAAGTTTATTATATGTATTCCGCCATTTTATGATGGCAATTCTATTAGATTTAAAATTACGTCACACAGTTTACTGTATTCATTTGATACCCATGTCGTGGGCTCGGTGGAACATAATTGCAAAAACGGCCGCCATCTCGGAACCGTCTTCTTGATTTTTTTACAAAAAGGTTAGTTTGCATTTAGTACTTATACATGATGAGTTGAACTCAAGTTGAACCCAAGTCTAACTACATGTAAACGGGAGTCGAGTTGGGTTAAGTTTGACTGAACTCGACTCAGCTCTGCTACCTGGGTTTAGTTGAAATTATGCATACGGACATGAGTTCAGTATTTGAGTAGTTGAATTTAGTTGACAGCAGCATCTCTGTGTTTGTTTGTGATTTTTTGTAACGTGTATTGCTTCTTTATTATCAACTCACCCTTAACTCAACTATTCATCTCATCATTCATACACATTAACCCAGTGGCGGATCTAGAAATTCATTTTGGGGGGGGCCATCCTCATCCATTGGCGAATTTTTTAAGCTTTTGACGAAGGGTTGTAGAGCTTCACAAATATAAATAAAAACACAAAGATTTTGTTTTTAGTTATTGAAATAACTTAACTTAACTTTTATTTATTTAAATAATAAAATTAAGTCTTCTTGCTTTTTGTTTAGCAAATCTTTCGATAACACTGTAGAACAAATGACAAACTATTTTTTCTCATATGGAAAAAAAAATGATATTCATTGAGATCTGAATTTTTGGAACACGACTGTTTTGGTCGTTTGTAATTATCAACGCTTTTTCAAAAGTTATTAACTTTTGAATGTTATGTTAAATGCAAGCAATATTAAAACAAATAATTTCGTTTTTCGCAAATATTTTATTTTAATACAACAGAAAATGTATACAAAAGTACTATATATACTATATATATAAAAAGTTTTTGTTTTGAACAATTACAGTTAAATTCTACGTAAAATTTCTGATCCGACCATATTAAAAAAACCCATATTGAGTAAAAAAAAGTTCGAACTTTCAAAAGTTAATAACTTTTGAAAAAGAGTTGATAATTACAAACGACCAAAACAGTCGTGTTCCAAAAGTTCAGATCTCAATGAATATCAAATTTTTTTCCATGTGAGAAAATTCGTGTTTCATAGTGTAATATTATCAATATTCATATGGATATCATGGTGAATATTTAGCAGGGCTAGACCCGTAAGCCTGTCTTCACCCATGCAGGTCCTCAGCCGTGTTTTAATACGACTTAATGTTGCAAAGGACCGTTCAGCTGTCGCAACACTTGATGGAAGCGTAAGCAATATCTGTATCATTGTGCTGATGATAGGATACTGATCCTTGTTACAATAACTGAATGTCGCAACAGCAGTTTCGGGTAAGGAACTTCCCTTTTCCTTCTGTCGGTTCCATTTTTGTCTCCAGGCTTCATACTCCTTTTTCATTTTAAAGGATACTCCCCTTACATCTTCAAGGAAATCCTTATATTGGATTGCCAATGACAATGCTTTTTTGACATCTTCGCTGCTATCAGTTATACGGCTCGGAATGAATATGGCCAGATTAAAAGAATTTAAGGTATCTTTAGGTAAACGTTCTTTCAAATCTGCAATAACGTAGTCTAAGACCGGGATATAAACTGACCTCAAGTGGTACTCTTCCACGTTATCTGCCGGTGGATTAGATCGATGTTCTTGTCGGGCTTTTGAGGAATTGCGTAGAGTGGTAATTTGAATACCTCTTTCTTCTGTAATCATTTTCGTCTCGACGAATAGGTTTTTAAAGCATTCAGATGCTTTTTCTCGATGTGACTGTAGAATAGCCAACACATCTTGAAGAGCATCATTTGCACAAACCAAGTCTAACGACTCAGACTGCAGAAGAGTACTTAGTTGTTGTGTAGTTCCCAGGACATCGCATAGAACAATTACTGAAACCAAGAAGTCGCTGTTTTCAAGGACACTGCGAAGACAAAAAGCTTCCGATGATGTTGACTTGTCCTGCCAATTCTCGATTTTGTCAAGTGCGTTCATGATTCCTGGCAAATTTGTACGAAATTGCAAAACGCCATCGTGTCTTTCCGCCCATCTAGTTTCGTAAAGCCCTCTGAAAGCTATACCGAGTTCTTGTTGAAATAAGTGAGCCCGTTTGGCTGAAGCATTAGCGAACTGAATCACTTTTTTAATTGTTCCCATAGCATTTCTGCAGGACGCCACACTGCAAGTCTTTGCAAGAGAATTATTCAAAGAATGGTTGTAGCATGGGCATCCTTTGGCATTTGTTGCTTCAAGCTGGATTGTTGCAACAGCTCCCAGATTCTTTTGGTTTCCAGAAATCATTACGCTGCAGTTGTCCGTTCCGATCCCGACACATTTTGAGGTATCCAAAGTAAAAGACTTGACAATATCCAGCACTATATGACCTAGAGCCTCGCCAGAAAGTCGTTTCTCTCCGCGCTCAGCAACGTCCTCCTTGCGAATAGATTCGTAACAATCGACAAAAGATAAGAAATCTTTTCTGATTTGGCCCTCGTAAAAATACCGTAAAGAAAGGCTAAGTTGTTGATATTTGTTAAACGTTGTAACTTATTTAAATTATTTAAAATGATATTTTGAATTCAGCGCCACCATGCAACAATACCTGAACAATTTTTTTTTAATTTAATTTTTTTTTAAAACAATAGTGATACTTGTTGGTTTGGGGGGGGGGGCCATGGCCCCCATGGCCCCCCCCTGGATCCGCCACTGCATTAACCACCCGAACTACAAGTGTGTTCAAAATTGGAAGTTGATCGGTTATATTTTCTACTTTTTAGTCTATTATAAGCTTTCCGCAATTTAGTGTTGGCCGCCATTTTGAATTTGGAATGACGCCACATAGCTTATTGTGTTCTACCTGTCATATCCTTTCATTTGATACCCGTGTCAGAGGGCCGCGGAGCACAATTTCAAAAATCGGGCGCCATTTTGGAACCGCCATCTTGATATTTTTACAAAATGGCCAGATTGCATTGTCATCCAAACTAACCGTGTATGCAAAATTTCAGCTCTATCCGAAACCGGGAAGTGGGTCAAATGTAACTTCCAAGATTTGACGACAAACAGTGTAAGTGTTGGCCGCCATTTTGAATGTGGAATGACGCCACATAGCTTATTGTGTTCTACCTGTCATATACTTTCATTTGATACCCATGTCAGAGGGCCGCGGAGCACAATTTGTAAAATCGGGCGCCATTTTGGAACCGCCATCTTGATATTTTTACAAAATGGCCAGATTGCATTGTCATCCAAACTAAACGTGTATGCAAAATTTCAGCTCTATCCGAAACCGGGAAGTGGGTCAAATTTAACTTCCAAGATTTGACGACAAACAGTGTAAGTTAAATAAAAGAATTTAAAAACGGGAAAAGACGTAACTGATATCAGTTTATTGCTTAGCTAAATGGAACAAATGTTTTGAGAAAAATATTACATAAATAAAAATTTTAGCTATGACTTCTTTAAGCACTTTGGGTGTTCAAACCTAGTGGTGGAAAAAATAATAGAAACAGAAAGATATTTCATAATCATCCATCTATTCACAGGGATGTATTTAATAAAACTTAATTTAACATTTTTGGAAAAAAGGGAAATTTTGAAAATTAAACAAAATGAAATTGTTCACAACTCTTCCTTATTTTGTGTTATTAAAAGACGCTCAATTGGAAGAGAGAGGAAAGGAAGGGACTTTATTCACATGAAACCAAGTTTTGGCAAGTTTTAAGGTGTTTCGGGGCATTATCCTGCAGGAATTTCCATTTTTGAGGCATATTTTCCTTTTCGTAGGGATGCATCTGTATACAGTATTTCTAACAATCTATCGCACACATTTTGCCTTTAATCCAAAATATGAGTCCAACATCGCTTGTAAAAAAAAAGTTCAAAGCATGATGCATCCTCCACCGCTTTATTGTTTTTAGGGTGCATTTGCATTAAATTCACAATTGTTTCTATTGTTTTTTAATAAAATCTTGCATAAATATTTCTTCGTCCATTTACAATTAAAAATTGTCAGCTGTCATTGAAATGTGTGAATTGATATTTTGGAACATTTTGGAATATCGAAGTGCCATGGGAAATGAGAAAAATTCGAAAGGGTATTTTGACAAAGGGCCTAAACTAAATTTTGGAGCTTTTGTCGTTAATGTAGGGAATTGCTGTGTGAATTCTTTTGATGAATAAATTCAACTGACATAACTGTCAGGTAATCGAATATTGGGAAGGCATTAACTTTTACTTTTATAATTTATAGTATATGCTCCAATAATGTCCTGTCGTCTGCAATCATATTTGCTTTACTGGGGATCAAATGGTAGTAACGGCCTCAGGGACCTTTGGTGGTGCCGGTACACCAAAGGGACAAGTCCTGAGAAGCGCCATCTGCGACCCATGGTCTTCACGACCTAAGTCCTTCCGATATGCTACCGAATCCTACCTCCACCTCCACGAAGATGTTAACTTTCCATCGGGTGTTCCCTGGATGCTCTTGTATATACAAGAGTAACTGACGGAGGAGGGTGAAAGGCGAGTGTTTCGCGCCTCAAAACGAAACAATTACCGGACTGGTCCTCCAAGTTGGGGGTTGGGCGGCAGGCTGACAACCTTCCACCGTAAAAACCCACCCGTCACGAATCCTCAAGGCAGGCCTCGGACAGGACGGACTCAACGGCAACGACCCAGGCAACGAAATATGGAATTTGACATTGGAACTTGGAACGTCAGAACGCTCAACAGGACGGGCGCTCTGCGTTCGCTTTTATTATTATTGAAAAAATACGGCATAGCAATCACCGCTCTACAGGAAACCAAATGGACTCACAGTGGCATAATGGATCTCAAAACCCACACGATACTCTCCAGTGGTTCATCGAATGGAAGAAGAGAGTTCGGAGTTGCCTTCACAGTCGAAAAGGAAAATGAAATCACTGATTCTGGACTTCAAGCCAGTAAATAATAGGATAGGTACGCTTCGGATTAAAACAAGACTACATAACATTAGTCTCATAAACGTCCATGCGCACACAGAAGACAAGACGGATGAGGAGAAAGAGGAATTCTACCAGGAGCTAACAAACGTCATCAGATTAATACCGTCAAACGATATTAAAATGGTGCTTGGAGACATGAACGCCAAAGTAGGAAAAGAAGAGGAATTCCTAGGAGTCATAGGAAAGCACAGCCTACATAACGCTACCAATGACAATGGTAGTAGATTGATCGATCTCGCTAGCTCGAACTCAATGGTAGTAAGTTCAACAATGTTCCCACATAAAAATATTCATAAGATGACGTGCAGTCACCAGACAGGGTTACATATAATCAAATAGACCACGTCCTAATTGAGAGAAGAGGGGCCACGAGTATACTGGATGTGAGAACTATGAGGGGAGCGTGCTGTGGCTCGGACCACTATCTTGTCAAAGTGAAATTTAGAGCCCGGATAACGACCAAAACTCAAAGAGGGCAAACACAGCTAAGGTACGATATAGACAAGCTGAAACTTGAAGAAAGAAGAAAGGCCTATCAGAATGCTATCGTACAAAACCTGAGAGAAGGAGTAGGAGAAGAGCCTGACATTAACAACAAATGGGAAAAGCTGAAAAACAGGGTAAAGGAGGCAGCTGAAGACGCCCTACGCTGGGCCCCCAGACAGACTAGAATTGACTGGTTTGATCGGGATTGCAGAGCTGCAATAGAAGAACGAAACCAGAGCCACCGGGAGTACATGGCAAGGCCCACAAGAGCAAGGATGGAAGTCTTTAAGCTAAAAAGAAGAACTGCAGACAAGCTGTGCAGAAAGAAAAAGAGAGAGTATCTAAACAGGAGGATCCTACAGAAACAGGAAGACTTCAGCGAAAGTAGAACTAGGCAAGCCTACAAAGGAACACGCCAGATCAGTAATAAGTTTCAGCCAAGAACGGATATTTGTAGAGACATGGATGGGAACCTATTAGCAGACCCGGATAGGATAAAGGAAAGATGGAGACAATATTTTCAAAACTTATTGAATCCAACCCAAAGAATAAACGAAGACTCACAGGCGGAAGCAATGGTAATACCTCAAGATAGTATCCCAATAGAACCACCAACACTGGATGAGGTACGGGAAGCTGTGAAAAGGCAAAAAAGCAGCAAATCCCCAGGCATCGATGGAATCGCAGCTGAGCTACTAAAGGAAGGAGGGCCGCAACTCTTAAGGAACTTACACGAACTCATATGTAACCGCTGGGAGGAAGAAGTTATACCAGATGACTGGAAGAAAGCGATTACATGTCCAATCTACAAGAAAGGAGATAAATTAACCTGTAAAAACTACAGAGGCATCTCACTCCTCAGCACCAGCTACAAAACCTTCACAATCCTTGTGAAACAAAAACTAGAACCTATAGCGGAAGGCCTTATAGGAGAATATCAAGCTGGTTTTAGGACAAACAGGTCAACATCGGACCAGCTGCTGACCTTAAAACAAATTCTGGAGAAAACCTGGGAAAGGAATATAGATATATACCAGATATTTGTCGACTTTCAACAGGCATATGACTCGATAAACAGAGAGGGGCTGTACAGGATCCTATTGGAATTAGGAGTACCCTCCAAGCTGGTACGACTGATAAAATGCGCAACGAATAGCTCCCTGGCGAAAGTAAGGATTCAAAATGCAATAACAGAAGAGTTCGAAGTGCGACAAGGTCTTAGACAAGGAGATGGACTAGCCCCCATGCTTTTCAACCTGGCCCTAGAATGGGTGATAAGAAAAACATCAGTACGGAGAAATGCGTCCATAGCAACGCAGTCTGTACAATTACTTGGATATGCGGATGACGTGAACATCGTGGGAAGGTCCTTCTTGGCAGCAAAAGAAGTCTATGTCGAATTAAAAGAGGCGGCCAAGGACATAGGGCTGAACATCAATGAAGAAAAAACGAAGGTGATGCAACAATCCAGAGCTGGAAGATTTAGAATGGGAAGAAATATAACTATCGACGAACATAATCTAGAAGTAGTCGATAAAACAGTCTACCTTGGGTCTACAATTACAAAAAGAAACGATGAAAAGGAAGAAGTAACTAGACAAATACTACTGGCTAATAGAGCTTTTTATGCCCAAAAACAAATATTGCACTCAAGATTTGTGCACAGGAAAACGAAACTCTCACTCTACAAAATAGTAATACGACCAGTACTGTGCTATGGCAGCGAGACTTGGACCAAAAATTACTCAGAAAGATACGACAATGTAATCCTTTCTGTGCGAAGAAAAAGGAAAGTAAAAATCTATGATCTTCTGTCTATTCATATACGCGCTCCGGAATGGCGAGAGGGCGGAGCAATGGCAAACTACACAAACACATGCAGAGCAGGAAGTACACGAAGATGGTACATGAATTCACACAAGCAAAATAAAAGTCCAGACGGCACAAAAAATTGCGGAGAAGAGAAATCAGTGCGTCTCTTTCTCACTTCGTGAAATAACATTTCTTTATTTACCCTCTCTTTCTTCGATTTTTGTTTTGTTTTTAAATTGAATTTTGTCTCGCTTGCACCTTGTCTATTTGATATATGAGTTTGGGCTAGGACAGCAAAGTGTGCGGACGTGTGCTGTTCCGGTCCCTAAAGAACGCGCCGAAGAAAAAAAAAACAAAGAGCAAAAAAAAAATTGTGAACAGTGAAAAAGAAAAAAAAATTGTGGAAACAATAAAAACTAAAAACGTGCACAAAAAAACAGTGTCATAAAAAACGAGCGCAGGCTAACGCGAAGGTCCATCACCCTTCACTAGACACGACCGGACCGACGAACGGCGCAAGTAAGTACCCTTGCTCCCTACCCTCTCTCGCATCACGGTCCTGCAGGTGCCGCGGCTAAAATCTGTCGGTCGATAAAATTTGCCCCGTCTCAAAAGGCATAACACTTTGACGCGGACAAATTTTATTGACTCTGATGGTTGCGGCAAATGTAATGCCGGGAAATATCCCCGAGAAAGTGGCGATTGAGCCTGCGCAACCGAAGTCCCGTTACAGGTCAAATTTTTGTATTGACTTTTGTAACATTCGTGGACTTCATGCGAATTTCTCTTTTGTTGAGTGCCACTTATCTAATTATAAACCCCCAATCTTCGCACTTAGTGAAACCCAAATATCACCCGATACTGACTTAGGTCATTACCAGGTGTCGGGGTACACTTTAGTGCACAATCTCTCCTCCCATAGGGGTATTGCCATATTTGTTAGGGATGACGTGGCTTAATGTAAAATATTTTCAAACACGACTTCAGATTTAAACTATCTTTGGGTTAAAATCATATTCCAAAGCCACTTCATATTCTTCTGCTTCCTATACAGAAGTCCTAACATAAGTAACGAAGCCTCCACTTCATCTTTTGATACCATTTCCGAACAAATCTCGGGATTTTTGTCGTCCAATCCTGAGTGTGAAATCATCGTTGCGGGTGATTTCAATGTTCACAACGCAAAATCGCTGACTTACTCAAATGGCACCAGTGTTTCTGGCAAGGACGTCGAGCTCTTTGCAGACGCCAATAATTTGCATCAAATTGTGGATCGTCCCACAAGAGTCCCTGATGTTGCTGATCAAGGAACCTATCTTCTTGATCTTTTTTTAACTTCTCATCCAGCGCGTTACTCTGTTGACGTTGATTCACCTCTCGGCAATTCGGACCACTCCTTAGTTAACGCTAGTTTCCCATTCAAATTTCCCACCCCTCCCAAACCAGGTAAAAGAACTGTATGGCATTATGGGAAGGCCAATTGGCTGGGGCTTATTAATTTTTTCCAATCTACTGACTGGAACCAGTGTTTCCGTAACAAAAACGTCTACTCTGCCGCTATCCGTATCTCTAGGATCATACAGGCAGGAATGCATCTGTTCATTCCTCATTCTACCAAATCTGTGAAGGCTAAGTCCAACAGATGGTTTAATCAGGAGTGTATGAATGCAATCAGAAATAAAGAAGCCGCCTTTCGAGCTTACAAGAGCTCCCCTAGTGAATCGCTCCGTGTAGAGTATATAAAACTAAGAAATTCCTGTAAAGTCACCATCAGGAATGTCAAAAATTCATTTGACAACAAGTTGAGAAGTAAACTCTTTAATGCAACCTCCGGTAGCAAGAACTTCTGGTCCTTGGTAAGCTCCATTAAGAAGAATTTCACTTCATCCTCAACTCCTTCATTCATCCACGATAAGAAGGTGATAACAGACAGAAAATCCAAGGCCGATTTATTAGCATCTCTGTTTGCTTCCAATTCTTCTTTACCCCAAATTGATATGCTACCCCCGGTTCTCGAGCACAGCGCTCATTTAATGGACAGGGTTTTCTTCAGGACTCGCGAGGTGTACAGGTGCCTCAAGGAGCTCGATATCAATAAATCCACTGGACCCGATAATATACCCCCTATCGTCTTAAAACAATGCGCCTCACCTTTGGCTAAACCTCTGCGCAAACTTTTTGCCCTATCATACTCTTCCGGAGTCTATCCAGACTCTTGGAAACTTGCCCATGTACAGCCAATACCGAAAAAAGGTGACTCCAGCGACCCCTCTAACTATCGCCCAATAGCAATTACTTCTATTCTCTCCAAAACAATGGAGACGATAATCAACAAAAAACTTATGGGATATCTATAATCCAACCTACTCATAAACGACAGACAGTATGGCTTCCGACACAGAAGATCCACTGGCGATCTTTTAGTTTGTCTTACAGAACACCTCAGCCGAAGTTTGCATGGATCAGGTGAATCCAGTCTGGTTGCTTTGGATATCTCCAAGGCTTTTGATAGAGTTTGGCACTTAGCCTTGTTAGCTAAACTCAAAGCTATTGGAATCGACTCACTTTTACAGAAATGGATTGAGAATTTCCTTTCCGGCCGTTCAATTAAGGTAGTATTGGATGGCATCAAATCTGAACCCCACCCTATCTCTGCGGGGGTCCCCCAAGGGTCAATTTTATCACCAGCCCTATTTCTCATCTTTATAAATGATCTACTTTCAATCCCCTCCAACCCACTTCTCAGCTTCGCTGACGACGGTACCCTGCGTTACTCTTACAGCTACGATACAAGACAGACTCATGCCAGATCCTGTCTTGATGATCGTGAAGTAATGTTCAACTCTATTAATAACGACATTGAACTTATTCTGGAGTGGGGAACAAAGAATCGTGTCGAATTCAACCCCTCCAAAACCAAGTACTGTCTTATATCCAAGAAGAAGATCAACACCTCACCATCCTTGTCAGTGGATGGCGTGGAACTAAAAGCCGACCCATCCCTTCACATCTTAGGCGTGACTTTAGCCAAAGACTTGCGATGGAATGACCACATATTCCAAATCGCCAAACAAGCATCCTAGTGCTTGGGATTTCTTAAGAGGTGCAAGTTCCTCCTCCAGCCACCGGCCCGCGCTGTTATTTATAAATCCTACATTCGGCCTCTTCTCGAATATAACTCCCTCGTCTGGGGCGGCGCGTCGATAACCACCTTGGCATGGTTAGATAAGGTCCAAAAAAAGGCCCTTAAATTAATTGATGACGACACCGCCTGCTCCACCATCGACCCCTTGAGCCACCGTAGGAATGTAGCAGCACTAACAAAATTTTATCGCTACTATTATAGCGACTGTTCCTCCGAAATAAACGCTCTCCTGCCTCCACGGCAATCTTATACCCGCAACACCAGATTAGCCCACTCGTCTCATTCCCTCCACCTGCAACTCCCCCTTTCACGCACTCAACAAGATATGAATTCGTTTGTAAATAGAACAACTCGACTGTGGAATAATCTCTCTCAGTCAGTATTTCCGAGCTCCTACAACATCCAAGAGTTCAAAGGCGGGGTTCATCGCCACCTTCTTCAACACCCCTTCACACCCCCATAACCCTTAACCTATTCCCCCCCCCGTACTAAGCTTGCTGCTAGACATTGCACCATGACGTGACAAACGACATGACGGACTGGTAGTACAAAGGGTGATTCCTGAGTTTAGCACTGCCACATAAAAAAAAAATATTCACTCGCAAGGGAGCTTATGGGAAATTTTGAGAGCGTCGTATCTTTGTGGGTAATTTGTGCTTGGACAAGAAGATAGAGGAACAAGTCAACAGGTTTGAGAGGAAGGTGCTCAGATGCATAATAGGCCCAACGAGAGAGGATGGGATATGGCGAAGGAGATACAACAACGAGTTGTATGAAATTTTTGACGACCCAGAACTCTCAACGTTTATAAAAATCAACAGACTAAGACTAGCCGGCCACGTAATCAGGATGAATGATAACCGTATCCCAAAACGGCTTATGGTGGCCGAAATTCCAGGAAACAGACCAGTAGGTAGACCCAGGAGAAGATGGATGGACTCTGTGACGGCTGACGCAGAGACAATGCTGAACATTCGGAACTGGAGAACTGCTGCAAGGAACCGTCAGACTTGGAGAAATGCCTTAGAGGAGGCCAAGGCTCGATTTGGGCTGTAGCGCCATTGGATGGATGGTATGTAAAGCAAATATGATTGCAGACGACAGGACATTATTGGTCATATGGGCTGGGCCAATGGGGGAGGGGTCCAATTTAAACTTACACCGACTCCCCCTACACAACCCAAAAATAAAAACTTTGTCCTGCATTTTTGCATTCCATGGGCTATATGCCAAATGGAACCCTTTGCAGTCATGACGATAATTGCCTAGAATATGAGTTACATATATTTTTTCACTAGTTAAACCAGTGAACTTAAAATTCATACAAACAAATTCATTTTTAGCGCGAGCTTTTCACTCGTTCAAATGCAGAGTTCTCCATAATGAAAAATTATCCCATAGCGTTGAAGTGAGTTCAGGAGTACGACAAGGATGCCTACTTTCGCCATTACAGTGACGTGGAACTGGTAGATAAATAAGTAAAGTAATTTGTCATATTTTTTTCTTCCTTCTTCTTTATCTTACTAATATTATAAACGTGAATGTTTGTATGTATGTTTGTTACTCTTTCACGCAAAAACTACTGAATGGATTTTAATGAAACTTTACAATAATATAGCTCATATATCAGAATAACATATAGGCTATAATTTATAAAAAAATTCAAAATGGCCGCCGAAAACTCAAAATGGCCACGCAAATTGTGTTCTGATTTCAATGAAAGTTGGTATATAGAGGTTTTAAAGGTCGCTAATAACGAATATGTGGTCAAAACTTATAAATTCAAAATGGCCGTGCCAATATGGCCGACGAATTTGCCAATTGTGTTCCGATTCCAATGAAAATCGAAATCTGGCGGATTTTAAGGTTGCAAATAACGAATTTATGATCAAAACTTATAAATTGAAAATGGCGGATGAATTTTTCCAATTGTATTCCGATTCCAATGAAAGTGAATATCTAGGGGTTTCTAAGGTTGCAAATAACGAATTTATGATCAAAACTTATAAATTCAAAATGGCCGCGCCAATATGGCCGACGAATTTTTCCAATTGTATTCCGATTGCAATGAAAATCGGTATCTGGGGGCTTTTAGGGCAAACAACGAATTTATGATCAAAGCTTATAAATTCAAAATTGCGGGTCCAATATGACGCACGAATTTTCCCAAGCCACATTCTGAAATGTAGTAAATTTCTAAAATTCCCTCTAACCAGTATAGAAACAGTAAAAACGGTAGAAAGAGTCGAAGTTTGCAAATTTGTGCGCCCCTACATTGTCATCACGAGGTTAAACGATGTCATCTATCGCTTCCAAAAAGTTCGATCGGAAAAAACGGGACCTGGAGGAAGCTGTGTTCGGGACGACGAATACTGAGTAAGAAGGGAGCAGTGTAACGGCTAACCGAAAAGAGAAAGTTAAAATTCCAATTCACCGAGAAGTTACATGTTTAGATGAATCTACTTGAATACATAACGCTGTTCTAATTGAATCACCGATAAGATTGGGAAGAGGGAATTTTTTTCCAGATTTATTGTTTTTTTTCCTACCGCGTACAACGCACACATAATTTTTTTTTATTTAAAAGCCTTGCAACGCACACAGGTTTTTTACTATAGGCTATCTTACTAATATTATAAACGCGAATGTTTGTATGGATGTTTGTTACTCTTTCACGCAAAAACTACTGAATAGATTTTAATGAAACTTTACAATAATATAGCTCATACTTCAGAATAACATATAGGCTATCTCGAAACCTTCGGGTAGCTGTAGTGTACTGATATAGAAAAATCCGAAACTTTTGTATGGGAGGTACTCTTCAAATTTCTGCTAAAGAAGTCACATCCATTTTGTTTTGGTTTTTTTCCGAAAAAATACGATTTCCAAAGTTTCAGATCGATCGGAGTTTATTTACGGATAGTTGCCGTACAATTTTGTTGAAAAAATCAGATTAATCGCGAAGGACGCGGTTCTCTGAACTTGGATTGAAGTAACTTCGGCTGCATGTGCCTGATTTTAGCAATGTATGTCTTAAATGAAAAGTCTCGAAACCAAAAAGACGACAAATTCAATAATCAGATGTTCGTCGCTTTTTCTTTTTGAGCTATGGTACCTGGAAATTTGCATAGATTTCAAGGTGCTTGATTTTTCAACATACAATAATTTTGCATGGGACATATTTTTTTTTCATATTTCTTACGGAAAAATTACTCTTTATCATGCCGTTAAATGTTTGAAAAGTTCGCCCAATGTTGCCAAACGTTGCTTATTGAACGTATTAACTGTCTCCATTCATAGTGTGAATGTGTGACATCATCGGGAATTGCATCAACGCTACTTGATGGTGGATGTTTAGTGTATTGAGCACCCAAGTTCCTATTGAATTTGAACCAGAGAGAAACACCTACATGTAACATCAGTAAAAACTCCCGTATTGCCACATCCGTGCAAAATTATTATTTTGGAGCGAATGCACCATGGCCTATAAAAAATAGGTCGAAGCGCATGACAGGGCTTTTCAAGATTTCCGAGGAAAACCTAATCCATGGTAGGCGCTCTGACACTACTTGCTCAACTTTGCCTGGTATACTTCGATCAAAGCCTGCAAATGAGCTGAACGGATGCATGCTTGAAAGCATCACATCTATGGAACAGTATTGAAAAAACCAACTTTTGGTCGTTTCAAATAGCGAAATTTCAATCGATAGCATCGATATTATTCGGAATCAAAAATACGAAAATGGCTCCTACTGTATATTAAAATTCTTATCACCTCAACTGCAAAATAAACGGAAGCTATAGCGCGTACCAAAAGAATTGGAAATATAAACACAGGCGGCGAACTGACAATTTCACACCCATTAAAATTTCGTGTATGGATAAAGTTCAAGCGGACGTGCATTGTAATTTCTTCTTCGAAATTCATTTACGGGCAAAAACACTCCCTCATAGCATCTGACCACGACAAGAGTGGCAGTGAGACCGCTGAATTGTGATTAGGGATATAAATGAGCAAGTGATTTGGGTTTTTAAACGAACGGAGTTACACTTTTCTTTACGAATGTACTTGCATCCCGGGATTTGAGACTCTCAGTGCCCATCGATTTTGAGATTCCCAATTGTTTTGGCGCACGCCATACTATTGGCTTATTTTTGCAGCGAGGCGCACCGGGTTCCAGCTAGTTGATCATATTTACTTCTTTCTATAAATTCTTTTCTACTGATGCTATTTCTAAAGTCCTTTTCCTTCTAAACAACTTTCATTTCCCTTCGGGCTGCTACGTACTTTCCATGATTTGATCTTGTATACATATCGATTACCCGCCAAAATATTCTCTTACCTTTATTAAAGCATTATTGCCATGAAAAGATACTTAATCAAGTGCCACATAATTAACAAATTAACCAGTATGCGACTGTATTCGATAGTGAATTCCTAACAGAATTCATGTATTCCCAAAGAGATAAATTTACGTAAACTTGATAAGTGGTCAGACCGTTCTGACCACATTCAGAGTATTGGGGATGAAGTTATAACCCCTGCAGTGACATGAATCTCTTTATGTGGTTAAATCATCTCTGCAGGGGCACCTAAATTATTAAATAAACACAAATAATAAAACAGAAACGTCTGGTGCCCGGCAAAGCGTAGTATAACATAATGCAGCACAGTGGGACAAATATTAGGAGAACCTGAAATGACTCCCCGCCTTCGAACATAAATTTGCACTTTTTGTGTAATTTAACCATGTTTAAAACTTTCAGCCGCCACAAGCTGTATCCTTGCAGGGTTGTAAATATGGTAATAAAATCAAACTAATTGGCATCTGAGGGAGGGTGGGACTGGTTGCCTTGCATGCTTCAACAGGGACCTTATGATGTAAAACGTTTTCTTGTGCTGTGTAGTTTTTGGTGACAAAATACAAAAAATTAACGAGAATTAAATTAAAGTTCAATTGTTTAACATTATGCATTGTATATAGGGCTGCCATCCGTCCGGGTTTCCCGGGATTTGTCCTAGTTTGGAGGGCGTCCGGGCGGAGTAAAACCCGGGCAATGTTTGTGTCAGGAGTGACCCAATCAATTGAATGATAATAATAGTACAGCCAATCTGTAAGTGAGCCTCCGAAAAATGACATACCGAAATTTGACTTGATGAATCGTTAGGGGGGCATGTAATGAAATTCGGTCCAGCCGTTTTTTTGTTTAAGCGAGGTAAGTGATTTTTGTACCTGCACGATATTGCACGAACCAACCATGATACCGACTTCTTTGAGGTGCCAATCGTAGCGTATTACCGAAAGTACAGTTCGAAAAGATTTTCATAAAATTCGATCGAGCGGTATCTATGTTTAAAGGGCGTAAGTGATTTTTGTACATGCTCTATAGAACACAAACCAAAAATGATATTGACTTCAGTGAGGTGTCGTTCGAAGCGTATTAACCGAAATATGATCTGAAAAGATTTTCATGAAATTCGGTCTAGCCGTTTTTTTTAAGCGACGTAAGTGATTTTTGTAAATGCACGATTTAGCACGAACCAACCATGATACCGACTTCTTTGAGGTGCCGATCCTAGCGTATTACCGAAAGTACACTTTGAAAAGATTTTCATAAAATTCGATCAAGCGGTATCTATGTTTAAAGGGCGTAAGTGATTTTTGTACATGCTCGATATAACGCAAACCAAAAATGATATTGACTTCATTGAGGTGCCGATCGAAGCGTTGGAATGACACCCGTTCAAAATGAAGTTCACTTTTATGGATTCAGCCAAGCAATAGCTTCCCAAAGAGTCATCACTCGTCAAAATCCGAGTTTCTTTAGAAACCATTCAACAAATACGTTAACCATTACAAACATGACGAAATTTTCAAACGTTAGTTCAGAACTGTTTGAACGGCGGATTGTTTTGGGAATTGAGTTCATCGCGGGATTTCCAGTGATTACAGTTTGGCCTTTTCGGACAAGTTTGACAAATCCGTTACATTGATTAATTTTGGTACTATCTCCTGAAATCGTTCGAATTGAAAATGAAGTTTTTACCATTGCAGTTTATCATCAGCGCGTCAACACGCTCAAAATGAATTCGCTTTATAGTGTAGCGAACGAAGTGCCAGGGACATGTTTGTTTGCTACTGTTCAACAAAAAAAGTTCTTTAGAAAAGCCTTGCGGATTTACCATTCTTATCGTTATTTCAAAGAGCTTCCTTCCATCATACTGGGAAGTTGATCGTGTAGACCGAAAGGGTCGAACCCACATCGCAACTAGTTTTTATATATCGACAAAATAATTATTTTTTAATTTCCTTCGGGGAATTTTGTTCCATATTAAACAAGTTTTCGACATGAGCTTCCAGAACAAAAGCCGATGAGAACGAAATTATGGCGAAATTTGCAGCTAAAAAAGTATTGTTTATATCGAATAAAGAAACCATGACGTGGATGAAGAATCAACGAATTTTATTGTTTACATTTAATTTCCCCGATATCAATGGCAACTTAACTTTTTATATGCCTTATATTATCTTGATTTGTATGTGTGTGTAGTGTAAACAAATCTTGCAACTTGACTTTGACCAAGTTCCATATAACCGATCAACTGCAAATTTTGCACATACGTACCTATAGTTCGCATGACAATACAATCTGCAATCAAATTTTGCAATTGCGCTCCCCGACCCCAGACATGAATTTTGTTTCATATTAAAGTTTTTTTTAATTCGTCCGAAAATATGCAAATACTAGCTGGAACCCGGTGCGCCTCGCTGCAAAAATAAGCCAATAGTATGGCGTGCGCCAAAACAATTGGGAATCTCAAAATCGATGGGCACTGAGAGTCTCAAATCCCGGGATGCCAGTACATTCGTAAAGAAAAGTGTAACTCCGTTCGTTTAAAAACCCAAATCACTTGCTCATTTATATCCCTAATCACAATTCAGCGGTCTCACTGCCACTCTTGTCGTGGTCAGATGCTATGAGGGAGTGTTTTTGCCCGTAAATGAATTTCGAAGAAGAAATTACAATGCACGTCCGCTTGAACTTTATCCATACACGAAATTTTAATGGGTGTGAAATTGTCAGTTCGCCGCCTGTGTTTATATTTCCAATTCTTTTGGTACGCGCTATAGCTTCCGTTTATTTTGCAGTTGAGGTGATAAGAATTTTAATATACAGTAGGAGCCATTTTCGTATTTTTGATTCCGAATAATATCGATGCTATCGATTGAAATTTCGCTATTTGAAACGACCAAAAGTTGGTTTTTTCAATACTGTTCCATAGATGTGATGCTTTCAAGCATGCATCCGTTCAGCTCATTTGCAGGCTTTGATCGAAGTATACCAGGCAAAGTTGAGCAAGTAGTGTCAGAGGGCCTACCATGGATTAGGTTTTCCTCGGAAATCTTGAAAAGCCCTGTCATGCGCTTCGACCTATTTTTTATAGGCCATGGTGCATTCGCTCCAAAATAATAATTTTGCACGGATGTGGCAATACGGGAGTTTTTACTGATGTTACATGTAGGTGTTTCTCTCTGGTTCAAATTCAATAGGAACTTGGGTGCTCAATACACTAAACATCCACCATCAAGTAGCGTTGATGCAATTCCCGATGATGTCACACTTCACACTATGAATGGAGACAGTTAATACGTTCAATAAGCAACGTTTGGCAACATTGGGCGAACTTTTCAAACATTTAACGGCATGATAAAGAGTAATTTTTCCGTAAGAAATATGAAAAAAAAATATGTCCCATGCAAAATTATTGTATGTTGAAAAATCAAGCACCTTGAAATCTATGCAAATTTCCAGGTACCATAGCTCAAAAAGAAAAAGCGACGAACATCTGATTATTGAATTTGTCGTCTTTTTGGTTTCGAGACTTTTCATTTAAGACATACATTGCTAAAATCAGGCACATGCAGCCGAAGTTACTTCAATCCAAGTTCAGAGAACCGCGTCCTTCGCGATAAATCTGATTTTTTCAACAAAATTGTACGGCAACTATCCGTAAATAAACTCCGATCGATCTGAAACTTTGGAAATCGTATTTTTTCGGAAAAAAACCAAAACAAAATGGATGTGACTTCTTTAGCAGAAATTTGAAGAGTACCTCCCATACAAAAGTTTCGGATTTTTCTATATCAGTACACTACAGCTACCCGAAGGTTTCGAGATAGCCTATATGTTATTCTGAAGTATGAGCTATATTATTGTAAAGTTTCATTAAAATCTATTCAGTAGTTTTTGCGTGAAAGAGTAACAAACATCCATACAAACATTCGCGTTTATAATATTAGTAAGATAGCCTATAGTAAAAAACCTGTGTGCGTTGCAAGGCTTTTAAATAAAAAAAAATTATGTGTGCGTTGTACGCGGTAGGAAAAAAAACAATAAATCTGGAAAAAAATTCCCTCTTCCCAATCTTATCGGTGATTCAATTAGAACAGCGTTATGTATTCAAGTAGATGCATCTAAACATGTAACTTCTCGGTGAATTGGAATTTTAACTTTCTCTTTTCGGTTAGCCGTTACACTGCTCCCTTCTTACTCAGTATTCGTCGTCCCGAACACAGCTTCCTCCAGGTCCCGTTTTTTCCGATCGAACTTTTTGGAAGCGATAGATGACATCGTTTAACCTCGTGATGACAATGTAGGGGCGCACAAATTTGCAAACTTCGACTCTTTCTACCGTTTTTACTGTTTCTATACTGGTTAGAGGGAATTTTAGAAATTTACTACATTTCAGAATGTGGCTTGGGAAAATTCGTGCGTCATATTGGACCCGCAATTTTGAATTTATAAGCTTTGATCATAAATTCGTTGTTTGCCCTAAAAGCCCCCAGATACCGATTTTCATTGCAATCGGAATACAATTGGAAAAATTCGTCGGCCATATTGGCGCGGCCATTTTGAATTTATAAGTTTTGATCATAAATTCGTTATTTGCAACCTTAGAAACCCCTAGATATTCACTTTCATTGGAATCGGAATACAATTGGAAAAATTCATCCGCCATTTTCAATTTATAAGTTTTGATCATAAATTCGTTATTTGCAACCTTAAAATCCGCCAGATTTCGATTTTCATTGGAATCGGAACACAATTGGCAAATTCGTCGGCCATATTGGCACGGCCATTTTGAATTTATAAGTTTTGACCACATATTCGTTATTAGCGACCTTTAAAACCTCTATATACCAACTTTCATTGAAATCAGAACACAATTTGCGTGGCCATTTTGAGTTTTCGGCGGCCATTTTGAATTTTTTTATAAATTATAGCCTATATGTTATTCTGATATATGAGCTATATTATTGTAAAGTTTCATTAAAATCCATTCAGTAGTTTTTGCGTGAAAGAGTAACAAACATACATACAAACATTCACGTTTATAATATTAGTAAGATGTACATTACTTTAAAAAATATTTAGCTACTGCTTCGATTTTTTTCGATGGCCCGGCGGCGTGTTATACTTCTCAGAATGGATTTAAAAAGAAGAGTCATCATACTTATCGTAAAGGTAGATTCGTACGCAACGATTTAGTTTTTTAAATTGCCTGGCGCAAGTCGAATTATGTAAATAAACTGAGTGCAAATGACGAGTGAAAATTACCTCCATTAGTTATTGCGCATCTTACTAATATTATAAACGTGAATGTTTGTATGTATGTTTGTTACTCTTTCACGCAAAAACTACTGAATGGATTTTAATGAAACTTTACAATAATATAGCTCATATATCAGAATAACATATAGGCTATAATTTATAAAAAAATTCAAAATGGCCGCCGAAAACTCAAAATGGCCACGCAAATTGTGTTCTGATTTCAATGAAAGTTGGTATATAGAGGTTTTAAAGGTCGCTAATAACGAATATGTGGTCAAAACTTATAAATTCAAAATGGCCGTGCCAATATGGCCGACGAATTTGCCAATTGTGTTCCGATTCCAATGAAAATCGAAATCTGGCGGATTTTAAGGTTGCAAATAACGAATTTATGATCAAAACTTATAAATTGAAAATGGCGGATGAATTTTTCCAATTGTATTCCGATTCCAATGAAAGTGAATATCTAGGGGTTTCTAAGGTTGCAAATAACGAATTTATGATCAAAACTTATAAATTCAAAATGGCCGCGCCAATATGGCCGACGAATTTTTCCAATTGTATTCCGATTGCAATGAAAATCGGTATCTGGGGGCTTTTAGGGCAAACAACGAATTTATGATCAAAGCTTATAAATTCAAAATTGCGGGTCCAATATGACGCACGAATTTTCCCAAGCCACATTCTGAAATGTAGTAAATTTCTAAAATTCCCTCTAACCAGTATAGAAACAGTAAAAACGGTAGAAAGAGTCGAAGTTTGCAAATTTGTGCGCCCCTACATTGTCATCACGAGGTTAAACGATGTCATCTATCGCTTCCAAAAAGTTCGATCGGAAAAAACGGGACCTGGAGGAAGCTGTGTTCGGGACGACGAATACTGAGTAAGAAGGGAGCAGTGTAACGGCTAACCGAAAAGAGAAAGTTAAAATTCCAATTCACCGAGAAGTTACATGTTTAGATGCATCTACTTGAATACATAACGCTGTTCTAATTGAATCACCGATAAGATTGGGAAGAGGGAATTTTTTTCCAGATTTATTGTTTTTTTTCCTACCGCGTACAACGCACACATAATTTTTTTTTATTTAAAAGCCTTGCAACGCACACAGGTTTTTTACTATAGGCTATCTTACTAATATTATAAACGCGAATGTTTGTATGGATGTTTGTTACTCTTTCACGCAAAAACTACTGAATAGATTTTAATGAAACTTTACAATAATATAGCTCATACTTCAGAATAACATATAGGCTATCTCGAAACCTTCGGGTAGCTGTAGTGTACTGATATAGAAAAATCCGAAACTTTTGTATGGGAGGTACTCTTCAAATTTCTGCTAAAGAAGTCACATCCATTTTGTTTTGGTTTTTTTCCGAAAAAATACGATTTCCAAAGTTTCAGATCGATCGGAGTTTATTTACGGATAGTTGCCGTACAATTTTGTTGAAAAAATCAGATTTATCGCGAAGGACGCGGTTCTCTGAACTTGGATTGAAGTAACTTCGGCTGCATGTGCCTGATTTTAGCAATGTATGTCTTAAATGAAAAGTCTCGAAACCAAAAAGACGACAAATTCAATAATCAGATGTTCGTCGCTTTTTCTTTTTGAGCTATGGTACCTGGAAATTTGCATAGATTTCAAGGTGCTTGATTTTTCAACATACAATAATTTTGCATGGGACATATTTTTTTTTCATATTTCTTACGGAAAAATTACTCTTTATCATGCCGTTAAATGTTTGAAAAGTTCGCCCAATGTTGCCAAACGTTGCTTATTGAACGTATTAACTGTCTCCATTCATAGTGTGAAGTGTGACATCATCGGGAATTGCATCAACGCTACTTGATGGTGGATGTTTAGTGTATTGAGCACCCAAGTTCCTATTGAATTTGAACCAGAGAGAAACACCTACATGTAACATCAGTAAAAACTCCCGTATTGCCACATCCGTGCAAAATTATTATTTTGGAGCGAATGCACCATGGCCTATAAAAAATAGGTCGAAGCGCATGACAGGGCTTTTCAAGATTTCCGAGGAAAACCTAATCCATGGTAGGCGCTCTGACACTACTTGCTCAACTTTGCCTGGTATACTTCGATCAAAGCCTGCAAATGAGCTGAACGGATGCATGCTTGAAAGCATCACATCTATGGAACAGTATTGAAAAAAACAACTTTTGGTCGTTTCAAATAGCGAAATTTCAATCGATAGCATCGATATTATTCGGAATCAAAAATACGAAAATGGCTCCTACTGTATATTACAATTCTTATCACCTCAACTGCAAAATAAACGGAAGCTATAGCGCGTACCAAAAGAATTGGAAATATAAACACAGGCGGCGAACTGACAATTTCACACCCATTAAAATTTCGTGTATGGATAAAGTTCAAGCGGACGTGCATTGTAATTTCTTCTTCGAAATTCATTTACGGGCAAAAACACTCCCTCATAGCATCTGACCACGACAAGAGTGGCAGTGAGACCGCTGAATTGTGATTAGGGATATAAATGAGCAAGTGATTTGGGTTTTTAAACGAACGGAGTTACACTTTTCTTTACGAATGTACTTGCATCCCGGGATTTGAGACTCTCAGTGCCCATCGATTTTGAGATTCCCAATTGTTTTGGCGCACGCCATACTATTGGCTTATTTTTGCAGCGAGGCGCACCGGGTTCCAGCTAGTTATATTTATACTTATCTACGCGTTATATTATGTTACATTGATTGTGATAAGGTCGGAGGAGCAAGTGGTCGAACATCACCGAGACATATTTGGTGCAATCCAAATATTTTGGATTGTGCAAGCCGAGCAGTTGAGTTCACACACAACGATCTATTTGTGGCCTTGTAGACCTAGCTTGATAATTTTTTTTTATATTGGCCCCGAAAACAATGAATGGACTAAAAAGTACGAAATAAAAAAAAATTTTAAAAACCGACTTCAGGGGCCTTATTACCGAATACGATTCGATCAAAAATATTGACGATTTGAATTTACGATTCGATTTGAATTCGACATGATTGATTACGATCGTAACCAATATGAGTGATGCCATATATTTTTCCGAAAATATTCCAATGAAAGCCCATTTTACTCCTAATTTGACAATTGTATGTTATGAAAAATTAAATGAGATCAAAGCAATGGGAAAAAAATTCTAAAAAAGCGATTTTTTGACGTCATTTTCATAAAATACCTAGGTATTTATGAAGATGACAGTAAAAAAATCGCTCTTCTAGAAAATTTTCCGGTTCCTTTGATCTCATTTAATTTTTCATAACATAAAATGATAATTTTATGGATATGGACAGAAAAGCCCCAATAAGTAACAATATTAAATATAAACTCATAATAATAATAAATAAACACCATAGTTACTTTTGTTTACTTAAATATTTTATTTTTATTTGTTTGTAATAACCACGTTTTTTAATACAACTACCGTCTTTTTTATTTACGAGCACCAAATCTCAATCGTAGACATTTACGATAAATTTGTTACGATTTGAAGTTAAATCGTATTCAGTGGTACCATAATTGCGATTTACGATTAATCCGAATCGAATCGTATTCGGTAATAAGGCCCCAGAAAAAATCGCACAAAATGCACAAAAAAGGATGAAATAATTGTTTGTAATTCTTAACAACATTAATCCAATCAGAATGGATCTAGAAAGAAGAATCACTTTTGAAGACGGTGCCAGGTAGTATGTAGTTGTCTTTGATTGCAGTAACTTTGCTTCGGGAATTGTTTTCATTTCTTTGTTAGGCTTAAGCCCTTAATACATCACCCACAGGTGTTAGCACCGTCTTCAAAAGTGATTCTTCTTTCTAGATCCATTCTGATTGGATTAATGTTGTTAAGAATTACAAACAATTATTTCATCCTTTTTTGTGCATTTTGTGCGGTTTTTTCTGAAGTCGGTTTTTAAATTTTTTTTTTCGTGACAGATTGACTGTACTATAAATTAAAACAAACCTTAGTTAAAAATTGGCTCTTAATCTGCATCCAAGCAAACTTCGGCGTGGCGAAAATGCTCTCACTTTATTTGAAAGTTCCAGTGACAATAATCAAACGTACTCCGATGCGAAACGAAAAGAGGACTTAATCCAGTCGTTCAAGGAAACCAAGACTTTAGTTAACACACCACTCCAATGTCCAACCAATTTCTTTTCAGATGACCGAGCAGGTGGTATAGGAGTTATTAAGGTTTAAGTAGTAATTAAACACTAAAATAAAAGGTGGTCTTTTTTTATTTGGCAGTGCTAAGCTCAGAAGTCACCCTTTATACCACCAGCCCGTCATGTTGTTTGTCATGTCATGGTGCAATTTCTAGCATTAAGCTTATTATGGGAGGAATAGGTTATGGATAATGAAGGTACGGGGTATTGAAGAAGGTTGTAATGAACTCTGCGTTTGAACTCTTGGATGTGGCAATACAGACTGCGAGAGATTATACCACTGTTGAAACTCTTACTTGATAGGTCATTTGCAGTCCTAAAACAACAAAAATAAAGTGATCTGCCAAGACATTAGCGCTAGATTTGACCAGGCAGACCAACATATTTTTTTTACTCCGTAAGTATTAAATGTTAAGGGTAATTCCAAGCTCTTACTCGATTGTCACTTTGTGGTCCCAACGATTTTCCGGAAACAGACGTTCTAAATTTGGGCACTACTTTCGCCCAGACAGACCACGATTTTTCGTATGGCCGCTGTCAGTATTAAACATTTCATCCTGGTACTCGATATACGCGTTCCTGCAGCTCGGTATAGTAGAACATCTGCATTTTTATACTTGCAACATGGTCATTCTGGGTTTAAATTCTTTAAGTTGCTGATTAACTTTGTGTAAAAATGTCTTGTGTCATTTGAGTTTGCTGATTCTTCTTTTTCTTTCATTTCTTCTTCCCAATACTGGCTTTTTTTGCTTTGTGTATGCTCTTCTTAGTTCTTCGGGGGAAAAAACTCCATTTCACCCAAATGTCCGGGTTTTTGTAGTTTTTGTCCGGCCGCGGCAATTGAGGCGATGGCAGCCTTAATTGTATTGAAAGTTTTTTAGAAGCGTAGAAATTAAAGGGCATTGAACTCACCGAGCGACTAAAAATAGCACAACCGTTCGTATTCGCCCGTTCGAATATTGTTAGAGTAATAGTTTAGTGGATACTACATATTGTCTGGTCGATGCAATAGTCACGAAACTGTAATTTTTGCTATTTTGTACATGTCATATGTCATATTATTTCTTCGACCAAAGTCACGGATCTAAATTTTTATGGGAGTCTACAGGATTTAATTTGAAAAAATTGGAATAAATAAAAGTAATTTTAACTGTATTATTTTTTCCGCATTCTGGTACAATGTTATTTCAAAAGTTTCAAGTAATCTAGTGTTGCATTGAAACTCAAATGCGAGGCTGTCTCGCGGGATTTCCTAGTCTTTTAATTTTTTCCCAGATCGTTAGTGGGATTCCCCAATTCTATAGAAAAAAAAAAAAAGTGCCATGGCTTCTCGATGGCACAGTAGACATGAATAGACCCCAAGGATAAGACATATTCATGTCAAAAACAAAAACAAAAACAACAAAAACAATAAAAACAACAAAAACAACAAAAACAGCAAAAACAACAAAAACAACAAAAACAACAAAAGCAGCAAAAACAACAAAAACAACAAAAACAACAAAAACAACAAAAACAACAAAACAACAAAACAGCAAAAACAACAAAAACAGCAAAAAAAAATTTTAAAAACCGACTTCAGAAAAAAACCCGCGATGCACAAAAAATGATGAAATAATTGTTTGTAATTCTTAACAACATCAATCCAATAAGAATGGATCTAGAAAGAAGAATCACTTTTGAAGACGGTGCTAACACATGTGGGTGATATATTAAGCCTAACAAAGAAATGTAAACAATTGCCGAAGCAAGAGTTAGTGCAATCAAAGTCAACTACTACCTGGCACCGTCTTCAAAAGTGATTCTTCTTTCTAGATCCATTCTTATTGGATTGATGTTGTTAAGAATTACAAACAATTATTTCATCATTTTTTGTGCCTCGCGGGTTTTTTTCTGAAGTCGGTTTTTAAAATTTTTTTTTATTTCGTGCTTTTTAGTCCATTCATTTTTTAATATTGCCTGTCAGTGCAAGGAGCCTACGTTTTTACGACGCCACATAGCGAAGTGTATTCTACTTGTCACACCTTTTCATTTGATACCCATGTCTGGGGTCGGGGAGCGCAATTGCAAAATTTGATTGCAGATTGTACTGTCATGCGAACTATACGTATGTGCAAAATTTGCAGTTGATCGATTATATGGAACTGGGTCAAAATCAAGTTGCAAGATTTGTTTACACTATACACACATATAGATCAAGATAAAATAAGGCATATAAAAAGTTAAGTTGCCATTGATATCGGGGAAATTAAATGTAAACAATAAACTTCTTTGATTCTTCATCCACGTCATGGTATATTTATTTATTCGATATAAACAATAGTTTTTTGAGCTGCAAATTTCGCCATAATTTCGTTCTTATCGGCTTTTGTTCTGAAAGCAAATTTACAGACGCATTCACGTCGAAAACTTGTTTAATATGGAACAAAATTCCCCGAAGGAAATTAAAAAATAATTATTTTGTCGATATATAGAAAAAAAAGCACCGCGAGCCCTTGGGATCGAACTCGCACCCCACAGATCCCACAGACAAGAATACTTGGCTCCAGCCCTTTGCGCTATGTTAAGCACCATCGGCCGCTGACCAATATGTTAATAAATCATTTCAGAAAAAAGAAAAAGAGAAAAAGAAAAAAACCGGCTGCCCCGACCGGAATCGAACCTGTAGCGCTGAATCGAGGATCCGACGCTCCAGCCACTCCGCCACCGGGCTGCTGCCAGATTGACAACAATAAAGTAATTTGTTCGGTGCCCATGAAATGTTTAGGTTGAACTTTAACAGGTTGAATTTTAACAGTTTTTTCTGCCTAACTTCGAACTCCGTTATCAGAATTTAGAAAAAATTTAACAGGACCACCGTGGGAAGCTCCCCCTTCAAATGAACTAAAAAAAAGCAAAAAAGTTATTGGGTTACAAAGTTATGTGTGAACAGGACCACAAAATACCTACACGTCGAATTGAGTAACCTCCTCTTTTTTTGAAGTCGGTTAAAAACCACAAAAACAGCAAAAACAACAAAAACAGCAAAACAGCAAAAACAACAAAACAGCAAAAACAACAAAAACAGCAAAAACAACAAAAACAACAAAAACAACAAAAAGACCAAAAACTACAAAAACAGCAAAAACAACAAAAACAAATAAAACAACAAAAACAACAAAAACAGCAAAAACAAATAAAACGGCAAAAACAACAAAAACAATAAAAACCGCAAAAACAACAAAAACAACAAAAACAGCAAAAACAACAAAAACAGCAAAAGCAACAAAAACAACAAAAACAACAAAAACAGAAAAAACAACAAAAACAACAAAAAGAACAAAACAACAAAAACAGCAAAAACAACAAAAACAACAAAAAGAGCAAAAACAGCAAAAACAACAAAAACAGCAAAAACAACAAAAAGAGCAAAAACAGCAAAAACAACAAAAACAGCAAAAACAACAAAAACAGCAAAAGCAACAAAAGCAACAAAAACAGCAAAAACAACAAAAACAACAAAACCAACAAAAACAGCAAAACCAACAAAAACAGCAAAAGCAACAAAAACAGCAAAAACAACAAAAACAGCAAAAAGAACAAAACAACAAAAACAGCAAAAGCAACAAAAACAACAAAAACAACAAAAACAACAAAAACAACAAAAACAGCAAAAACAACAAAAACAGCAAAAACAACAAAAACAACAAAAACAACAAAAACAGCAAAAACAACAAAAACAGCAAAAACAACAAAAACAGGAAAAACAACAAAAACAACAAAACCAACGAAAACAGCAAAATCAACAAAAACAGCAAAAACAACAAAAACAACAAAACCAACAAAAACACCAAAAACAACAAAAACAGCAAAAACAACAAAAACAACAAAAACAACAAAAACAACAAAAACAGCAAAAACAACAAAAACAGCAAAAAAGCAAAAATTTATCCTAAAAGTATGCCAAACAGTAATGAGTCATGGTAACGATTTTCGTCTCCGCACATTCTTTCAAATAGACCCCAGGGATAAGACATATTCATGTCAAAAATCAAATAGGCCACGTCCTAATTGAGAGAAGATGGGCCACGAGTATACTGGCCCAACTAACAAACTCTCTAGAGCAAAAGGGAATACAATCCGGGTATCGAGTACCCGGGTATTTCGAGTAATAAGCAAAATTTCGAGTAACTCGATACCCGGGTTTTTTGCAAAATACTCGGACGGGTACATTAACTACATTATTCACACATTTTATGTTAAAATAAAGAAAAATGAAAAATGAACAGCACAGCAGTGTGAAGTTCCACTAGCAGCTACCAGGTAGAACTAGCCACACCGGTGCCAAACCAAGTTCTGCGACTTTTCTCTGGTGTCGTCTAGTTTATACTTAATTCCGTTCAGCATTTTTTCTGGAAAAATTCCGTGAAGAATACCGGGGAAAAAAGTAAACAGCTGATAAAAATGAACAACTGACTGTTAAAAAATCACAAAGAAAATCCCGTATTTGACAGCAAATGCTGTTTTTCATTCGTCCTGTAAAATTTTCTAACAGCACAATACGGAATAATTGTCTAACTATTTATTCCGTGAACGGAAAAAAGTTTCCAGCCCTTGCAGAGTCACCTTGTTAGAGAATTGCACAAGCGATATATTCCCACTAGTGTTCCGTTTGAACTGCGTATTCGTAAAACAAAAAATATACGAAAAAATTGGGTGAACCGAACGGTGCAATTTATATGGGAAACGGAGTTCCGTTCCTTAGGGGCACTTTCAAAAATTAGCCGACTGCAGCAGTCAGAGTTGCCGCTGCCATTTAAATTATTCTCATAGGCCCATTTTACACGATCAAACACTAAACAAAAAGTTTCCTGAAAACTTGCTCGATTTGATGGTGAGAGGTGTGAGAGGGCTTGAAGGAAACCGTGTTCCCTCAAGCCCTCCATCACCTCTCCCCTTCAAACCGAGCAAGCTTTCAGGAAACTTTTTGTTTAGTATTTCATCGTGTAAAATCCTGCATAAGAATACACGGTATCTATCGGGTTGTCAACGTTAACGTACGCCGCCGCTCTCACTGAGTGACTGTTCCGTGTTCTGACTGCTACAGTAGTCGGCAGAATTTTCGAAAGCGCCCGTGTAATTCAAACGGATATAAAGTCAAAATCAAAGTAGCTGAAGAAATATTCCAATAAGTAGTTGCAGAGTTATCCATTCACACTACACGTACGTTAGTTGATGTTATATATATAATTTTTAATTTTTTATAGATATTTTTACATAGAATGCCAAATAGATCAAAGACTTGGGATTATTTAACAAATATTAATGGCCAGACTGCAGCTAAGTGCAATAAATGTGGAACTTTCATACAGACAAAAGGGGGAAATACCAAAGGAATGATAAATCATTTACGCATTCATGATATACAAATTGATAAATACCCAGAAGCCTCAACTTCGTTACAATGTATAGAGTTAGTGCCAGCCAAACGACCAAAACATGCCGATTCAAATATTTTAAAATTCATAAAAAGAGAATCTAGAAACGAATTATTGGCAAAATGTGCCGCGAAGGATGGATTTTCTTTTAGAGGGATAACACATTCTGAAGCGATCCGAAGTTTCCTCTCATCCAAAAATTATGATATGCCAAAATCCGAGGTTACTGTTAAACAATGTATTATGAAGTTCTGTGAGGAAAAACAAGAAGATTTGAAACAAAAATTAATTGCCAAAAAAGGAAGTCTGCATAGCATTACTGTCGATGAATGGACAAATCATAGCTCTATACGTTTCATTAATGTTACACTGCATTCATCAACAGAACAACATAATCTTGGATTGACCATTGATGGCTCATGTAACGCAACAGAAACAATTCGTTTAGTGAAATCAACATTAAATAAGTATGGGTTGAATTTAAAAACTGATATTGTTGCATCAACACAGGATGGTGCCTCCGTAATGGTGAAATATGGTAATCAAATAGATGCAATAAGCCAGCTATGTTATAACCATGCTATTCATTTAGCAGTAGTAAGTATATTTTATTCATTAAACAACCAAATGGAAGATTTTTCTGAATGTGAATATGATGATCAAAATGAAGAAGATAACGAATCCTTGAACGGGAACGAATATTTTTCTAATGATGCAAATTTAAATTTTGTTACGGAATCTGAAGAAAAAATATTTGACCTGTCAGAAGATATAAGCAATGTGGTCAAGGAAACAAGAAGAATATGTAAATTCTTTAAAAAGTCGTCGGTACGAAACAGTATTTTACAGAAACATGTTGTTGAACAGCATGGTAAAAAATTGCTAGACTGTCGTGCACGTTGGAATTCATTAATACTTATGATACATCGCTTCATATTATTATCTGATTCTATTTATAAGGCTTTGGATGAACTAGGGGCAATGGTTCCTTCTGAAGACCATATTTCGACTCTTAAGGAACTTGCAAAAATACTACAACCTTTGGAAGAGGCAGTGAGGGAATTAAGTAAAAAGGAATCTAATTTATTAATTGCTGAAGGTACTTTGATATATGTTTTCAATAAATTAAAAAAAAGGTACACCTTTGGCTAACAGAATGTTAACCGAACTACTAATTAAAATTAAACAACGCCGGAATACTGATATAGTTTCGTTAATAATATTTCTTCATACTGGTAAATATCCGCAATCGAAATCAAATGACTTTCTTTCATATTCAACTAAGAATAATGTTAAAATAATTGCTAAACAAATATATAAAAAATTATTTGTCGAACAAGAACCGGATTCAGAATCAACTGTTAGAGATGAATACGAAATAAACCAACTATCTGAAAGTGAATATTTAGAAGAAGACGATAGTTTGAGCAAGACTTTGTCGGCATTTTTAGCTTCACCAAACAAAAACCCCTCTTTGAATCATCGTCGGCGTCGCAAGCGCAACAACTTGAGAAAGAGTTAAAGATTATGGAAATGGAAGGAAATGGTCACAGAACACAGAGTTTGGAACAATTGAAGAGCGATATTCCAAAACGTGCTAAGTTCTTATGATGTAATTAGTGGGAAATAAAAAAAAACTGAATATCACTTTCACTCTCGCCTAAAGGGCTGTAATATTATTTCCTTTCTCAAAAAACCGATAAAAGAAACTATTATTTATAAAAATATAAATAAATTTGCTACATTTTATATGAAAAAAATGGTTTTATTTATGGTGGTACATTTTCATAATGTACTAAGTCAATTACTTAGTACATTTTGAAATAAAATTTCATAGTAAAATTATGATACTATGGTAAATGTTTTCAGTCCTCAGAAAGTTCAGCCCAGCAAAAGAAAGAATAGTATTTTTCAAATCTTTATTTTTAATATAAAAAAAACATTAAAAAATTCAATATGAATACTAGCTATTGAAATTGATGGAAAATTCATTTGTATGACCCATTATACATCGGAATGAGTATGATTTGTGATAAATGTTTATGTGAATGCATAACTACTACGTCATAGATTGGAAAGCAATACAATATTAAAATTAAACAAAAATTGACTTAGTACGTTTTGGAATATCGCTCTTCAATTATACCAAGCACTTCTGACCATAAAACCAACATCAGTGGATTGTGAAAGGGTTTTTTCCATTGCCGGAAATTTTTGCACCAAACTTCGTTCCAAATTAACTCCCAAAACTTTAAGTAATTTAGTATTTTTAAAATACTATTTTAAGAAAACTGATTAATCTTCGTTTAATGTTTTAAGATCTGCAGTACACAGCCAGAAGTGCTTAAGTGCAAAATATGCATTTCGAGAAAATCGCCCTCAAAGTTTTTTTTAGATACAGAATTGTGCAGAAAACCAATTTTGCCGGTTCAATAACTCAGCAACCACAGCTCAGTTTAAGATAAGAATTATAGCAATGATTAATAATAACATACTGAATACAAAAAAGCAATAAAGTCAAAATCGTCAAATTTGCACTTAAGCACTTCTGGCTTTTTACTGTAGAGATTAGCAGCAACAACGAAATAATCTCAATTACTTTTTAATTTACATTGTACTTTGAATTTTATCTAATATATATTAAAATATTTTTTTATTAGTAATATTTGTTTATTATTATATATTTTCCCGGGTAGCCCGGGTATGTGAAAATTGATACTCGAAATTCCCCGGGTAGCGTAATTCTCGAGTAATTGTATTCCCTAAGCAAAACCCTTGAAAATTGTGAAATTATCTCATAAGACTCTCTTAACACTCTTGGATAGTCTCAAGAGCATAACTCTTGTAATAAGATTTAAATTAAGTCTCATAGTAGGATTATTATGAGACAATAAGACTACTAGAGTTACTAAGTCTTTCATTCTCATGATGAGAAAATGTTTATACTCTTATTCTTATAGAGTCTTTTTTATGAAAGCTTTACTCTCCAAGGTTTTAACTGCCAAAAAAATGTCCTTATGAGTGTTATGACACTTATAAGAAAGTTCTTAGAAGACTTCAAGTATATACATCCTTTCTTATAAAAATGTTCTTATGAGATGAAAAATGTTAAAACATTTATAAGAAGACTTTTACTAGTTCAAAAAGGTTCCCATCTCATAACTAGAGTTTTGTTCTTATAAAAAACTTAAACCATCGAGCGGCCATACTTTCGCTTAATTTAGAATTTTATGGTAAAACAAAGTTCCATAAAACAAGCTAATTTACTCAATTGATTATGTGCAAAGTATAAAAAGTTATGCTTTCAGATGATATATAATTTTTAAATAAATTATTGAGCAATACTAAAGTTTTTATTTTTTCCACCATAAATAAAATTTCAAAAAATATATTAAAATTTGATTATTTTTAAGGCGCTTTGATTTTTATCGAGGTAAAATTGTTATTATTATCAGTCAAATTTCAATCACAATAAAATTTATATTATTATTTTCGCTAAAAATCTAATTCTAAATTATATAATCATACATAATAATTATTAAAGTCTAAAGTGTTATATTTTTCGAATTGTTTCTTATGAGAGTTATTTAGAGCAAATAACTCCCATAAAAATTATTTTATTCTAAATAACATGGCCTTTCCATATATTGCTCCCTTTCTAACAGTTCTGTTAAGGAGAGTATAGCTCTTATAACACCCTTATAGTTACCCTTGCAAAGAGAGCTGAGTATTTTTTTTGGGTGAAATGACGACGAACTCCACGTATGCGTGACGACTCCATCACGCTGGTTCATCCTAGGCAATAGAGATGGCCGATTACTAAAAAAATGTAGATTAATCGAATGCCGATTAATCGGATCATTCGATTATCTCTAATCGATTAATCGTTTGAAAACAATCGATTAATGTAATAATCGAATAATTTTCAATAAAAATTGATAAAAACACTTTTCTACTGTTATTTTTAATTTTTTGTTGTACAAAGTAATACCTATAGTTATATAAAATTATCAAAATTAAATTATAGGTAGTGGCATAGACACCTTTTATTTGTCTATGGTAGTGGTTATGCAATTAAGAGATTTTACAATTCTTTAGAATAGACTTTTTTTTCTTTTTTTTATGTGACAGGCTAGAGGCTTAGGGAAAGTCCCCTTCGACAATCTTATTTTTTCGTATACGCTGTCGAACAGCAGCTCTAGCCGGAAGATAGAGAGAAGAGAGGAAGGAGTTGTCACAACCTAGCCGCGATGTTTTTATTCCACCTACTCGCAACCATATAGAATATACATCTGAAACGATCAAAGAATAATTTTTGATAACAGAGTATATTACTTATCAGTCTAGAAGCAAGTTACTTAAGATTATATTTTGACCACAGAGTTTCGCTGAGCGGTGCCCGTTTTGCCGAACAAAAACTACTATCCCTCTGTTCAACGGATGATCGACGCACAAGAATTTTAGTCGCGAATGTCAACCGACAAGACAAGGTGTTTACATTACCTAGATATTTTAAAACTTGCGTTTGGTATAGGGACGTGTGGTGAAGCAGTTGTACTGCCAACCTAATAACAATTATCTAGGTACAAATTCTATCAACCTTTTATCTGTTGTTTTACAATTTTTAACAATCCAATAATTATTTTCTTAATTGTCAATAATCGGATGCAATAATCGCATGAAATAATCGATTTTCGATGTAATCGGATTGGAAAAAAACGATGCGATTGTTTCGATTAATCGAATCGAATAATCGATTGTCCGATTAATCACGATGTAATCGGCCATCCCTACTAGGCAATGCGTTCTCGAACGTAGGGAACAGTCGTCTTCCCTACCTTACGTCCCTCTCCTTGTTTTCAATCCTTGCTACCCATCCCCAACCCACACTCCTCTGGGTGTAAGGTGTAATGCGAACCGTGCCGGCTGGGGCCCAGATTAAAAATAGCTCACTCGTGTGCTCCGGATATCTGGCGACCTCCGGTTCTAACTAGCCTTACCCAGGTACTGCGGATCTCTGCCCGGGTGGACCTCGTTTCTCCGCTACTCGTGGGAGTAATTATGGAAAACTTTAAACCAAAAACTACAAAACGGGGGATCGGTTCCCTTAAACGAAAACCGGAAGGGACCACAAATTCCGCAAATATTAAGGCTACGGCACTCCCGAGCCAACCCAAACCTAGCGTAGCGGAAGTGGAACCACAAGCTCCACCTCGAAAAAAGGCCCCAGAAGCGACCACAAGCAAACCTGCTCCTCCTTGCGACTACGTCGCTACCCAGCGTACACCTGCGGGCACGGCCGCTGCGGGGGATCAGGGGAGCGAATGATCTGCGGAAGGGCCAAAGACTTGAAAAGGCCGAACCCGGCAAAAGCAGGTTCTCAACAAATCCGCGTGGCCCGCAACATCCTTCGCCGCTTGGCCACCAACCCGATCAGGGAAGAACAAGTGTCGAAGAAGGACTTCACCAAAGTCCAAGATGACATTGCTTGGGCTAAACAAGTCATACCAAACTATATATTGGAGTCTAGAAGTGCACCAGCCTCTAAACCCCAACGATCTGTGGAGGAACCAAGCACCCACAGTCCAATTCCGAAAAAGTCCAAGACGCACGGCACCAAAGCGATATCCTTCGCATAAATAGCGAAGGATCGCAAAATAATCGGCGTCCTGGACGAAAATGACGAAAATGGTAAGATCCCCAAACACCAATGGCGGTGGGTTCAAGTTGCCCTCGCCAAGGTGGCTATGGAGATCCTCAAAGACAACCCTGGACCTCCCCCTTATGCTTTGATGCCGGTTGGTATCAAGGCAGCATAAAACTTACGGCCTGCGATAACACCAGATCTGCATAGCTTTATAAAGCTGCGGTAGCTAGAGTTGGGGAAGTTTACCCAGGCGCCCGACTCAAGGCAGTCAATGCCTCTGACATACCATCTCATCCGAGGGCCAGAGCATGGTTTCCAGTGGCTCCATCGGAGCCTGAGGAAATCATCACTATGCTGAAGGCCTTCAACCCTCACATCTACACCGATAACTGGAAAGTTATCAAAACGGAGCAGACTAACAGAGTCACAACGCAAGTTGTTCTGTTCCTAAATGAAAAATGCCTGCACCAGCTGGCAAAAGAAAATTACGCCGTGAACTACGGCTTCCAACAGATCGCACTCAAGGTCTACAAAACTGACATAGAAGTCGTAGTTAACCAAGTGGCTTGCACCAAGACCACTGGCGATGAAGCAGAAAACGTGGAAATCTATGGCGAAGGCACAGCTCAGAGCGAAGGCGATGCATCCACAGACTTCGAGCTGGGCAGAGCCGTCGGTAACCTCCGACCGACAACTCCTCAGCTCAGACTTCGACGAAGTCAACTCCAGCGACGATGAAGCGGATGTGACTGTCGTCGAAGCAAAACATCCTGGAAATGGTGCAGGTGATACAGATAAACCTGCACCATTGTAAAGCAGCATCCGCTTCGCTTCTGGTTCACCTGGCATCAGGCGAAGTCGATGTTGCTCTAGTCCAAGAGCCATGGATCTCTGGTGACAGAATCTGTGGCTTAAGGACACCTAAATTTAATCTCTTTTATACCAAAGGTAAGGGAAAACCCAGAACAGGTATTCTGGTCAAAAATAACATAAGCACCTTTCTTCTTCCTCAAGTTAGCAACGGATACCTTGCTGTGATCGACCTAGAGTTGAAACAGAAGAAAATCAGGATGGCCTCTTCCTATCTAGCCCACAATGATGAGGGCCCTTTACCCCCTATGGCCTTTCAGGACCTGGTAAGATTCACCCATCGCACCACGGTTCTGGTTATGGGGGTGATGCAAATGCGCACCATACACAATGGGGCAGACACGGACACGGACGGACGGACACCCGTGATCGAGGTGAAGTTATTTTTAACTACATACCTACTGAACACCAACCTTGCTATTTGTAATAAAGGTAATGACCCCACCTTTGTTACCAAAAACAGAGAGGAAGTTCTGGACATCACCCTTGTCTCGGACTGCCACTCCGACCGAATTGTGGTCTGGAAGGTTTGGAAGGAACACTCCTTTTCAGATCATAGATTTATAGAGTTCCAACTGCAAGACTCGAGCCCAGCCACCCCTTCCAAAATAAAAAACCTCCAAAGGACAAATTGGGGTTACTATACTAGGCTTATCGCAAAAAAGCTTGCCCCCAAGCCTCCCTTTGTTCCCAAAAACCGAGAACAACTCGACAGCATTGTGGACATTTTCACGAAACAATGCACTTACGCCATTAATAAAGCTTGTCCGAACAGGCCACATAAAGAGGCTTCCAAACCCCCATGGTGGTCTCGCGAACTTGAGACACTCCGAAAAGAGTGCAGAAAGGAATTTAATTCAGCGAGACGCAGTAACAGCGAACCGCGCAACCGCCTGGGGCTACTATAAGTCGAAGCTGAATAGATACAAAACGGCAATAAGAAAGGCCACACGTACCTCCTGGGCTACCTTTTGCAGTAATATAGAGTCCACATCGGAGACCTCAAGGCTGCGTAGCATATTAACTAAAGCGCCAACAATGCTTAGTTATTTACGAAAGAATACGGCGATTGGACCGACTCAAGCAGAGAAACCCTGAAACTACTTATGGACACCCACTTACCGAGTAGTACTACAGTTGATACAACTATCACGATAAACTCTTCAGCCTCACAACAACTGATCAGATCTATCATAAGTAGAGCAAAAATAAAATGGGCTGTAAACACCTTCCAGCCCTATAAATCACCAGGCTCTGACGGCATAGTGCCGGCACGACTGCAGCACCCCCTTAGTTACATTATGCCCTGGTTACAGGCCATGTTAACTGGGTGCCTCCATAATAACTGCAACCCTCTAATTGGAAAGAGGTTAAAGTAGTTTTTATACCCAAGGCAGGAAAAGCCTCCCACGTAACACCCAAAGACTTCAGGCCAATCAGCCTATCATCCTTTCTATTAAAGACTCTGGAGAGGCTAATCGAAATATATCTGAGGCAGACCATATTGACCTCGGAACTCTCTGGCGCACAACACGCCAATACAAAGAGCAAATCTACTGATACTGCTCTTCACTCACAGGTCTCAACCATTGAAAAATCCCTCGAGGTTGAGGAGTAGACATTAGCAGCATTTCTTAACATAGCATTTAACAATGTTTTGCCGGATGTCATTACCCTGGCCTTGACAGAAAATGGGATCGAGACATCGTTGGTGTCTCTTATCCACCAAATACTTACTGGCAGGATGGTGAGCTCGATCTTACGAAAGGCCGTAAATAGAGGCATTCCGCAAGGAGAAGTACTCTCCCCACTGCTATGGGTCGTAACTATGAACCAACTGTTGCGACGCATGCAGGTAGAGGGACATGACGTCCTGGCGTACGCGGATGATGTTATCATCAAAAAAGGAAAATTTCCTCAAGTCCTCTGGGCTCTCATGGAGGCAGCCCTACAAACCTCTCTCAAGCTGGACTGCTACCCGCGGACTCAGCGTCAACTCAGTAAAAACGGAGCTGGTCCTTTTCACAAGGAGGTATAAGATCTCTCCGTTAACACCCCCCCCCCCCTGGGAGTAATTCTGGACAAGAAACTCCTCTGGTATGAAAACACAGAAGAGCGCATTAAGAAAGCAAACATCGCGCTTTTCGCTTGAAAAATCCATTGGCAAGAAATGGGACTTCTCCCCTAACATTGTGCGATGGATCTACACAGCGATTGTCCGCCCAATACTCCTTTTCGAGGTTTTAGTATGGTGGCCAACTCTGAGTAAATCCACCGTGCTGAACAAATTACAGAGAGTACAAAGATGTGCGGAGTTATGCATAACAGGAGCACTTCGCTCCACACCTACAGAGGCCTTAAATGTTATGTTATACCTCCCTCCTTTAAACTTGTGGCAAAGGAAAGCGTATCCATCGCAGCCCTTAGAATAAAAGAATCCGGTTTCTGGACCGGAATCAGGGGAGGGCACACGAAGGTACTGAACTCAGTTACTATCCCCACACAAACCGACTTCTGCATTCCCGAAATTACCTTCACGAGGAACTATGGAGTCCACATCCCTTCACGTCGTGAATGGATAAATAGACCACACAGGTTTCAAGGTGCCATAAACGTTTTTACTGATGGCTCTAAGCTCGAGGGTCGAGTGGGAGGAGGAGTATTTTCCCCAGAACTTGGGATTGAAGTCTCCTTCCGACTTCCCGATCACTGCAGTGTATATCAAGCGGAGGTTCTAGCCATACAAGAAGCTGTTCTGCAAATCAACCAGCAAGGCGATAGGAACTGACTGTCTACATCTTCTCAGATAGTCAGGCAGCTCTGAAAGCCCTGCGCTCCTGCACAAACAGCTCTAGAACTACCTCTGAATGTTGCAGATCTCTTAACGAGATGGCTCAGCAGTTCAGGACCCTCCTCGTATGGGTGCCCGATCACCGAAATATAGAGGGAAACTGTAAAGCTGACGAACTGGCTAGGAGAGGCACAACCGCTACTCTCCTTCCAGAAAAGGAAAGAGTTGGTCAGTTATAGTGGGAGTGTTGACCGGACACTGTCTGATAGGGACGCATGCGACCCGTTTAAGTCTTGAGACCTACGATTTCTGCAGAAGCTGTAAGAACCTGAACGAGGCGGAAAGTGTACTACATCTCCTCTGTCACTGCCCGGTCCTAAGCAGAATAAGGATAACCACATTTGGTGAACCCTTTCTAAACAACCTTGCGGAAATCTCGAAGTTTGGGATCCCGCAACTTAGAAGATTCATTACTTCCTCGAGATGGTTTTAACGAAGAAACGACATTTTAACATCAGGTTTAAAGTGGGATCACTATGGCATCACAATGGGCCTATCCTTCTGGCCCATGGTTCAATAATTACAAGGTAAGCTCATAAGGGCCCCGTGGCGTCACTCAGATCTTAGTTCACAAAGGAAAAAAGCTCTCTCGTGACGTCGCTCAGATCTTTTCTCATATAAAAATGGTAGAAGCTTTTCAAGATGGAAACAGAGCTTTTCCTTGCGAGCCTACCTTGTATCATTGTACCATGCTTCTGGCCTAAGTGTGTGGGCTTGAACCAAAAGCTCAGCCTTATCTAACCTAACCTAAGTATTTTTATAACTCTCATAATTGTGCCATTTAACTCTGACAACGCACTCATAAAGCACTTGTAGTGTTCTAAAAGAGTAAGTTATGAGAGTGAATATTCTCTCATAAGACACTATTATGCCGGGTTTCCACCACACAGACAAAACAAGAAACAGAAACAAAAACTGTTTTTGCCAACAAAAATGTCAATGTTTTGTAAAAATCGAACAGTTTTAAAAACATTTTTGTCGGAGAATAGTGTTTTTACAAACAAAACACTGTCCCATCTCGAGTGGGTAAATCAGAACAAAACAAAATTTTAAAAACAAAACAGTTTTTTAAAACTGTCTGTTTGGTGGAAACCCGGCATTAGAGTCTTATGAGACGAATTTTGTTACTTGGGCCCACTGACATATAATAATGGACTGCTCATCTGAAATTGTTCCATACAAATCGATGGCACCCAAAAGTATAGCTGTCGCACTCATCCATAGACCCCCAAACTGACAGAAGCACTCAGAAGTCAAATCAGACCTGATTTTATATTTTCCCTTTTGCACTAGTGATGTTTATATCTTTTGCTCTTTTCCCCATAGACCCCCGGATTTTGACATACAGAATGTCAGTTGCTAAAACAGGCGGTAAGAACTTAAATCAGATACACATATGTAAAATTTACAAATTAATGAACAAAAGGCATTTTAAAAGGTGAAAAAGTGAAAATAGTGTTTATTAATTTTTTTAAACAAAATATTTGTGTTGTTTTAATGTTTTAAGTACCTACGTATTTAAAAAAATGTAAATTTCAAAAGTGATTCCGGTGTTTACATGGAGTGAAAAAAGGTTTGTAGCCTATGGAACAAATTGGTGCCATGAAAAATTCCTCATGAGCTGTCCATACTATATGTCAGTGCTTGGGCCCTTTTTAGACGAGCGGACACCGAACAGACAAAACTTAACTGTAATCGTTAATTCTCTTTTGAAGCCCGGTGGAGTGTCGGCTGGGCATTTATACTGGCGGACACCAACGAACGGACAAACGAACGAAAAATGTCAAAAATCATTGGGTTTTTTGTTGCTTTTATAAAAACTTCATGGCTTGCTGTTCTTGCTTTTTGAAATTTTCTTTTGTATTCTCATCCTAGCAACAACAACAATGCAGGAACTGTCAAAATGTCCGTTCACAGTTCGCTGAAAGTGTCCATGAAAATTGTCTGCCCTCCCCATCGTCCTCTCTCACCCTCTTCCCTATACACCCAGTTCGCTCGTTCGTTTTGTCTGTTCGGTGTCTGTTCAGTGTCCGCCCGTCTAAAAGGGGGCTTGGGGAGACGACGAGAGAACTATGAGGGGAGCGTGCTGTGCCTCGGACCACTATCTCGTCAATGTGAAACACAACTAAGGTACGATATAGACAAGCTAAAACTTGAAGAGAGAAGAGATGCCTATCAGAATGCTATCATAACAATGATCTGTGTAAATGGAACCTCTCCCTCCTCCTCCTCTATACTGTTTTTATATATAGTCATCCAGATATTTTTCCGTAATTAAGAAAAGTAAAATGTGTTTTAGTTTTTGAATATATGTAGGTATTTTTTTCTTTAAACATTCAACTAATATAGTTCCATGAATAAAAATAATTTTGAAAATATTTTTAAATAAAATCCAAAAAAAAACAACAATATACAAACAAAAGTAAAAAACAAAAATATAAGATCAATTCACACAAAACAATTATAATTTAATATAACTAATATAATAGTTACCTACATATGAATATGAAATAATTTTGAAGATGTTTTTAAATAAAATTCAAAAGAAAACCAGCTTAAAATAAAAATGCAAAAGAAAAACAAGATCAATTTTCACAAAAAAAGGATTACAATTTAATTTTTCTATTTGGTTTTAATGTTATGAAATGAAACCAAGATGAATTAAATCTAAATAGGAAAACTAAAGACTTTATTCTCGTTGTTAATTACACAATTACACCGTGTTTCTTCATCTTCTTCTCATATGTATATATCGAACATAACTCACAACTAAACTTTACTTCAAAACGCAGCAGTGCTGCCACTACCAATTACATTGTTGTTACAACCGCCATATGTTAACACCCCCTCTCAATGTAATTACAAAAATAAACTTATTTCTTGGTCTTATTCAATTATATTACCACATTCCTTCATATATTTAAAAATCGAAACTCTACTTAGGGGTTTCGTAAACATATCTGCTGGTTGTTCACTTGTCTTAACATATTTTATACATATTTTCTTATCTTTAACTAACTCTTTCACAAAATGGTGTCTAATATCTATGTGTTTCAAACGTTTGGTAGAGTCTGTTCCTGCAAGGGTTATGGCCGACTGGTTGTCGCAGAAAATATTTATTGGACATACACTCTGAAAACCGAAATCATTTAATAAATTTATCAGCCAACAAGCTTCACTTGCAGTCATACTCACTGCTACATATTCAGATTCAGTCGAAGACAAACTTACGGATACCTGTTTCTTTGAGCACCATGTAATTAAACAATTTGATAACTTAAATAGATAACCTGTGGTAGACTTTCTGTCCAATAAATCACCTCCCCAGTCTGCATCACAATAGCCCTGCAGTCCTGTATCATTACATTTGTAAATTAACTTATGATCTATGGTATACTTTACATATCTTAATATTCTTTTTAATGCAGTTAATAACATATTATTTGAACATTTTTGGTATCTACTTAGCATTGTAACAGCAAAACACAGATCAGGTCTTGTTCCTAAAGCAGCATACATAAGACTCCCTATAATTTGTCTACATAACTTTTCAATATTGTTATCTGTACTATGTTCATTATTTATAAATATTTTCGTGTTAAAATTTTGATCCATAGGAGTAGACATTGGCTTACAATTTTCCATTTTAAATCTCTTAAGTACATTTTGTAAATATTTACTTTGACATAATTCAGCTATACCAGTTTTTAAATTTTGTTTTACACTTATTCCTAAAAATTATTTTGCGAGCCCTAAATCCTTAATTTTGAATTCTTTATTCAATGCTTCTTTAAGCTGGGATATTTCCTTCTCATTTGAACCGAAGATTAAAAGATCATCAACATACAGAAGTACATAAGTTTTATCTGTCCCATTACATTTTTGATAGAAACATGAATCACACTTGGATTTTATGAATCCTTCTCCAGTTATTACAGAATTAAACTTATTATTCCAAGATTTCGGAGAGCTTTTAAGACCATACAAAGATTTGTTTAACTTAACAATATTATTACAACCTGTGTAAGCACCTTCGGGTTACCTAACATACACATTTTCATCTATCTCTCCGTGTAAGAATTAGAGATGCGCCGAATGTTCGGGCGAATATTCGTATTCGGCATATTCGGCGTGTTTTTAAATGTTCGTATTCGGCCGAATATTCGGTTAGTTTGCCGAATAATTACCGAATATTTAAAAAGTATTATTTTAAGAGTTACATATGTTAAAGAGGCTTCATTCTAGAATCGTTGACAGGTAGTATTTGTAAATGAAGCAAACACGTATTTGTGTTACCATATTTATTCACAAAACCAAAAAGTTGACAGAAACGAGACCGATTTGGAACTAGTGCAACTGCTTGCGTGCAACTGTTCTTGGCGGTCGGAAGCAATATCAATCTGCTGACAGACTAGCGTACCTGCGCTGCATTCACTGGTTCCATGATATGCAACGAGCTTGGCCAACATCTAATTGCGTAGTTGCATTCCGTCCTAGCTTTTAAACATAACCCAAAAATCTAAGTAATACCGGAGACACACTAGCACCCTTAATCCGGATTATGACGTCAAAATGACGTAGGTCCACATAAAAGATATGGAAATAAAATGGAATCTACGTCATTCTGAAGTCATAACCCGGATTAAGTGGCTAGTGCGTCGGGGGTATAACAAGTGTATGATTGTGTGTGTGCTATGTCGAATGCGGCAATACAAAAAAGTGCAAACTAGACCTACATTTGTCTTGTAGTTGCATGCATTCGAATACACACACTTCTATATTGTCTGTCACCGAATGCAACGCTTGGAAATGCCACCCAGTTTCAGTTGCGAGATTGCATTTGTATGTGTCAAAGTTTATTCAACAAAATCTTCGTGAGCACAGAACACCGATTGATCAAAAATGGACAAAAGTTTCATTTTGGCGGCAAACTGGTGCTGTTTTGAGCGTGATAATGGTGAAACCATTTTGAAACTGGCATAGGAAATCAGTCGACTCATGTGCGTAAAGCCTCAATGTTTATGGAATTGTCATTTCCCCACATCTTGCTGTAGTCCCTTATTTTTTGGCGATAACTACTCTGTCACGAGAGAAATTAAATATAAAAGAAAGAGCGGCGCATTGAGTGAGCGAGCCGAGCTCGCGCGAAGTGCTGGAAGGGTGGGAGAACGCTGCTACTTGCAGAACGCTTCGCTTAGCTATATGAACCTGCTTACTGCATAAAGCTGAACCGAATAATTCGGCCGAATGTTCGGTTCGGTACATTTTTGACCGAATGTTCGGCCGAATATTCGTATTCGGTCGAACCCATATTCGGCGCATCTCTAGTAAGAATGCTCCAGTAACATCCATTTGATAGATCGGTAAATTTAACTTTGTTGCTATCACTACAAAAAGTCGAAAAGTTGCTAATTTTGCTACTGGTGCATAAATGTCATTAAAATCTAATAAAGAGTTTTGTTCAAGACCTCTAGCTACTAACCTAGCTTTATATTGTATTTCATTATTCATTCGTTTTATTTTAAAAACCCACTTACTACTTATTACCTTATCATTTTCGGGAACATCACAAAAATCCCACGTATTATTTTCGTCCAAAGTTTTTAATTCTTTTTCAACTGCTTCACTCCATTTGCTGGCATCCTTCCTCTCCATGGCTTCAGCATAGGTGTTTGGTTCATTTTCTTCACTGTAGACGTTATAGCAATCGCAGCGAGATGGTATTTTTATTATTCGTTTACTTCGTGAAACTTTCCGCCGATATATTTTAATCACTTATGTATGTGCCTGGGCCCATAACCTAATGTTATGAAATGAAACCAAGATGAATTAAATCTAAATAGGAAAACTAAAGACTTTATTCTCGTTTTTAATTACACAATTGAGGCTATCAGCGCAAAAGTGGTGTAACCCCAGACTATGTAATTAGGAGAAAATAAGGGATTTCAAATTTGCTAAAATGACTTTTCAATTTATTCTTATTGTTTTATTTTTAATTTATAAAAATAACTTCCAAATCTATAATAGTAGTGTAATTTCGTATTAATTAGACTTATATTATTGGAAAAAATGTGGGTTACACCACTTCTGCATTTATGATATTTTGGTCTAATTTAAAATAAAAACCAGGTTACATCATTTCAGTGCAAGTTTATTTAAGGAAACAAAATAGTCTACCAAGGGTTATTCTTCATCTGGCTCATGATAATAGACTGTATCCGGGAGACTGTTGGAACTTTTTAGGTTATTATAAAAAGTGTGATGAATTGGCGGTACTGCAACAGTTCAAGAAGGTCCTTTTTCTTTTTTTGTGGGATAGTTCGTTTTTCCTGTGCATCTAGTTGTGTTATGGTCACCGACTGCCTTTTTTTTACACTGAATTCATCAAAAAGGACTACTTCATTGTTGGAATACTTGTAAGAAATTGAAAATTGATGGGCTTTATGGAATTTTAACCACTGAATTTTCAACCACTCCACCTTGGTCCCGCTAATAGAAGTTTTTCTGTTCGTAATATTTTTTTCAAGGGATTTACTTGATACAAAATCTCTTGCAGTCATTCGTATTACCTTGAATGGTTGCCTTTTTCGAGCCGTTTTAATTACTTCGAGCCAGTGTTGTGGAACGTATATTTCTTTGAAGAATTTTTAACTTCCCAGTATAGGAAGTTATTGTAATCGGTCCGAAAATCGAAATCGAAAATTTCAACGTATTTTCATCTTTCAAGGTCCCAGGAGCATTTTAAGCAAAAAATTGGGAGGAAGTATGTGTGTGTGTGTGTGTATGTGCGTACGGATGTGGTCATTTTTTCCTGCACGATATCGCGCGAACCAAAACTGATATCGACTTCGTTGAGGTGTTGTTCGAAGCGTATTAACCGAAATAGGATCTGAAAAGAATTTCATGATATTCGGTCCAGCCGTTTTTTTTGTTTGAGCGACGTAAGTGATTTTTGTACCTGCACGATATCGCCCGAACTACAAAAGATATTGACTTACTTGAGGTGCCGTTCGAAGCGTATTAGCGACAATATTATCTGAAAAGATTTTTATAATATTCGGTCCAGCGGTTTTTTGGTTTAAATGACAAGTGATTTTTGTACCTGCACGATATCGCGCGAACTATAAAAGATATCGACTTAGTTGACGTGCCGTTCGAAGAGTATTAACCAAAATATGATCTGAAAAGATTTTCATAAAATTCGGTCGAGCTGTTTTTTTGTTTAAGCGGCGTAAGTGATTTTTGTACCTGCACGATATGGCCCGAACCACCAAAGATATTGACTTACTTGAGGTGCCGTTCGAAGCGTATTAGCGACAATATAATCTGGAAATATTTTTATAATATTCGGTCCAGCGGGTTTTTGGTTTAATTGACTTAAGTGATTTTTGTACCTGCACGATACCGCGCGAACTAAAAACTATATCGATTTCATTGAGGTGCCGAAAAACATTAATACATCAATTTTAAATACATTTTCGTCATCCTAATCTTGTAAGTGCGCAAATTTAGTTTGACATTTTAACGAAAATATTGATAAACAATTGTGACAAAATTCTCGGTATTATGCATATATTCTATATTGCCTATTGTTCATTTATTATTAAAATATCCAATCATAATATTCAACATCCATCATACTGGGAAGTTGATCGTGTGGACCGAAAGGGTCGAACCCACATCCCAACTAGTTTATTTTTTTCTATTAGACCAAAATCTTGGTCACATGGTAAATACGAATGCCCGCTGACTAAAAACTTATGATCTATTTCCTCAATAGTAAAATCGGGGTGAGATACAACATATTGACAGAACAAAGACAACTTGATGTTTCTATTCTGTCCCCCACATTGGTCAGAATACATGATTACTTTTTTAGTAGTCACATAATTTTTAAAAAAGTAGCAAGCAAGAACCAATTTCTTCGGGTCCTCGTGAGGCATCAGATTCATCCCAAACAAACATGTAGGCATCATTTGTCCCCATGTTGTGAATACCAAAGCAAAAAGTCCAAAGTTGCCTCTTGTAATACACTATTCCAGTAGTCAAAACAGGGGTAGGTAGGGTTTTCATTAAGTCAAACGTGATTACAGTAATGTCAGTAGATGATTTTGCCAAAGCCGTATCGTCTTGTAGACCTTGTCTAGCACTATCTGCTTTCCTCTGGTGCAATTCTTGTTCACGTTGCAACTCGTGTTTCAGCTGTTCACTCTCAGCACATTCAATTTTGTTATGGAAAAGATCACATTTCTTGCAAGAATCACTGATAGGTGCATGGAAACATAGGTTAAAGTGTTCATTAAAATTTTTACTGAACATGAAGTATGAGAGAGGTTCAAGCATACTTTCTTTATAGAGAGAATACATTCGTCCAAGGGTCAGATCTGGTGAGAGAAATTTCCTATTCACACTTTTATGTCTGGTATAATGAGACTCATACACTGGAAACTGACCAATGAAATCTTTTACCTCTGCTATCTTATTGTCTGGTGTTTTGTTTACAGACCTTTGTCGACCCCTCTGATCAATAGGTGGAACGTTTTGTATCCTTTTTTGCTTCAACACCCTGGTTACACGTCCATCAGAAACTTGAAAAATTTTCAGGAAAAATTGTTTACACACCTGAATTTAAACACCATTATCACTCAATAAATGACAAATGTGTGTATTTTGCCTTCTTGACTCTTCTCTTCCCGTGTAACTTCGGCATTTGTTTTTCACTCTAACTAATGAGAACAGTAATGCATTCTGAGTATTAAAATTTTCCAATGCGTAAAAGCTTCTGAATATTTGCAGTTGACGTTCCTCATTAATCTTTAGATGACATTTTCTGGAACATGGACATTCACCTATTTTAGCTGTCTTGGCAGGAACAATGTTGTTTTTGTGATTGCGATATTGTTCGCCTTTTGCTCGTTTTAACTTAATCACATTTCGCTGCCAAGTCTCTGGCTTTTTCACACGCTTTCTACTTTTGAGGATAGGATTTTCATCTGTTGTGTCAGCTGCTGACTCTAGTCTAGACATGCTTATTTGAGGTTCTTCAGTTATTGAACTGGACGTCCTTGGCCGAAGCTGTTCTGATATCGTGGCTGAAGAAGTCCTGCTTTGTTGAACTTTTCCAGAGTCGTCATTGCCTGCTGAGGGTGTAGGGGATGGTAGATACTCAGAGCCAGAATCTTCAAACTCTAGGTCTCCAACTGTAACCAACATTGGCTAGTTAAGCAATTATATAAAAGTACAGAAGAGTTAAGGAGACTTTCTCATTCGAAATTTTCAAAAATTCTATTTTTTTTCTTACATTAACCTGATCCTCAACATCACAGAAACACTCTCCCAAAATTTTATTAAGAAATTCGTAACAGAAAAAAAGTGATAACTATTTACATTACATATTATAGTATTATGACCAAACGCGTTTTTCTCGAAACTCCGAATTTCAAACTGGTGGGACACCTTCTTTGGAAATTTACTTAACCGATTTTAGAAAACCAAACATTTTCGGTTTGTTCTGAAAAAAAAAAAAAAAAAAAAAAAAAATAGATAATAGATCTGTAAAAACCTCGTAAAACTACCCCCCTTTTTTACATGGGTGAATTGCCCTAAAAAAAAGAGTGATTTTCTAATTTTTCGGAAAAAGATGTATAAAACGGTACAATTACAACAAATAAAATATTTTATAGGTGTATTGTCTAGTTTTAAGTCTCACGAATAGAATGAGAAAGTTCCCTTAAGTACCTACCTAATTATCATGTTCAACGTGAACAAGTTTGTTTATAATTTGCAGTATAGAAGATAGATAGCCTCAATTACACCGTGTTTCTTCATCTTCTTCTTATATATATCGAACATAACTCACAACTAAAACTTGACTTCAAAACGCAGCAGTGCTGCCACTACCAATTACATTGTTGTTACAACCGCCATATGTTAACAGGTTTTAAAGCCATTATGTCTAAGACATCCTCAATATCATAATTTGGGGGAAAATTTATGGACATCAAGGCCAAAGCAGTAAGTCGATTGTCGTTACTTTTGTTTCTTAAAAAGTTTTTTATTCTTTTAAGAGCTGAGAATGTTCTTTCAACTTCCATCATCGATACGGGTAACGTTGCAAGTACACATAAAAGAGTATTAATGTTTGGGTAGAAGTTAATATCGTATGCCTCGATTACTTCAATTATTTTAACAGGTTTTGATGAGCAATCCCACTTTTGGCACCATAACATGTATTCAGCTTTCAGAAGTGCTTCTGTGGTTGATTCTGGAAGATAGTTTTTTAAGTTACAGATGTTTTCAGCATTGAATTCGTCCACATTTTTAGGTAGCAATTTTTCTAGAGAAATTATATGTTGAATTCAAATCTTTCCGTCAAACTACTTATCTATGTATGGGAAGAAAACTGACCGGCGGTAGTATTCTTCTGCAGATTCATATGGGTAATTTGTCCGGTTTGTTTGAGACTTAGCTGTACGAGTTACTGTAATTGTAGTAGGTATGCAAATATAGTTCTGAAATATGCTGAGCTTTATTGAATATTTTTGAAAATTCTTTACTGCCAAAGTCACCATGCTCTGGTGCGCGTAATTTTTTAAGTATAGCTATGACATTATCGACATATTTTAATGAATTTGAAATGTCGCTTTCTGGGTTTTGCAAATATTTTGATAGTGGTAAAGTTAAATTAAAAACGTATTCACATATTAATAGAGCCACTATGAAACAACTTTTTTCCATAGCAGATAATAATGTTGCAGCGGTTGTTGCAATGTTTTTATGTTCAGAACTTAAATCTTCTTAACTTAGTATTATAGCTGGAAATAGCTCAATTACTGTATTAATGGAATCTTGACGTTCGATCAATCTTGTTTCGCATAGCCCAGTTAACCGTGTTTTTTGCGATTCAGGTACAACTTCGGATATCTTCGTCTTTAATAAATCACTTACATAGGTATTAAAACGAAATAAACTTGTTACTTCTTTAACAACACCAAGACAATTTCTTATGACAGGTACTCTTAAAGAATCGCCAAGAACTAAATTTAATCTATGAGAACTACAGTGGACATAAATAGCGTTCGGATATTTTTTCTGAATTCTTGTATGAACTCCTGTTATTTCACCACTAAAAGTTGATGCACCATCATAACCTTGTCCAACCAGCTTACTCAAATCAAGTCCTAGATTATTACAAACATCCAAAATTTCTTTACAGATATACTCAGCTGTCAAGTCTGTTAAATGCCTGAATGTAAGGAAATTTTCCCGAACAATAATTTTTTCACTCTGATCCAGATATCTCACACATAAAGAAAATTGTTCTTTTCCGGAAACATCCAATGTTTCATCGCCCAAAATAGAAAAACATTTCGAACTATTAATTTTTTTAACTAAATTTTTTTGTGTTAGTTGTCCGCAAATCTCAATTATTTCGTTCTGAATTTCAGGGCTCATATATGATGCATTTTTTCCGCAGCCTTCCAAATGCGCTCTTAAATTATTATCTGTTTGAGCTCTAAATCTGATTAAAGCCCGAAAATTACCGTCTTTTTGGGCTGGCTTTTCTAGTAGAATTTGGCCACAATCTTTATTTCCCCTCAAAGATAATTCATTTTCACATAAAAAAATAACTGATTCAATAATTGGTCGTAAAAAAGCTCGATTTTGAAGACGTTCTTGTTTAAATTTCTCTCTCAATTTATTGTCTACTAAACTTACGATATCCCCAGCTTCATTTTTTAAAATTTTCAGTAAGTTTTCAGCAGAATATACTGCATTTTTATGGTAATTAAGAGTTGAGTGAAGCACCTACTCTTTGATGCACATTTCTTCCGACTTCCTCAGAGCTAAAAGTCACACAAAACTCACAAAACGCGGCATCCTTTTTTGGCGAATATGCTAACCATGACCACTTGTTCAGCCACCCATGCTGAAATTTCAAATTTCTTCCTGTTGTAACGGGAAATGCGTAGGTCTCACTTGGCACGAATAATGCAGTTAATGTTTTTACTCTTAACTCTTTCATGTTACCCAATTTTGCTTTTATTTGATCCACAACTGTACCTATATCAATTACCACATTATCAACTGCAGTTCCACAAACTTCATTTTTACCTTGAAAAATATCTTCAACAGGCTTCACACAGATATTTTCTTCAGGACAAATTGCACTTTCGACTTCGTTTTTTTTCATTCAAATCCGACGTTATAGATTTTGTTATTACACATTCTTCAGTTTCTTCAATTAGCACGTTTTTTCATATTGAACAAAAAAAAAACTAGTTGCGATGTGGGTTCGACCCTTTCGGTCGACCCCTTTGGGGGCCTCGGTAGTCTAGGGGTAAGGCGCCTGACTGCTATCCCAGAGGTCCTGGGTTCGTATCCCGGCGGTGCCACGGTCCTAGCCTTTCCCAATTTACCACCTACATAACTTTCCTTCTTTCTTCTTCCCTCTTTACATTCCTGATTCCTCGTGTCATAGCCTTCCTTAGCCCTTCCCCCGCTCCACCAAAGCGCATGTCATCGGTTGGTTGATGAGACTCAACTCGTTTCAGGAGGCATAACACTCCAGCGAGTTGTTTCTCGATGCCCCGATGTCAGAGTCGCGATAGTAATGGTTGGGAGTAGGTGGACTGAAACTATCGCGGGATGGTTGTGGCAATTCCTTCCTCCCCGACTAGAGCTGCTGTTCGACATTGCACCTCTATACGAAGAAAATAGATTGTCAACAGTATAAAGAGCTTTTCCTGAGACTCTAGTCTTTCACATAAAAAAAAAAAACTTCCCAGTATGATGGAAGGAAGCTCTTTGACGATAAGAATGGTAAATCCGCAAGGCTTTTCTAAAGAACTTTTTTTGTTGAACAGTAGCAAACAAACATGTCCCTGGCACTTCGTTCGCTACACTATAAAGCGAATTCATTTTGAGCGTGTTGACGCGCTGATGATAAACTGCAATGGTAAAAACTTCATTTTCAATTCGAACGATTTCAGGAGATAGTACCAAAATTAATCAATGTAACGGATTTGTCAAACTTGTCCGAAAAGGCCAAACTGTAATCACTGGAAATCCCGCGATGAACTCAATTCCCAAAACAATCCGCCGTTCAAACAGTTCTGAACTAAAGTTTGAAAATTTCGTCATGTTTGTAATGGTTAACGTATTTGTTGAATGGTTTCTAAAGAAACTCGGATTTTGACGAGTGATGACTCTTTGGGAAGCTATTGCTTGGCTGAATCCATAAAAGTGAACTTCATTTTGAACGGGTGTCATTCCGACGCTTCGATCGGCACCTCAATGAAGTCAATATCATTTTTGGCTTGCGTTCTATCGAGCATGTACAAAAATCACTTACGCCCTTTAAACATAGATACCGCTTGATCGAATTTTATGAAAATCTTTTCAAAGTGTACTTTCGGTAATACGCTACGATTGGCACCTCAAAGAAGTCGGTATCATGGTTGGTTCGTGCTATATCGTGCAGGTACAAAAATCACTTACGTCGCTTAAACAAAAAAACGGCTGGACCGAATTTCATGAAAATCTTTTCGGATCATATTTCGGTTAATACCCTTCGAACGCCACCTCAACGAAGTCGATACATTTTTTTGGTTCGCTCGATATCGTGCAGGAAAAAATGACCACATCCGTACGCACACACATACACGTACATACACACACACATACTTCCTCCCAATTTTTTGCTTAAAATGCTCCTGGGACCTTGAAAGATGAAAATACGTTGAAATTTTCGATTTCGATTTTCGGACCGATTACAATAACTTCCTATACTGGGAAGTTAAAAAGAATTGCACGATATGCACAGTACGATGGATTTGAACTTAATAAACTTTTTTAAATAAAAAATTTAAAAAAAATCAAACAATTATTGTATTACAATGCAATAAAAATCCAATCTGACGATACAAGCGATATTAAAATTCATAATTTTAGCCTACTGCATTATAGTTAGAACAGCGCAAATTTAAAAGCGTTTTTGAAATTCATAATTCTAGCCGACTAAATAAGCATGTAGTATAACCCGAACCAAAAGACATGAGGTTTCTTCGCGCATATGTGGAAATGAAAATTATACACAAATAAACATTGCGCACATATGAATAAGACATGCGCTTATGTATTTTCAAATTTCCACTTCGAAATCTACTACGAATGCTAGCGCATAGAAAATCGACTTCTGAGAAACCTCATTTCGTTTGGTAGAGTTGCCAAACGCATTTCTAAGAAGAAATGCGATTTGAAGTTACATACATCGCTGTTGCCAAAAGCATTTCTAAGAAAAATGCGATTTGAAGTCCACTGTTCTTAATATAAAATTGAACAAAAATTATTTTTAAATATGATTTTTTTCATTCGGAGGGGGGGGGGGGGGGGTTGAATCCCCAAACCCCCCCCCTCCCCCTGGCTACGTCCTTGTTACAGTGCCTTAGCTGGGTAGCAATATCGTCAATTGATAAAATAAAAAGGAGAGGGCCAAGATGACTACCTTGCGGGACACCAGAGGACGCTTCGTTGTTTTTAGATTTGACTCCGCGGAATAGAACTTGGTAGGTTCTGTCGGCTAAGTACGACTGGAACCATACTGGAACGCAAGGGCATGCGGAAAGCCTAATTTCTTTAGTTTAAGAACTATAATAGTGAGAGAGCTTGTCGAAAGCCTTACTGAAGTCTGTGTAGACACCGTCTGTGCCGGACGATCTTGAAAAAAAACTTGATTTTTGCCACACGGGATGATAAAATAATAAAATGTATTGGTTTATAATGTACACTATGAATAATTCTCTTTATTTCACTAGTTTATAAAAATTAATAGCCTAAACTTGCTACTATTTAATCACAAATTCAAATTATATATAGAACCTTTATTTAGTTAGACAATTGATATTTTTAATGTTTGGTGAAAGCGCGTCCGATCGAAACTGAATCACTCTCCGCTCCAGTGATAAGAAGGAAGTGCCCGAAGAAAAAGTTCAATTGGTTGATAAAGTTTCTCCGTTACGATGATACGATTTTTTTTTTCTTTTTACATTGGGTTGGAACTTGATATTGGAAGTTGCAATAAATGCGAATCCGTTACCAGAGAAATTGATGGTTATTATTTTACTTGACACTGAACATCCTCCCGCCCAAGAAGAAAGCACCTCTTCGTTATGTTGTTCTAACAAGATGTATTCCTGAAAATATAGAGCAAAGCTGGGTAGGAGAAAGATAGGAAGATTTGAGGACTTGGCATCATCACACGATATGGTGTATTTAGGATTTTGTTTGTTTGATTAATTCGATGTATTTAGTTCATTTAACATAGATTTGAGAATTAGGATAGTTCAAAAGATTATTCACATTTCACGATTTGGTTATTCAATCGATATCACGGTAGTCACTGGCTGATTCATTTAGGAGTTTATCGATTTCACGATAGTCACCGATTTATTTCACAAGTTAAGGATTTAAGAATTTATCGATATCACAATATTGAAGATAAGAATTTATCGATATCACGGTGTTCACTGGTTAAATAATTCATGAGTATATCAATATAAGAGTGTAACGCGTCACGAATTCATGAAAATCACAAAAAAAAAATTTATCAGTATGAGAGTTCAAAGTTTAAAATCACTAAATCACAAAGATCGAAATATTCGCGTAATTCCAGTTCAAACGGTTTCGATAATGTCATAATTAATTTTAGTTCACTGTTGTATAGGTAAAGGCGCTACCTTTGTAATTGGACGCTTAATCTCATTATCTTTGGTGCGGATTGTAAGCACGCGAATAAGTCCATCAGCTCCGGCATGAGTATCTATTACGCGTCCTAAAGGTCATTTGTTTGGAGGATATCTATCATCCTTGACGAGGACCAGGGTATTCTTCTCAAGATTGAGTTGTCTTTCCTTCCATTTGGGGCGTTGCTGCAATTGATGTAAATATTCGCGGCTCCAACGTCTTCAAAATTGTTGGACGAGTTGCTGTAGTAGTTGCCATCTTCTTAAGTACTTAGTTGGGGTTTCAAGCACATCTTCTTGTGGAGGTGCAAGAAGGGCATCTCCGGTTAAAAAGTGCCCTGGAGTTAATGCAGTAAGATCTTCAGGATCGTAAGTATGAGCGCAAAGTGGTCTAGAGTTCATACAAGCCTCTATCTGTGCAAGTACTGTGCACAATTCCTCAAAGGTCAGCACAGAATTGCCTAAAATTCGAGGAAGATGGTATTTTGCTCCCTTTACATTGCTCTCCCATAATCCACCAAAATGTGGGGAGGATGGTGGTATAAAATGCCAGGTAATTCCCAAGTCAGTGATAGTGGAAAGCGCCCTTTTGTTTTCCCTTTGAATTTGTTTTAGAATGATATTGGCTCCAACAAAATTACTACCACAATCACTATAGATATTTTTGCACAGTCCCCGTCTTGCGACAAATCTGCGTAGTGCGGCTATAAACGCCGTTGACGTCATGTCACTGACTGGTTCAATGTGAACCGCTTTGACTGCCATGCACACAAAAATTGCAATATAGCCCTTATATTGTTTTGCGCCTCGAAGTGTACTACTTCGCAATAATATAGGACCACAGTAATCTACCCCAGTGTTACTAAATGGTCGAGCTGGTGTAACTCGAACTTCCGGAAGATTTCCCATTAATTGTGAATCATTTTGGGCTCTTAGTCGAAAACATGTCATGCACTTATGAATGAAAGATCTAATAGTGTTACGCGCATTAAGGGGTTGCTCTGATTTTTGAGGCAAAAAATTGACTATTTTTGGATTTTTTTTTACAGAAAACCCTTATTATTTTTATATACAAAAGTTTTTTCATAGTATTAGATAACTTTTAGAGATCACAAAAAAATTTTTTTTTTGTTTTTTTGCCGTCATAAATAAATATGTAGCACGCGCTGAAGTTGACACCTCAAAAATAACATGGAAAACGGTTCCATCGATAGCTCCGTCCCCATTGGTCAGAATGAGAAAAGTGAAAAACGGTTTTGTTAAAAATTATGTCCTTTAGTTCGCTTGTGTCAACATTAGTAAGAATTGCACCAAAAAAAAAATTTAAGGACATTTTAGGGAAAAAACGTAAAAATGCAACTTTTCTGGCCCAAAATGGGAGGATAAAATACTAATAGTAAGATTTTGAAAAAAAAATTTTACACAAGCGAACTCGACAACATCATTTTCGACAAATTGCCGAAAAAATTAAGTCAATATGTTAAATAGTTTTTTCTATATTGATGGAACCGTTTTGACAAATGACATTTTGAGAAAAACGCGTTTGAAGTTTTCGCGCGTCGAACGCCCTGCGGAAAATCAGTTTGTGCTACTGCATATAACTTTTTAACGAACAAAAATTTTGTCATAATATTTTAGGAACGTATTCTACACATATTAATAAATATAAAAAAGCAAAAAAAAAATTTTTGTTTTTTTAAAACCAAAAATCAGAGCAACCCCTTAAGTAACCAAAATTGTTTTCGGATAGTTGTTATCATTAATTGACAGCCACCATGAAGGGTGATCGAATGAAAGTGTCCTATTAGTAAATTTATAAAATGCCCTGATTTAGGAAGTATTAATGGGTGGCGCTCATTGTATGGTAAGTTGGAATTGTCTAGCCGGCCACCGACTCTCAGTAATTCTTCATTGTCTAGAAAGGGATTTAAGTTTAATAATTTACTTTTCGAATCATTCTCCTGAGAACATTTGAGGTCCCGTATTTCCTTGTTAAATTCATTGTTCTGAATGGTCCTTATCCAGACCTTAAGTGCGTCGTTGAGTTAATCACAAGTTAAATAATTCGATTGAATTTCACGTTTTTTCAATCGTCGAAGAAATCGCAAGATGTACGCTGTAATTCGGAGCAACTTAGTGTATGAAGAATATTTATTTAAAACTTCAGTAAGGTAAGTATCTTTGAGGCAAATATTGACATGAATTTTTCTCCTCTCTTCCAAGTTAATCACTGGAATGGTTGCTTGTTTTGGCCAGCTAGCATCCTTCATATATAGCCATGCAGGTCCGTGCCACCAGAGTTTGTTGTTAAATAAATCCTAGGGTGTGCAGCCTCGAGAGGCTAAATCGGCGGAATTCTCCTTTGTTGGAACATGATGACGCATAGCATTTCCCATTACGTCAAATACCTCACTTGTTCGGTTAGCGATGAAAGTTCCCCAACGACTAGGATGACTGTTCAGCCATTCCAGGACCACCATGGAGTCAGTCCATAGATGTGTTTCAACTGCATGGAATTTCGACACTTCCCTTACAAATTTCACTAATCTAGCTGCGATCACTACTCCGCATAGTTCCAATCGTGGAATAGAAGTCGGCTTAACAGGTGCCACTTTAGACTTTGAGACTATAATCCTGGTATACACGTTCCCATCTTTGTTGACAATTCGTAAATAAATTACGGCAGCATAAGCCTTTTGAGATGCGTCACTAAAAGTATGAAGCTCAACTCTTTCATTCATCATGTCCGTGTGCAGCCATCTTAAAACGCGCAGATTTTCTATCTGAGGTATCTCTTTCTTAAATTCATTCCAGGCTGCTTGAATGGTTGGTGTAAGATATTCATCCCAATCCGTATCATGGAGCCATACTGACTGCATGAGAATCTTAGTTGATATAATTATGGGAGTGATCCATCCTAAAGGGTCATAAATCTTGGAAATCTCGGAGAGGAGTTCTCGTTTTGTAAGGATCTCTTTATCAGTGTTAATATTCACCTTGTAGCCAAACATATCGGTTGCTGGATACCACATTAATCCTAATGATTTTATTCCTGTGTTAAGTGTTAACTCAACATCCTTTGACACTGCGCGATCTTCACTTGGTACGTGATGCAAGATTCTTTGGTCATTGGATAACCATTTCCTTAATTTGAATCCCCCTGATAAGAGTATTTTATCAATCTGTTGCTGTTTTTCAATCGCGCTGTCGATTGAGTCACTTCCTGATAGTAAATCGTCAACGTATAGCTCATGTTTGATAGCATGTGCACCTAAAGGAAAACGCTCTTGTTCATCATGAGCCAACTGTTGAAGAACGCGAATAGCTAAATACGGGGCACAAGTGACACCGAACGTTACTGTTGACAAACAATAATCTTGAATTTCTTCATTGGGGTTTGTTCGCCACACAATTCTTTGGAAGTCAAAGTCTTCTGGATTAACCTTGACTTGGCGATACATCTTTTCTATATCCGATATGAAGCAGTATCGATGTTTACGCCACTGTAAGAGAACTTGTAACAGGTCATTTTGTATCGCTGGGCCTGTTAGTAGAACGCCATTTAAAGATTTTCCTGAATCCGTTTTCCTGGATGCATCAAACACGACGCGCAATTTTGTTGTAACACTGTCTTTAAAAACGGCGTGGTGTGGAAGATAATAACAAGAGAAGTACTGATGGTTTTCTTGAGTATGCCTGTGCTGTTGCTCATTCGTTTGTGTTAACTGCATATGGTTTAAATCGATGTATTCTTCAATAACTTTAGAATAATCGTCCTTGAGTGTTGGGTCGTTAAGAAATCGTTTTTCTAAGTGAAGAAGGCTCGATATTGCTGAATGGCGCGAAGATCCTAGGGATTGCTTCTGTTCCTCATTGATGAATGGCAAGCGCACACAGTATGTACAGGGAGTCTGCTATGTGTTTTCTTAAAGTGTTCTTCACAGGCTTCATCTTCAGGTGATGCGATTGGCCGTTGTGGTAGCTCTTCTAGTCTCCAAAACTGTTGTAATTGTTCGCTTAGTGGAATTTCATTGAGAACGATATTTGCCGTGAAGACCTGAGGAGAAATTCCACCGCACATAATCCAGCCTACCAGTGTTTTTTGGGCAATTGGAAGGTTAGGGGGACCTCGCTTTATGTCGGCCAGAACGATTTTTGCCCAAACTTCTGCACCCAATACTGTATCAACCTTGCCTGGTGTATTAAACAATGGATCAGCTAGTTTGAGATTTAATATGTGATGCCACTGCGTAACATCAACTGACAGAGATGGCAAAGGATTGGAGAGTTTCTTCAATACAAAAGCCTCGAAAATTATTGGTCTCTGAGCCCCAGGAGGGATCAAGCTAACTGTGACTTTTGAATTAGCTATTCCGCCGTCGCGTTGACCAATGCATGTTATCATGGCGTGAGTTTGAATCTTCTTCGCCTCAAGTAGTTGAGCTGCTTTTTCAGATATAAAGCTCGCTTGTGAGCCTTGATCGATGAGTGCACGAAGTTTTACTCGAGCTCCATGAGGACCTTCTAATACTACTTGAGCGGTTGCTAGAAGTACTTCCTCATTGATGCTAGAATGCATAGATTGGATCACTGAACTTTCCACGTCTGTTGAATTGGGTTTATTTTCGTTTGATTTGGATGGAACGAATTCCTGAGCTTTCATGTTAAGGGAGACATTGTCTGGTGTACGATTGTAAATATGCAGTAGTGAGTGATGTCTTTTACCACAATGCACGCATGAAAACCGGCTAGGGCAAGATGAAGCGCGATGTCCTTTGTTTAAGCAATTAATACAAAGACAAAGTCTTCGAATTGTTTCGTTCTTGGCTGCTAGGTTAAGATCAATAAATCTTTGGCAATTTTTAGGTGTATGATTTTCTCCACATATGCTGCATTTGTGGACTTGTTCTGTCAAAAAGCTTTGATAACGTGATGATGAAGATTTTGATAGATTCAAGAGCTTGGGGGCCTTATTCTTTGTGATTTCAATTGCTTCTATTGTACGGAATCTAGTCTCAAGAAACGACTTAAGAACTTCAAACGATGGAAGGTCTGAATAATTCGCGATGTGCTGCTCCCATAAGGTAAAAGTTTCCCTTGGTAGTCGTTTCGTGAGCATGTACACTAGTGTAGCATCCCAAAGATTAGTTAATTTTAAATTTTTTAATGCTTGAATGCTTTCAACACTGCTGTCGAGGAGTCGCTTTATCGATTCTGAAGATTCACTGCAAGGAGCTGGAGACAATAAAATTTCAAGTTGTGAGTTGACCAGTCGCCGAGTGTTTTGATACCGGTCATTTAGAATTTTCCAAGCCGTATCATAATTTGCTTCGGTTGTTGCGAGGCCCTGGATGAGTCTCGCTGCCTCGCCCGTTAAGCTAGCCTTTAAATAATGCAGCTTTTCCGCATTAGAGAGCTTGGCCTTGTTATGTATAATAGCGGTGAACAGATCGTGAAAAGCAGTCCAGGTTGAATAATCACCTGAAAAAGTGGGTAAGGTGATGCTGGGCAATTTTAATGACATGTTGTTGTCTTGAGATATGACTACATCATTCGACGAATTCCCGACGGCATTTTCATTTTCATTACATAATTTGAGTTTCTCCTCAAGTTCGTTTAGGAATTGTACATAAACTTCTTCAGCTCCCGCAAAAATGTCGTCTTCGAAATAATCCGTTTCAGCTTGCGATGGATTTTCCACAGTCACATTTTCTAGGATGACCTTGTGTCCTAATTCACATCGTGACCATAATTTCTTTGTTCGTTCGATACGATTTCGCAGGTAAGTCGACGTTTTCCGCTTTGACGAATCCTTTGAATAATTTGTTACTGTCTTATTTAATTCATTTAACTGTATTAACTGTTTTTTAATTTTCTGTTCCATACTGGGAATAATATTTGTGAACGATATTAAAAGTATACTGTAATTTCGCGTGGGTTATTCAATAATTTTAAGCCTTTATTATGAGTATACCGCTTACCGCATGGTATTATTCACCCTTAAAATATGTGTATTTATTCGCAAGAATTTTACAGATTTATAATGTCCAGGTATTGAAATTATATTTTTAGTTTAAGGGCTAATATGGTTCACTGATACGTATTAGAAATATAGCATAAGTATTAAGTGTGAGTATTGTACTCACCTGATACAGTTTATAACTGTGATCACTGGATTTCCATTTATGGTTGGTTTGCCGCTATTCCTATTCGCTCAGACCGTTATTGATTTGTGGGAAAACTCCTGTGCACATGATAACAATTTCACTAGCTAATAGATTCACTAAGTACGTTACTTTCACTGTTATCCGGCTCGAAGGACCAGAAAAATGTGCCGGACGATCTTGAAAAAAAAACTTGATTTTTGCCACACGGGATGATAAAATAATAAAATGTATTGGTTTATAATGTACACTATGAATAATTCTCTTTATTTCACTAGTTTATAAAAATTAATAGCCTAAACCTGCTACTATTTAATCACAAATTCAAATTATATATAGAACCTTTATTTAGTTAGACAATTGATATTTTTAATGTTTGGTGAAAGCGCGTCCGATCGAAACTGAATCACTCTCCGCTCCAGTGATAAGAAGGAAATGCCCGAAGAAAAAGTTCAATTGGTTGATAAAGTTGCTCCGTTACGATGATACGATTTTTTTTTCTTTTTACATTGGGTTGGAACTTGATATTGGAAGTTGCAATAAATGCGAATCCGTTACCAGAGAAATTGATGGTTATTATTTTACTTGACACTGAACACCGTCAGCTTGGCAGCTAGTGACAAAGCCTCAAACTGTGTGTGAAGAGCACTCCAGTAAATTAGGCTGCAAGAAATCCATGTTGGTTTGTTGAGATACGTCTCTTGCAGATAGGGGCGATAGGAGAATAGGTAATAGATGCGAAGAGTTTTGGTATAGGCGATAACTTCACAATTGGTATATAATTAGATATTTCGTTCTTACAACCTTTTTTACGGACTAATATAGAGTTCTTCCATAAGGTTGGGAAGCGCCATTTATCAAGAGAATTTTGAAATAAACATAGAAGAGGAAACAGTAGGGCCCCGACACAGGATTTTAGAACAGCAGGAGGAGCTCCATCAGGGCCGGACGAGCTCCAGACAGGGATAACTTTTGATCCGTTTTGATTGGAAGATTGTCTTCATCTGGTAGGAAGGCGGGGGACGAGAAGGATTTAAGGAAGAATGATGCAAACTTGTCACAAATCTCGGATGAATTAGAGCTAAGAGAGTTCTCGTATTGCATGGTGTAAGGGTAGTTATCAACTTCTTCTTAGTGTTGATAAATTGAAACAATGCCCTAGGATAACCATACATTTTACTTCCATGTTCCTCAGGTAGTCTTTATAGAGGGCTTCGGGGAGGGCATGAAATTGCTCATAGCAATTGAGAAATGCATACAATCTCACAGTGTCTTTCCAATGTCATTTAAAATGGGAATTAAAGGTTAAATGAACTTTAATTCAATAATTCATATGGAATATTGAATTAAATTTTCAATGTATTAAAACACTAGAACTTTGATGTTGCAATTTATTTTTGTAATAACTGAATAATATTTTCTTGATAGATTTTTCGGTAGTTTTAATTAATTTCTGAATTATCCTTGAATTCTATTATTAATGGTAAATCTCATTAGTGGATACATTGCTTCAGAGGCAATACCACAATGATTTTTCTTATTACGCGCTAACTTAAAATATCCTTTCTGACCCCAGTATTTTCCCATAGAATTTTTAATAATCCAATAATCATTTCCATTGTCCGTACCATAGCCAACAACTAGCACAGCATGTGTGAGAGAGTCCAAATCTGACTTACAAGCCTCATCAAAATATATTCCTTCATAGTAGGCGGACAGAGTAGGTAAAGTAGCATCAATGGCAGCTGATATTGGTCCAATAGTGGCTACAGCCTCTTTCAAGGCATTTTCATCACCAAATGGCAGTCGCTTGTAACCTTTAGCGTAGCTTCCGGCATTGAAAGCTGGCTTGTATATACAGTCACCTTTGTAGCCCGTGTATTCGTAGTACAAATCAATACTCAAGCCTTGATTGTCTCGAGTGTAGTTGTATGCATATTCCATATGACCGCCAAAAGTGTGATCTTCTTCTAAGCAATCGATAATATTCTGTTCAGAGAAAGAAAGATTTCGGTAGTTTCGTATAATTTCTTGTCCCTCCATTGCTCCAACAGCAGCAAACGCCCAACATGTTCTACTATACACTTTAAAACAATAACAATAAAAGCTAGCTTCGCAGCAAAGACAATCTTTACTCACTTTGATTCTTCACAGGAGTGCTAACGCCATGTTCTCTCCAATCGAAGGACTTCGGAGCGCCTGTTCTGCTAATAAGCTTCCGTTTTGGCACGTTTACTCTATTTAAAATAGGAAGAAACCATTAACCACAAAATCAAAAAAGGATTTATTCAGTATGCTAACGGGCCTAAGGTACGAAATCCATTATATCCTGAAGTGATTTTATCGTGTGGAATATCAGTGAAGTTGTTAACCATTTGACGGTAGCTGACCTTTCCTTGCTTATAAAGTTCGTTATGTTTTTTTATTTGCGCAAATCGTATACGAAAGGTTTTTAAGTGCTCATTTTCCTCTTTTGCGCTTGTAAAATTTCTTGCGTGAATTTTTTTATATGCTTGCCACTCATCATCGAATTGGCAAACGACTACAGTTAATATGACTGCTATAATCAATAACGTCTTCATAATTCACCACTAAAACTGCAATTATTTAAACTACCGGGAGTGCTTCCGTTCTAATAACAATATTCCAGTGGCACTTTCCTTTATATACGTTGGTGTAGATTCGCTTGGTAAGAGTTGTATTTAGTGTGGGGAAGCGGCGACTCATGGAAAAATTAACAATATGCGAAATAGAACAGCTGAAGTATATTGAATTTTGATCTTTTTTCAGTTATGCAAACAAATCGATCTTTTGTGTTTTCGCTTTTAATTATATTAGCGGGCAACATTCTATTACTCCTCTGTAGAAAAACAGAATACTGAAACGCAGTAATGGTAGCAAAAGTCTACAATTAGCAAAACTCAAATAAGTACATTGTAAACACCTGCACTTAAGATAGAAAAAAAGCAACGGCTCTGTAAAAGAATTAAAGCTGATAAGTGTCGAATATGCCCCTATTAATAATATAAAGTTATCTTAACAAAATTCAGATTTTGCAGGCAGGCATGTACTGCGATTTTGATTTCAAAATTAACAGAAAGAAAAGAGTTTGAAAATATGTATGTATATCTATATTGGAGGGTCTGTCTGTGTTTTCAAAATAATTGTGTTTTTCTAAGTTCATATGGTTATTTACATGATATTAAAACAAAATCACGCATTTTTAAAATTTTTGTCTCTCTGTATGTGTGTATGTCTGTCTGTCTATTTGTCCGGGCTAATCTCGGAAAATGCTAAGGGGGCCTCGGTAGTCTAGGGGTAAGGCGCCTGACTACTGTCCCAAAGGTCCCGGGTTCGAATCCCGGCCAGCCCCACGGTCCTTCGCCTTTTCCACTTTCCCACCCACATAACTTTCTTTCTTTCTTCTCCCCTCTTTACATTTTCTATTCCTCCTGTCATAGTCTTCGCTAGTCCTTCCCAAAGTCTAAAAATTAACAAGTCTTTCATCTTCATATGGTTAATAAGTGAAAGGCGAACAGCTTTACAAGTTCTTCAACTGACGATGTCTCTCTGATAGAGAGAAGGCAACATTTTTATACGCGTTTGCACACAACTAAACAGCGGAAACTTTTATTAGTTTATATGGGGATAAACTTAATGTATTGGTGCATATTTGCTCGTTTGTTTTGATTTATGAAAGAAAACAGCTGATTCAATTTTCTTTCCTTTTCTGTTCTGCATACTTTATCGTAAAGAGAGAATCTGGCTTTGTCTCGCTTAGTTCACGAAGAATGCGTTGAGTTTTGCTCAGCAGTGATGTTTGTATATTGACGCACACAACTAGCTGGGGGGGGGGGAATTTTGTATGAAGATGAAAGACTTGTTATTACTAGACTTCGGTCCTTCCCCGCTCCGCCAAGCGCATGTCATCGGTTGGTTGCTGAGATTTAACTCGTTTCAGGAGGCATAACACTCCAGCGAGTTATTCTCGATGTCAGAGTCGTGAAATGGTTGGGAGTAGATGGAATAAAATATCGCGGTTATAGTATAAGAGCTAGCGACCTCGAAAAAAAGTTGTTTCCTACGCGGCTGATTTTTTGATATGACCTGTCTTATTGACCTACTTAACGGATGCGGTACGTCTGCCACCTGTGAGTGGTTGCGTTTTCTTCTGCGCATGTCTTTTGCAGAGACGAAAATTGTTAATTTTGAAATTATTTTAAGAAAATAAATAAATTTCTATCTAATTTAACAGCAGTAGAGAAGCCTCCATTTGATAATCTCTTCATATCTCGGTTCACTTCACTTAATGATGGCCTTTTTTTAAATCAATTGGAACATTTATAAATGAGTGTGGATTATCTCACATGATTGAAAGCAGAATTATAGCCAGTGGATCAAGTAACGGAATCATTGAAAGGGAACATTTCAATCATAGTAAACGTTTGTATCTTTTAATGGCTCTTGGTTTGCAAATGTTGTATTTCCACCATTTTTGAAAAAGTCAAACAACTGAATATGACTTTTTCAAAGAACAGATTTACGTCTATCTTTTGCAGTACCAAGACAGGAAGATTTCGCATTCAACTTGGTCAGAGGAAATGTTACCTAATCAAGTATTATTCCAACTATTTTCTTCATATGGAAGATATGTAAACCGACAGCTCAAGAAGCATCCGCATGGGAGATTTTGAAACAGTGGCGGTTTGTAAGATTCAGGATAAGCGAAGCAATGCGCAAGGTTATCGATAAAAGTAAAAGTATCGAAACCTTTAATTCAAAAAAACTGAAAAATAACATATAGTGGAGTCAGATAAGCAAAACATAAGGAATTGTTTGCAGTCTAAAAAATTTCGTTTGGAACATGTTAGTTACATCGACTACTATACGAAATGGTTATTTTCTAGCTCTAGCAACCAACGCTCCTTAAGTTATCGACCATTTTGTGAAAATTTTATCATTTTGGTCGTTCTTTCTAAATATAGAGGCGTATATATCTCGGCATGTGTAGGTCCAAAACAAAAAAAAATAGAGGCTGTTCATTATGATATTGGCTATCAGCGATTAAAATATGAAATTTTTATCCGTACACATAACCCAAAAAAAAGTGCTAAATTTTAGTGTTTTGGTTATAACTTCGGATTTCTTCGCTTCGGTGAACTTATACATTATAATGTAAACCAGTTAAATTTCAGGTCAAATTATCTTATACAAATCTCTAAAATTATCCTTAAATTTGAAAATTATTTTTCTTTAATTTTTGGGCATCGCATCGTATGAGGTATTATCTTTTTTAAAATGTAGTATTATTTTATTATGGGGAACAAGAAAATTTGTGGAAAATATCGAATCGCATTTTTTCGCTGCTAGTGGCGTTGTGCGCCTTTTTGCAGATTCTGTTGATAATTAAAACTAGTACTTTCATCTCATTTAATTTAATTACAAATGCATAATTTTGACTCAAAATAGTAATAATAAAACCCTGCATACCTCGTATACATCCTCTACACCCACGCCTACAATCATTACATCCTTGCAAAAAAAAAACACCCTTCAGGCAGCCCGTACCTACTCATACAACCCAGCAAACCACATGTAATGCATAGAACAAAGAAATGCATTCGCCGTACATTACAAGTAAGCTATTTGAAAGCTATCAATCAGCGACTGCTTACAAGTGCCTTACAAATACATTACAAGCAATGTATTAAATTATGTTTGGATTCTGGGGATTCATACTCGTATGAATATATCAAATAAGGCAGTAGCACCGTTATCTTTTCGAGGCACTTTCCGCCGCTAGAAGAACATTTTTGCTCATTTGTAAGTGTTTGCACCAAGTGCCGTGCGCATTTTATCCAGTATTGTATTTCAACTATAGTAGGTATGGCAGCGGTTGAGCCTGGGAACCAGGTCAAGGTCACCGCCCATCGAATCTGGGTCAAGGCCATCAATCAATCACCTGTTGGTGGCCATGGATCTAGGTCACGGGGTCTACGACCGTGGGACTGGTTTGCTTGGGCGGGACCTGGGTCAGGGTCGGTCGGTGGCTTGGGATTCGGTGGGGACGGGCTCGGCTTGGGACTCGGTGGGGACGGGCTCGGCTAGGGACTCGGTGGGGACGGGCTCGGCTAGGGACTCGGTGGGGCCGGGCTCGGCTAGGGACTCGGTGGGGCCGGGCTCGGCGCTGTGGCGGAAGCTATCGCCAGAGCCGCGACGGAATCTGTTATTGATCGATTTTGTAAGTGCCCTGGCCTCTGCAGAGCACCGGTCTTACACTCTGTACGTACAATAAGTATATACCCTCCCTGTCAATTTTTGTATATTTTTTTGTTACTCTCTCTCTTACCCTGTATTAAATTAATAAATAAAGTCATTCAATCACCCATCGCTTGGGAATCGAACTAGCGCCACGCAAATCGCGAACAGAAAAACCAACGCCTTAGCCTACTTGACCAAGACGACAGTTGGATGGAGTTGGATTATTTCTGTACATATGCAGTTGTGAAATTCTATTTTTAGATCTTGCGGCCCAGTGAGCCGATGAAAATAACGTGGACACGATCGTGATCACAACTGCAAGAGCCCGCGAATATGAAAAAGAAAGACCAATCGAAACAAAAACAAAAACTGCAGCAGCAGCTTGAGACACTGTGGATACTTTCGATGCCGATGATTCTCGGCGAGTATTGCATGGTGGTTGTTGTTTTTACTATCTGAAATTATGAAACCGAGTGAATGAATGAACTTGATACATTCATAAATATCGGGACGGGTAAAAAATACACTTTTTGCTAGCTGAGATTCAGCGCGGGGTAAGATTAAATGCAAAAGAAAGTATGAAAGAGAGAAGAATTGCACATGATACGTTTTTCATTAAATGAGGGAAAATTAAATGGATTTTGTAATATCAGATTTTTATTAATCATTAAATTAATTATTCATTATTGTGCCTTGGATCTTACACTCTGTACAACAAGTCTATACCCGTCAATGCTTTTTTTCTTACTCTAAAAGATGTGTACTTAATAAATAATAATAAATAAATAAAGTTATTCCACAAAAAAATCCCACACTGCTTGGGAATCGAACCAGCGCCACGGAAATCGCGAACAGAAAAACCAACGCCTTAGACAACTTGACCAAGACGACAGTTGGATGGAGTTGGATTATTTCTGTACATATGCAGTTGTGAAATTCTATTTTTAGATCTTGCGGCCCAGTGAGCCGATGAAAATAACGTGGACATGATCGTGATCACAACTGCAAGAGCCCGCGAATATGAAAAAGAAAGACCAAGCGAAACAAAAACAAAAACTGCAGCAGCAGCTCGAGCGGCAAAAACAGCGGTTGCGCTGCAGTGCAACTATTGCATGGTTGTTGTTTTTGTTATAACCTGAACAGACAGATACTGTGGATGATGAAGGTAAACAAATGCAAGACCCGTGGATTTATCACATAACTACCTTGCAAAACATTTTATCAACTAGTCTTTAATATTTTAAATTATTAAAACTATGTTAAATTAATAAAATAAATGTTTTATATGATTTTTTTAGTTAAATTTCCATCGCCAATATTTAAAAACCTCGATCTCAACTTGTAATGTTTGCAGGGTACATGACAGGTGACTGTGGATACTTTCGATGCCGATGATTCTCGGCGAGTATTGCATGGTGTTGTTGTTGTTACTATCTGAAATTATGAAACCGAGTGAATGAATGAACTTGATACATTCATAAATATCGGGACGGGTAAAAAATACACTTTTTGCTAGCTGAGATTCAGCGCGGGGCAAGATTAAATGCAAAACAAAGTGTGAAAGAGAGAAGAATTGCACATGATACGTTTTTCATTTAAATGCGGAAAAATTAAATTGATTTTGTAATATCAGATTTTTATTAATCATTAAATTAATTATTCATTATTGTGCCTTCGAGCTCCTATATAAACAGAGAAACAAAAGCAATATGCAACGTGCGTGCTTGGCATGGCTTGGAAAACATTGTTGAAAAATGGCTAAATTTAGCATCATTAGAGATATAATAACCCACAACAAACGTTTCAATGTGAGGGGTCGCAAAATTGAATTTAAAATCAATGACACGCCAAGGAATGTAGAACCTTTAACATGGTTTAAGAGCAGCATTGAAGACATTATTCAACATGTGATGACGGCGATCCAACCAAATGACTACGTTGGTATTACTTTTTGCGGTGCCAGCTTTAGGGAAAGAGGCCCTGGATGGATAAATTATAAGTTGGCATCTGATGTAAAAACTAGTGACATCTGGGAAATGGTTGCGAAAATCTTCCAGAGCAATTCAGAAGGAGCAAGCACTGACACATTTTGTTTGGAAGTAACATCAGTCCATTTGCCTCAAGGCAGCGGAAAAGATCACGGAGGAATAAGAGCGGACACCCCATAATAAAACACTCGAGTAGCATATATATAAAGCTTTAAAATAAATAAATTTAAATAGTTTGATATTTTCCTTTGAGTAGTTAAAGTTATGAGTTCCGATAGAGTTGTTTTAGATGTACAATTTGTCAGTGGAATTAACGGACAGCTATTTGCTAAGGAGCTGTCCGTCTTGCATCACGGGTCGCTTATACCAAGTTTATACTATTTTATGCCTCCATACCCGTATAATGAACTACCGTCAAAAGCTCGTTGGCAAAATGATTTCAACTTTAGAAAAATAAATGGATTAAGATGGAACGGCGGCATTATTAATTACAACGAATTACCCAAGATACTGTCGAATTATTCAAATGCAACAATTTACGTGAAAGGACTAGAAAAGGAGAAATTTATTCAGAAATACCTTCCGGAAGCGAAAATAAACCAATTGGAAATACCAAAACTAGCCAACTTGGAAAATTTTGGAGCTTTCTGCACGATACATGGAAAATCACCTACTCTAAGATGTGCCGTACAAAATTGTTTTAATATTTATTTGTACATGCTAGTGAATAAATGTTTTAAATAAAAGAATTTTTTAGTTGTATTTTATTTATTTATTTGCAGTCAAAATTTATCGTATCAAAAACAAGATTTGCAATACAATACAAAGGTATTTCATAAAAAAGTCGAGAATAATTTAAGTGTACATAAGATGTTCGACTTGGAATAAAAAAATCTTCACATGCTAATGTTAATACATTTTTTTCTTTACATTTTTCAATGTACTTCTTATAATATTCTTTCATGCTCTCTGAAGCATTGTTATTGTGGTACATAACGATGTTTAAAAATTTCAGCATTTCAAATAATTTACAAAGTTCCGCTTGCCTTAGAGTGATGCTGCCACTGCCAATGGGGATTTTGTACTCCTTCGTCTGATTTGCTGAAGATGAATTTTCCATTTTCGTTTTTAAAGCACCAAGATAGTTGTAAATAGATGTCCATTCGGGATAGGATGCTGATATTGGGATGAGTCCATAACGCTGAAATACTATTTTCGCCTCGAACGATGTTGGGTCAAAGCCGAGTATTATCTTCCGGTTATGACAGTCATCCAAATGGTACGTGTAATTTAATAAGAGATTTTCACCGACAACTTCTGCTTCGCATTTGGACAGCTTCTTTTTTCCCTTAGCACCAGTGGTCCTCTGTCTTTTACGTGATGGCTTCATGTTACTCAAATTAAACTTTAACATTAAATATTAACAGCTTTTGTTCAGTGTTTTTATAGTGCTGATCTCGGCTTTACATGATTGGTTACAAAAGTCTCCACCACTTTGTGTAAAATTCTTCAAGTATAAATTAACTATTTTATTATCATTTAAACTGAAATCGCTCGAAGAGAATTGTGTTAAAAAATTCTTTAGGCTCTTTCCTCTACACCGAGAATATAGAAATACACAACAATAATGTCCACATGTCGATGAAAATTGTCCCTGCCAACGTTTTTTATTATGTAAAAAAGTCTTTGAATTATTTAAAAGAAATCTTTGAAAAAACTTATTGGTGGGATATCTTCCAAATGAGTCAAAGTACTCTGCAGGACCTTGTTTCGGGAAATAAAATGCAACCCAGTGAGTTCCGTCTTTATGTGATGGATCCGTATTAGCTATGACGCATGCGGGTTTTTTTATTTTTTGTGGTAGATGGTTGCAGGGGAAGACTCCTCTAAAAAACTTGTTTGTTACGCGATTATTTGTCAATGCAGTTGCAAGTTCGATCGTGTTCATTCTTGTTCACTGGTAAATGCTGCTTCTAAGTCAATGACCTTGGTGAGAGATGTAACATAGTTATTTATAAACTCTTTAGTTGATGTACCACGAACAAAGATTGTCTTAAATTTCGCTAGAGTTTTTATAAGGTCTTCATCCATACGTTTTAGTTCAAGATTACCAAATTTACTTGATTGTTGCTCACTGCATTCCATACTTGATGTTGGATATTTAAAAATTATTTCCTTTGTAAATGTTTTATTTTGTACAGTGAATCCAGCTAAAGAGACTTTTTTAAAGAAGGTAAATTCACCTCCACAAAAGTATTCCGCATTAATTAAACAACTCATTGTTACTATAGTAAAGCAATTTGTCAACTAACAGTTTGTTGAAAGTATCCGTCTTATATAGATTTAAAAGTTGGTGTAAACATTTCGATCCTTGTCAATTTCAATGCTTCCATCGTACTCAGCATATACAATGCATGTCACACTATTTTTTAAAGCGTCTCTAAATTTTCCTTCAACTCGTACCGTCCCTTGATTTAGTAAATTGCCGCAAGTTGCGTTGTATGAATTGTCTGTTGTTAAATCAAAAGCGAGAAGAAAACATCCCTTGTCAAATAATGTCTTGGATATTTGATGACCTTTATCGAAGTAATGAATACCTGTTCCTCTGAATAACGTATTGTATCCGCGTGTACTAATCGGATTTTCCTTTGAGTAGTCAAATTCGAGAGGTTGGTTTGGTATCTGTACGCCATTCACGGATAAATTGAATCGGGTAATGTTGTTATGTTTAAAGTTGAAAGGGTTCTTTGTTCTTCTGCCAGTGTAAGCATCATTGTCCACCATTCCAAAAATTATTAGGTTCGGTAACTGTCCAATGACAATATTATCCAGTGAAAGTGTGAATGTGTTTGCGGGAATAGTGTAGCTTTTAACTTCAACTCGCTTGTATGGGTATAAGGCATTTGAACGCTGTAGAACTGTCTCATGTGCTAATAAAATATTCGGGTTGACGGTTACGTGGTTCATGTACATTGTTGCATCTAAGATTTTTAATTGTGGTGAGTCGGTCCCGTCCTTGGATAGAATATAAAATTCTGGTTTTTCAAGTGATAAAACTACACGTAAATCGACACCGTTTAACAGTAACTTATCCTGATTAAGCAAATCAGTATGGATTTTCCCCATCAATTCAACTACATTACTTTTATTAAAAAGTTTCTGACGATCTAAATAGCCTTGATGTAATTCAGCGACGGGTTTATCGATATCTGCAATTTCCGTGTCATCTTTGTCAAGATACCAGCCGACCGACTCCAAATGGGTAGATGCGGCATCTCTACCATAATTTAACAAATTTTCAATATAAGCGCGATAATTGTAATTATGGTCAGTTTGAGCAATTGGTTTTCCATTCAAATATACGGTGCACTGGCGAAATATGGAGTGTAAAATGTTGTTTATTAAACCTGGTGCATCACCATCATCTGAATAAAGTTCTTCTTTTCCATCTTTTATTTTGATTAATTGTAATTTTAAACGAAGATAGATGCTAGATAAATCACGGTATGTATCTCCATGACCCAAAGTTACAAACTCTAGAACGGAGGAGTTGTCGAGTGAGGCTATTGGCTTATATGCTACTTCTTCTGTTTTCAAAATATTGCTTTGAACTGGTGGTGTGGAAAAAAGATCCAGCTCTGATTTCATGCTCCAATATCTGACAGACCGCCGCCGCTTTGTATTAAATAATAACGTGTATAATAGGAATCCATCTCGTAATTCTATTTATACTATGCAAGAACAGCCTGTTGTGCAAATATTTATAGTTTTTATTGTCTCTTAAAATGAAGCATTACATATGTAGGAATATAATTTGTTTTAAAGTCTATTAACTCCCCTTGATGATCAGTTATTTTTATAGAAATACTTTCAATAAAAGTTTTTTCAATAGGACAGTATTCTACATGCTCAAATCTTAATATAGTACCACACTCTTGAATCGGTATTATTCGTAGATATCTTACTAGCTTGTCGCCTATAGCTCTAGGTTGTATAATATCAGTGTATATATGTATTATATTTTTCTCAAGGCAATCTTTTACAGTTTCCGGTGTACTTCTTGGTAATCGCAACATCAATTCTTTAATTGTTGTATCAAGAGAATTAATTTTTTCCATTATTGACATGTGCTCTTGACGTAAGCCCGCAGTGTCAAATGACTCTTTTATTTCTGTCAACAAGGCATCAGGATTACGTTTGTTTTCAGGTGTTTGGAGAAATACATCTGTGATGAAGTTTGACAGATTATCTATGTTTGTATTAATAGGTACTGGTGTAGATAAAAATTCGCCCGAGCTTTGTTTTTCATATGGGACCTGCAAAATTTCACTGTTTTTAGTTATTTTCCGTTGCTCGGGTGCCTTTGCTTTGAGTGAATCTTTCTTTAGTCTATTCAATATTTCAAAAATTGTATTTTTAATTTCAATAATTCGCTTATGTTTTTCTTCTTCGCTAAGTTGTTTATCGTCAAAGTGTAAATTAGCTAAAAGCAATGTCATGAGATCTTTAACATTCAAGTGTGAGGGTAGTGGTTTTTTTATTTTTATCGTAACACCCAACTCCTCTAAACGGAGTTCGAATACATCATGCTTCTTTTCACTACCTTTTTTCTCTTTATTTTCAGCTGTTTTTATGCTAGCCGTTGGATGTGTATAATTGTCTATTGTATTCTTCAAAACAGGATGTTTTCTATTCTTCCTAGGAACTTGACCAAATACATCATCAACAAAATCTTCAATTGATTCATAGTTCTTATATTTTAAAACAACGTTTTCTGAAGTCTTTTTTCCTTGATATATGTGCAATATGTATTCATTTGGCTCTTGCTTATAGTTTATTTCAGGGATAACTTCATTAAAGTGGTCTTCTTCTAAGCGCTTCCACATTTTCGATTTAACATCATTCAAGTACATGGTATACCATGAAGGTGTAACTGCATTATAAAATGTTAATAAAAATGCTGAAAGGTTTATTTGTCCAGGTCTGTAACTAACTTGTTCAAGATTTTCTGGTGTCCATTCAAGTTTTACATTTTCATTTATTTTGATGCTAAGTATTTTAAAATCCTTTTGATGCTGCTTTCTAGTTTCCTTTAACTGGTCAAATTCACGCCTCACTCGTTTACGCACATTTCCCCCGTTGTTGGAGATTGCACGTTTTGTTATTTCAAAATTTGGTAATGCAATTTCAGTTATTCCAACACGCCAGTTTCCATGAAACTTGCATGGTTTCGCAAGCGCATTTGTAAAAGCCGATAGCGTATTTTCTGGGTAAAATTGCATAGAGTTATTACTCAAAAGGCATACATAAAAATCATTTTCTTTTATTTCCACCGGCATTGTTTACAGTCTTTCCCAAGGAATGTCAGAAGTACTTGCAGGTCTATCCTTTTTAGTCTTCAAACGCGCACTCTGTCTAGTACCGAGCTTGCGTAAAGGAAATGAAAGCATATATTGACCAGATTCTAGCTGAGAGGGTATTAATATAGACTGTTTCTGGGCTGCTTTTTGTTTTTCACTTTGTTCTAATTCGTCTATATATTCGCTAGCTTCATCGGGACTCATAGCCGCAGGTACAGTATACTGAGTTACACCATCCTCAGCTGTGATTATTTTATAATCCTTTTCACGTGCATTAGGTGGAGCTGTTGTTCTTAGTAATTTTGGTGGTGGTCTTAGAGTTTTTGCTATTCCGCTAGCTGATAATCGTCTTTTAGCGGCTGGTGATAAAGATCTTCTTGGTGGGGTTATGTTATGTGCTTCTTCAAAGACTTCTTCTTCTTCAGCTAGGAAATCCTTTGCTGGTGGTGGTGAAGTCTGTGTTAACACATCATCTTTAAAAATAATTTTCGTTTGTGTGGTACTATCTCTTAAACTTTTTTGTTTGACATTATGTTCACGTGGCAAGTATAAATTTGTTTCTTTATCCAACGTTCGTTTGGATTTCCGATTGTGATTTAAAAATGAAATTAGTTGGTTTCGATAGCTATACCATTTTTCGGAATCATTCATGTCTTTATTCTGTAGTATTTTATTCATTGCTCTATCAAAAATGGACTGATTTGCGGTAATTTCAATTTCATCTTTAAGCCTGTTGTAAACCTGTGGGGACAGAAGTAGCATCTTGTTAAGTCCATTATTTCTATGCATATTTTTCAATTAATGAGCCGATAACTCCTGATAGTACACTTCCTAATAAAACTGGTAAAAAACCTCCTCGTTGCACTAGTATTTTACGCTGTTTAGCAACAGATCTCTTTGCGCAAATCAATTTACGCATGTCCTTTTTATACCTACACAGTGAGTTGTAGATATTTCCATGCGGCATGTGGTTACCTTTTAAGGTGTTGAGCGTAATTTCACAAAGAGTTTTTATAACCTCAGGGTCAGCATTTTGTATGATGGACTTTCTCAGATTTGGTTTAGCCTTTTTAAGCACATATAGCATATGCTTGTTCTCCCTTAATCGTTTCATTCGTGACGCCATTCTTACCATTTAAAGAGTTTTGCGGGCAAAAACAGGTTACAAAGTGTTTATTAAATATATCAGTTCGAAATCTTAAGACGTCGTTAATGTCCTGAGTTAAATCAATTAGCAAATACCCGTAAGGCATTTGAGTTATCTCTTTATATATTCTCACAAGTTCTAAACTATTTTCTGGGTAAATTTGTCGGGCCAGATGTGTAAATTGACTTTTATCCCGGGGGTTTTTAAATACAACAAGATATTTACAATTGAGCGATATATCACGACTGAATTTTCCTTGATGGAATACGTTTTGTGTCACAAGAATTACTGAGAAATTACGATGATGAGACCCCTTAGTAAAGAGTTCACAAACTTGTTTACTAAATCCATTTAACATCATGTCATCTATAACAATCAATGTTGGCTCGTTTTCATGATTTACAAACTCCTCTGGTATAGCATTTAAATATTCGATGTTTTGCAGTTTGATATCCGTAGGTAGTGCACCGTGTTCTGCATTACACCATATAATTTTTCTAATTTGCGGTTCTATAAATACCTGATTAGTATTAAGAAGATTTTTTATAAATGTTGTTTTGCCGCATCCCGAAGGCCCCGCAACCATCATTGTAAATGGGTGATTAAACTTGATCATTTTTGCTTTGTATATAAACTGGTCATTCAACTGCAGGTATTTATACATTCTGCACAATGAGCAGAAGACAGATAATCAACGAACTGCATAAACCAGTGCGAAAAAATTTTAAACGTCGACATGTCACTACCAAAGGTATAGATGATTTGTGGCAGGCAGACCTGGTCGAGATGGGTTCTTACTCATCAGAAAATCAGGGGTTTCGTTTTCTTCTCTCTGTAATTGATACCTTTTCAATGTATGCATGGACACTGCCTTTAAAATCTAAAAAGGCATCAGAAGTTGTAAAAGCATTGCAGTCGATTTTTAATACAGGACGGATTCCAAGAAATTTACAAACCGATGATGGAAAAAAGTTTTTTAATAAACCGTTTCGTCAACTGATGAAAGATTACGAAATAAACCATTATTCCAGCTACAGTACTCTGAAAGCCTCAATTGTAGAAAGATTTAACAGAACATTGAAAAATATAATGTGGAAAGAATTCAGCATGAATGGCAATTATCACTGGATTAGCATGTTGACCAAGCTGACAGATGACTACAATACAACAAAACATCGTACGATTAAGATGAGACCAGTAGATGTTCGACCGCGTAACGAAAAACGTTTATTATCTGTGTATAATTACCCCAAAATAAAATCAAAGTCTAAATACAAAGCAGGTGATTTTGTTCGTATAAGTAGACATAAACATGTATTCGAAAAAGGTTATACACCTAATTGGTCCACAGAGATCTTTAAAATAAAAGAAGTTAAATCTGTTTACCCAACAACATATATTCTGGAAGATTACCAGGGAAATATAATTCAAGGCAGATTTTATGAACCAGAAATAGCTCCTGTGAAAAACCCTGATGTCTATTTAGTAGAAAAGGTTATAAAAAGACGCGGTAATCAGGTTCTAGTGAAGTGGCTTGGTTTTCCATCAAAACACAATACTTGGATTGATATAAAAGACGTGATATAAAACCTGTTACACTCATTCAAAATGTTAAACTTGAAACAAGAATACGATCGTTTGAAAACATTCGATAATCTTGCAATAGACTTAGATACAGCAGACCAGCTAGCGAAAAGTGGGTTTTTTTACACAAACATCAAAGACCGTGTTCAATGTTACTTTTGTTCTCTGCAGATAAATGCTATGAGTTGCGCATCGGATGTAGATTTTGATCATAGACATCGTTCACCACACTGTATCTATGTTAATAGGATAGACGAATGCGGAAGATTCAAAGATCAGCTAGCACCACTTACAGAACAACCTAAATCAAAAATCATACTTTGTACATTCAACACTTTGAAATTTTTATCTGGTATTTTATTCGTTTTAGCAATTCATTATTATTTCCACGAGCAGATATGAGGAAGAAAATAAGTTTCAATGAAGACCCACAAATTAAATATATGGTAGTATGGAGTTTCGCATACAGACAAAGTAGGAAAGGACCATGGGAGCAGTATGCAGTGGATACATTTAGGTTTAAAAACAGAATTTCACAACTGAGTGTAATAAATCCAGTTTTAGAAAATAAAATAAAAATGTTCAAATAACATATTGTTTTTTAATAGCATCTATCTCTAGTCATTTTCAGGTTTTCAGTTTTACTTTCGATGCAACCTGTAGAATTTCTTAACCTACACCCCCATAGCCATGATGTACCCATCCTCAAGTTCGAGCTATCCGGTTCTCATCATTCGCCCCCGCCGTTGCCCCGCCTCCGCCGTCGCCTAAGAATTTCTCATTGGCATCGAAAGTATCACTTTTACTTTCATCCACAGTGTCTTCCTGGGAGTAAGGGGCACATGCACAGGCATTCATCTAGTTATGTGATAAATCCACGGGTCGTTCATGTGTTTCCTTTGCCGAGGTACACTTTTCCACAGTGTCTGTCTGTTCAGGTAATAACAACAACAACAACAACCATGCAATAGTCGCACTGCAGCACATCCGTTGTTTTGTTTTTCCTTTTATGCCGATAGATTTTGCCGCTCAAATTTCTACCGCTGCAGTTTTTGTTTTTGTTTCCGAAGCCACTGACCCAGTCCCGGACCTGCTCTGCAGAGACTAGGGCGCACGTACGAGTCTGAGTAAATACCTTCCGTCGCAGACCGGGCAAAAGCTACCGCCGCCGCCGCCTGTAGCTTCCGCCCAACCTGCCAAGCCACCGACCCCTGCCAAGTCCCAAACCACTTTCCCTCACCGAGCAGTCCGTCAAGTCACAAGCCACACTTTCCCTGACCGAGTCCACCGCCAAGCCCCAAAGTCACTCGTACATGACCATGTGACGTCACAAACCAATTGGCACAGCGAAGAAAATCCAAGATGGCGAAAAAGGTGAATCTAGGGGTTATATGTAAAACCCCATGTTAAATTGCGCTAGAACCGGCATAGCATATCTACTATCAGCCCCCACCGGGTCCCCAGCCGAGTCCCCAGCCCAGCCCGTCCCCACCGAGTCCCTAGCCGAGCCCGTCCCCACCGAGTCCCAAGCCGAGTCCCAAGCCGAGCCCGGCCCCACCGAGCCCCAAGCCGAGTCCCAAGCCGAGCCCGGCCCCACCGAGCCCCAAGCCGAGCCCCAAGCCGAGCCCGGCCCAAGCCGAGCCCCAAGCCGAGCCCGGCCCCACCGAGTCCCAAGCCACCGACCGACCCTGACCCAGGTCCCGCCCAAGCAAACCAGTCCCACGGTCGTAGACCCCGTGACCTAGATCCATGGCCACCAACAGGTGATTGATTGATGGCCTTGACCCAGATTCGATGGGCGGTGACCTTGACCTGGTTCCCAGGCTCAACCGCTGCCATACCTACTAACTATAACGGGGTGAGTAAAGTATAATTATGTTTTATACTTTCTTTACCTAAGATTTAATACATATATCAAATTGTGTAAAGATAATCTTTCGAGGCAGATAAATCAAATCGTTTAAAATCAATGCATTTCATCCTAGAGCATCCTTAATGCTATACAATACATTTTGTTAGCTTTATGAAATGTCTTTTGTAATGCATTTGCAACATTTATAAAATGTATTTGTAATTTATAATGTATGCATTACATATTTCTATATGAAATATATTGTTAATGCATTACAAGCAATGCATTTCATCGTAGGACATGCCTAATGTTTTTTAATGCATTCCGTATTACTTACAAAATGCTTTCTGTAATGCATTTCATTCATTTCTGAAATGTATTGTGAATTCATACAAAATACTGGGTAATTTATAAAAATATTCTCTATCCCTTTAAATCATCTTTAAAGAGAATCATAAAAAATATAATGAAAGCTACAAAGTTATCAACTTATATTCAAGACACCCCTCTGTATCCCAATTAGAATCAACAATATATAAAGAGAAACCACCTATTCTCGATCTCCTTTTTATTGACTCAATATGTATAAACGAAAATTCATATTTTAAGAAGAGCCAAAAACAAAATTTTGAAGCAACATTTTAAGAGAAAATTTAATACTGCTCGAAGCCAGGAAACGAACCATCTAGCGAGAAAACGAAGAGAATATAGTGGATACAGAAAATTTCTCTTGTCACATCCCGCTGTTTGGTTCCGAAGAAGCTGCATTCAGCTCAGCTTCTGAGGGTACTGTATTAACGCCAACCTTTGCGTGAGTGTGAGTTCAATTAAATAAGCTTGAGATATTACAGTTTCCCCATGTTGTGTAAGAGCCCGGCCACGATAAGAGCGGCACCAGAAAAATTTAACGTCTCGATTTAGCGGAGAGCGGCGCTCGACGCTTATGTCATGATCGTGGCTTTAGTGCTACCAGAGGAGCAAATAAATTAAGATTTTTCTTGTGATTAATCTTGATATATTTAAATTTATTTTGACATGAATATGTCTTATCCCTGGGGTCTATTTTAAAGAATGTGCGGAACGAAAATCGTTACCATGACTCAGTTTGTTTTTGTTTTCGTTTTCGTTCTTGTTCCTTTTCCTGTTCCTGTTCCTGTCATGTTCCTGTTCCTGTTCCTGTTCCTGTTCCTGTTCCTGTTCTTGTTCCTGTTCCTGTTCCTGTTCCTGTTCCTGTTCCTGTTCCTGTTCCTGTTCCTGTTCCTGTTCTTGTTCTTGTTCTTGTTCTTGTTCTTGTTCTTGTTTTTGTTTTTGTTTTTGTTTTTGTTTTTGTTTTTGTTTTTATTTTTGTTTTTGTTTTTGTTTTTGTTTTTGTTTATGTTTTTGTTTTTGTTTTTGTTTTTGTTTTTGTTTTTGTTTTTGTTTTTGTTTTTGATTTTGATTTTGATTTTGATTTTGATTTTGATTTTGATTTTGATTTTGATTTTGATTTTGATTTCGATTTTGATTTTGATTTTGATTTTGATTTTGATTTTGATTTTGATTTTGATTTTGATTTTGATTTTGATTTTGATTTTGATTTTGATTTTGATTTTGATTTTGATTTTGTTTTTGTTTTTGTTGGTGAGCTGGGATCTAGTTTAGGTATGTAGAGGAGGGCGTAGTGGGGATAGCAGTGGGCCTAACTAAGGCTGACACTAATGAGTCATTAACGATGACTCACTCTATGGCATGATAATGGCTGCGCCTGGGCGGTAATTAGGAGGTATGCACGTGGTCTCATTGGATGGCGTCAAATCTGAATCTCACCCCATTTCTGCGGGGGTCCCCCAGGGTTCAATTTTATCACCGGCCCTATTTCTCATCTTTATAAATGACCTACTTTCAATCCCCTCCAACCCACTTCTCAGCTTCGCTGACGACGGTACTTTACGTTACTCGTACAGCTACGATACAAGACAGACTCATGCCAGATCCTGTCTTGATGATCGGGAAATTATGCCATCTCTGTTAATAACGACATTGAACTCATTCTGGAGTGGGGAAAGAACAATCGTGTTGATTTCAACCCTGACAAAACCAAGTACTGTCTTATTTCAAAGAAAAAGATGAACACCTCACCATCCTTGAAAGTGGATGACGTGGTACTAAAGGCCGACCCATCCCTACACATCCTAGGTGTGACATTAGCCAAAGACTTGCGATGGAATGACCACATATTCCAAATCGCAAAACAAGGATCCCAGTGCTTGGGATTTCTTAAGAGGTGCAAGTTCCTCCTCCAGCCATCGGCCCGTGCTGTTATTTATAAATCCTACATTCGGCCTCTTCTCGAATACAACTCCCTCGTTTGAGGCGGCGCTCCAATAACCACCTTAGCATGGTTAGATAAGGTCCAAAAAAGGGCCCTTAAGTTAATTAATGACGATACCGCTTGCTCCACCATCGACCCCCTGAGCCACCGTAGGAATGTAGCAGCACTGACAAAATTTTATCGCTGCTATCATAGTGACTGTTCCTTCGAGTTAAACGCTCTCCTGCCTCCACGGCAATCTTATACCCGCAACACCAGATCAGCCCACTCATCTCGTTCCCTTCACCTGCAACTCCCCCTTTCACGCACTCAACAAGATATGAATTCGTTTGTGAATAGAACAACTCGACTCTGGAACGATCTCTCGCAGTGAGTATTTCCGAGCTCATACAACATCCAAGAGTTCAAACGCAGGGTTCATCACCACCTTCTTCAATACCCCCCGTACCTTTATAACCCCCCCCCCCTCCCGCGTACTAAGCTTACTGCTAGACATTGCACCATGACGTGACAAATGACATGACGGACTAGTAGTACAAAGGGTGACTCCTGAGCTTAGCACTGCCACATAAAAAAAAAAATTATTTATCATGCACTGCATTTTTAATAGTTTCATTACGTAGCGGTTTCCACTTTTGAGCACGAATACTGTGTAAGTATTTTTTTAAAAAAGTTGTGTGATGTGGATTTGTTGATCGTTGTTGTCTGTTTGTATGCATATGTTTGTATGTATATAGTGTATATAACAGATCGATAAAAAAACATAAAACCATTTAAATCTTTCGTTTCATTTGTTATATAAGAGATTTCATGTCCACTGTGCCATCGAGAAGCCATGGCACTTTTTTTAGGAAGTTGCTTATTTGGTCAAGGGAAGTAGTGCTTCCTTTGCTTCCAAAGAGGAACCGCCACTATTTTGAAATGTATAAATATATAATTTTAAAGCAAATCGCATTGATATTATATTGAAGCAGTATTTTACGCCCTCAATAAAAGAAGAGAATAAAAGATTCAACCTGCCCAGTTTCAATTGGACCTAATCAAATACGACCTCATAACTTTACTGCTCAACTAAAAAATATCAAGTTTAAAGAAGCAATAGTGAAATTTTTAATCAACCACTGGTCTACTGATGATATGGCATCTTATACTGGTAAAGAAAAACTATTTACTTGAGCTATCGCGTTGTAAATAACAAGGTTATTACGACCAAAGAGGACTCATTATAGTGTGAAGAGCATGAAGAAGCTGATTCCAGGATCGTATATCATATTTGTCAACTTGATTTTGAAGCCGAAGTTGTGGTAAGGTGACAGACTCTGACATCTTGATTATACTTTCCGGAAATACGAACCATTTTAATGCTTCCTTAAAGCTTGTAACGGCAGTCTTAATAAATATTGGCTGAGGAAGATATTCCTAATAGAAAACCGGCAGGAGCACCTCTGTTGGTAATCCGAATTTGGATAAGAAGGGATCTGGACGAAGCTGTTCTGAGGAGCCCCTGTATCAGTTAGGAGAGTACTCAAATAGGAGAGTATGGCGCTCATGCTTCTTTCTCCGATAAACTAAATGATTCAAAGGCCACCATCCGAATGCCAAACCTACGGCGAGTTAGCGAAGAAGACATCTTAGAAGGCATTAAACAAGATAATCCGACTGTTAAGCAAGTGACATATACAAGCGTACATGCCTTGCATTCAGAGGCGAATCTCCTCTGACACATAATTACATGGTTGCGTTCCGTGCCGGCTTTCACACATAGCCCGAAAATCTAAGTAACGTGTTCATGTGTTTGTGTGCTTATGCTTGTGTATGCTATCTCGAATGCGGCAATGCAGAAAAAGTTGAAAGTAGCCTGACCTTTGCGTGGCATGCCTTCCATTCGCGGAATAATCCGTCAGCTCGCATTTGAATACACACACTTCTATATTATCTGTCAACGAATGCAACGCATGTACGCTTGGATATGTCACCAGCTTTTAGGCCGTAAAACACTACACGAGGTTGATAGACAATCAGAGTTAACACCGGCACTTTACTCGTTACTTTCACAACCAACCAACCCCCCAAACATGTCCTCATACTGTATGAGAAAATTAGTACGCAAAGGTGGTATCCAGCGCCTTTAAGATGTCGTCGATATTTTCAATTTAGACATCACGAAAGCAGATGCAACAATACCCCCAGATGATCGACTTGCAATGTGGCTAAAGCCGAAGGAGGAGATCATACCTGCACTAAAATCTACTGCATAAGCTGTCAAACAAAAGGTAAACACTCCACCCGGCACAAAAATTGCCCGATCTTTCAGAGAGAGAGAAAGAAATCGTGGTGATTCAAATCAATCGACGTATCAGCAGATTTGAAGCCAGAAAACAATGGTATGAAGAGCATCCGTACAGGACTCACACCCAGGAAAGGAAAACGGTACCGGCCAAACTAACACACTAATCCATAATACTGTAAGCAATTATAGCACTACTAGCACTACTAATAATTTAAATTTAAATAATGATAAATCTTGGGCTAATGTAGTTAGCGACAGCTTTCAAGAAAAGTCCAAAACAACGACAGAAGCATACACTTAAGACAACACGGATAATAAAATAAAAATAACAAACCAACAACAACAAAAACTCGTGACAATTAAGTCACCTTATCCTAATATACAAAAAACCCAAATCCATTTCACAGCAGAAAACAAACCAAAGAACAGATCACAATCAAACGCACTTCTATCACTCTCACCGAATACTCTCAAAAACACTATCGCAGCAGCAAACAATGAACACTCACCTATAAATACACCGAACAGAAAAAACACATATCGCACAGACTCAGATTCAGACATGGAAACACTATCCACTAATGCCACAACATTACACGACAGTAAACAATAATTTCTACACCATGAATCAAGGGCAACAAAGACATACGAACACTTCGAACAACAATCAACTCACAATAGTACAGTGGAACATCTCAGGATTTTACACAAACTCTGCCTCACGGGACATAATAATAGCACCACACAATCCAGACATCATAGCACTCCAAGAGACACACATTCCACACATAAATAATACAAACGCACCTAGGAAATATCGACATTACGACTTACATACACATAACACGCACTCCGCAAGAGTCAGTGGAGCTGGTATAATGGTCAAAAGAGGCCTTGTGGTAGAAACTCTACCTATAATCAATCCAAACACACCTATGCTTGCTCTCAGAGTACATGCTAGCCTGACAATTGACATTGCTTGCATATATACGTCGAACATGACTTGAACAACATAACAGGCGAACTTGACAAACTAGCATTACCATTAAGAAGACCAGCAGTAATTCTCGGGGACTTTAATGCGCATCACCAGCTATGGGGATCGCAGTACAATACCCAGAGAGGCAATCACATATGCACATGGCTAACTAAGAATCAGGCCTGGAAGCGTTTCAAAAGATCTCCTTCTGCAGAAAATGCAATCTCATATCGCTCCACTAACGCGCAAATGCGCAGAACGATTAGAGAAGAAAAAAGCAAGGCTTGGGAAAATTGTCTTGATGCTATTAACCCCAATAATTCAGTTCAAGAAACCTGGCGCAGCATCAGAGCGGTGTTCGGATATAGAAAAAGCACCATGATTTCCGCACTTGAATATGAAAATAGGACAATCACCAATCCCTACGAAATTGCAAACCTAATAGGCAAACAGCTCTCGAGTTATGCAGACATAGATCCAAAGCTACACGGTGAAGATGATAGAGCCATAGAGGCGGAGCTGGAGACTCTCCATAACCTTCCCCCCTCCGCCCTGGACAAACCGATAACCTTAAGAGAAGTCCAAGATGTATTGGCTCAACACCGGGCCTAGACAAAATAACTTATGGAATGATGAGAAACGCCCCGTCACTCTATTTGCAGAGGCTAACTAGGCTCTATAATAAGGTGTTGAGCTCGGGCATATTTCCACATGCCTGGAAATTGGCAGAGCTCCGTCCCATCCCTAAAGTACCCAACAAAATTGTCCCCCCCACCAAAATCAGACCAATATCCCTTCTTCCAACATCTTCCAAAGTCCTTGAAAAAATCCTCAGCAATAGACTAAGTTGGCTCCTAGAACGAAGGCTCACAGACGGGGTTGTCGGCTATAGACCTGGCAGGGGAACACTGTCACTTTGAGCACAACCTGGCCTGCCATAGCATATTGCTTTCAGCAGATCTGGAGAAAGCATATGACAGACTTCAAAAGAAAGTCGCTGTGCACCTTGCACCTGATCATCGAATGGAATGCAGGTTACAACTTTGTAAAGACAGTCAACTCATTCCTCACAAACCGTAAAATCATGGTTCGAAATAAAGGTTTTGCCTCCAATGTCCTAAACCTAGCTAGTGGAACACCGCAAGGGTCACCATTATCGGTAACCCTATTCAACACGTATATTCATAAACTATCTTCAGCACTAACACAAGTGCGCAATCTCTATGTTCACTTATACGCAGACAACGTAGTTCTTTACGCTTCCGGTGAGACCTACACGGTAGAAAATACACTACAAACAGCATTTAACGTCCTAAAAGCATGGTGCCAAACAGCTGGAGCAATTATCTCAGTAGACAATCTGGAAGCATTACATGTTTGCAGAAGAATAAGTTGTCCTGCAACCAGGCTTAACTGGGCAAATCAAATAATACCATTAAAAGATGAACTGAAGGTGCTAGGTTTACACCTGAACAAAACGCTACGGTGGAATAAGCAGGCAAAAGTAGTTGCTGAAGACTTGCGGAAACGCAACAACATGCTCAAAGTCATTTGCCAAAAAAGCATGGACCACCAGTAAACCTAACCATAAGAATAGCGAAGCAAATAATAATTAGCAAAGGGTTCAAAAGCCAATTAACAATGCTGCACGCATTGCTCTTGGAACATTATCAACAACACCGATCGAAGCTCTCTTGATCGAAGCCGGTTTCCCAACTATTGAGGAACGTACAGAAGAACGAACGGCAAACGTAATACTTAAGTGCATGCATAATTTCCAAGCTCCACTGCACCAAACCATAACGAGTGTATTACACACTGACATGGAAAAATACAGAAAACCATCGGCCCTCGTGCTGGGGTTAAAGAAACTCCCAACAGATCTACGTTACACCCCTCACCAATTACAGAATCCGACAAACCTAATACCCCCTTGGTTGTTTAAGCATATGATAAACACAGAAATGACAAAATACAACAATTACACGCCCACACGTATAAGACAGAATTTTAACAGACTAATTGAAGAACAAGGAGTACAGAAACAATACTACACAGACGCATCTAAAATGACAGATCAAGTTTCCTACGCGGTGGTGAGTAGAGGGAGAGCCGTTATAAGTCTAGAAAAAATGCCAGGTTGGACTTCAATCTATACTGCAGAAACTACGGCTATCGCTGTAACTGCGATAATTATAATGGGGCCCATCCACAGACCAACTGGTTGCCCAAACTGAGTTGTGTTGGCACTGAATCGCAGCGTGTATGGGGCAGTTGGCAAACTGATTTGACAGTTGGGGTTGCAGTTGGGATAAATCAAAATCTTTTAACTTTATGGGGGCGGGGCCTAGAGTTTGGGCAACTAGTCGCGCTGTGTATGTTGCAGTTTAGGCTAGTGCAAATAGGTTTTTGGAAAAAAAAAATTAATAGCAGGCAAGGCTCAGCAGTTAAATGTGGTCAAGGCTATAACTAAGAGAAAAAAAAACTTTTGAACACGAAAAAAGGGGAAATCTTAAAATGGGGATGCTATTTAGGGGTTGAAAACGGTTTTTTGTGATTTGCGGTGAAACATGACCTCCTAGTGGAAAACGCTTCATGCAAAAGTTGTAGATAATAAAAAAATCTATAACTTTTGTATATAACATATTTTGACATAACCTCAAATTCTATAAGAAAATGGCGGAAAACCGATTTTTCAGTTTTTAATTTTTTTCTCACGTAAAATTAATTCAATTTAAATGAAAATTTGTAAGAATATACCTTGTATTGTGTTAAATAAGCATGATTTTTTCTTGGTTTGAAAAACAAATGGTTTCCTAGATATTGACATTTTTCGAAAAAAATACCCTAATTTTGCAAGAACAACTTTATTGGTGTTTTTTCGGATTTCGATGTTCAAATAAGTGCTCAATTAACCGTTGAAATGTCTACTTTCAAATGGTCTATATATGTTAATACTTTATTCTTCATTAAACTGCTTAAAATTAAGAAAAACCGAAAAAGGACGGATCACGAATTTTTCAATTTTACAACTTTTTTAAAATTTTGAATTATTTCCGTTAATGACGGTTAAATTTTAACGACAGAACTTATTTTCATATAATACTTATTACTTAAATTAAATAAAGTTAATTACAGAAAGTGGCACACACCATCCGCAACAATTTAAATAAATAAAAAATAAAAAAAAATATGTACGTATAAATTTTGTTTCACTTGAATTACCCGCCCAAACCCAATTAAGCCTTGGGTGGGCGATCTCAAGACTGGCAGACACCACTTAAACGCACTCTACTACATAGTACGGGCCAAGATTTGTGATGCTGGCTTGTAGAAGAGCACGTGGTGATTAAGTTTGAAATCTAAATAAAAAAAAATGTTTATCGACTAGAATCTGCTCTCGTCGTAAAATAACAAGGTGAAAATCTATGGTAGTATTTTTTCCTAGCATTCAACACTGTCGGTAACTCTTATGATTTTACTTTTATTACAAATTTTTGCACGATCATTATAATTGTTAAGTAGGTACATATGAGCAACACATATAGTTTTTCACATTTATAAAACTAACAAATTGAACAATTAATTATTTTAATTAAATTTAGATTTTTTACAGTGCGGATTTTCTTTTTCATCGATCGAAATTTCAAATTGGGTAGGCTCTTTAAAATTATCGATTTCATCGATGTCTTCATTTTCGATATCAAGACTCTTTGCTGGTTCTTCATCATTAAGCTCGTCTGAATCAGTAACTTGTTCAAATATTTCGTTGTCTCTATTTGAACAATTTTCATAACATTTAATGCATAAATTACTGCATTTTAAGCCATGTTTTCGACAACCACATCTTTGCGAATTACAACCACTTTCACAGATGCAACTTATGCATTTCAATAATTTCTGGGGAATCGACTCGGCACTGTCTGAAATGAATTTAGGCACGAACCTACCTAAATGTTATATACAAAAGTTATAGATTTTTTTATTATCTATAACTTTTGCATGAAGCGTTTTCCACTAGGAGGTCATGTTTCACCGCAAATCACAAAAAACCGTTTTCAACCCCTAAATAGCATCCCCATTTTAAGATTTCCCCTTTTTTCGTGTTTAAAAGTTTTTTTTTCTCTTAGTTATAGCCTTGACCACATTTAACTGCTGAGCCTTGCCTGCTATTAATTTTTTTTGTTTTGAAGCATTTAAATCGTATTTGCACTAGCCTAGTTTGGCAAACTACTTGCATTAATTAAGCCTAAATTCGAAAATTATATTTTTTTGCAAGTTTATATTTTCATTGTATGGCATAATTTTTAATTTAAATTATGAAAGTTCACATAATATTAAATTATTTTCATAATTTGTATGTTTAGGATTTAATTTATATTTTAAAAACATACAAATATTTATATTAATAATTAAAAAATTTATAATTAATATAAAAAATCATTACTACCCATTTTTTATAATCATAAAACTTAATCGCAGGTTTTCTACAATTTTATTTAACGTTCAAATTGCCTATAAAATACTGAATTGACAGTTGAAGTATCAACTCAGTTGAAGCGTTTGTGGCAAAACACCAACTCTTTGCACAACTCAGTTTGGGCAACCAGTTGGCCTGTGGATGGGCCCCATAAGAATTTTTGTTGTTTTGTGCACAACCACATAGACAATAAAATTGTTACACGGAAAAGAGGCAGAAATTTAAATGCACCGTGTAATACTCAAATTTTACACAGGCAGGTTTGACGTGAGTCCCAACCCAGCGGGAAATAGAAGCATTCACTGATGCATGAAGAATCCATGCTTGAGTTGCTTAGAAGTGCTTGCCTTCCGTATCCCTATCAATATCTTTTTTACCATTGCATGTCATTAGCAAGAAGCAGTTTGTTCGATTTTCTTCAAATTAGCTTCCTGGAAGCTATTTTGAAGTTTTAAGTTTCGCCAAACCGGCTTCTTTCACAGCGCGCACAACTCTAAATGGAAATTTTTCTAAAGAGAATATTTCACAACAAACAAAAACATTACGAAATCGAAATTCATAGAATCTGTTGAAACAGCAAATCTACCAACAAACTTGAAAATGACTTTTATTTGAAAAATCTTCCAAAAAGCTTCTATAGTACGACCAGGAAGCACTTCCAATTTGATTCCCGAGGAAGCTGCTTCCACTTTTCCCGCTGGGAAGTGAATGGCCGTGTAATTTCACTCATACGGCTCATTTGGTGCCCCGCGCATGTTGGCATAAGTGGAAACGAACACGCAGACAGGGAGGCAAAAGAAGCACATAGACGACCACTTACAGAAGTACGAACACCTGACTTCACATCGGTACGGAAGAAAGCACGACAAACTATGAACGACAATAACAACTTAACTAGAACAGTAGCAGCACCTTCCTAGCATCGCACTGGAAACAAATTACAACCCCCCACAAGCATAATCTCCCCAGGGCGTTAGGGGTACTGCAAACGAGACTAAAGGGGCCCATACACGGTCAAATTGGATGTACATCGAAGGGCGGATGTACAACCAAAACTATCGATAGTGGGCCGGTCGGCCGACCAAAAATTGGTACGTCAATCGGCTTGATGAAAATCAAACTAGGTTTGATTTTTTGAAGGCGTGGTTGGATTTTTTGGAGGCGTGGTCACCGGTGCTCCAGCATGCATGAAAGCAGTGGCGCGGCGTAGTGCTCCAACCGAACATCGAAAAACATTACATTAAAATAATTCATTAGCAGGATTTAAGTAATTTTAAAAATTATTAATGAATTTTTGGATTTAAAAAAAGAAGAAACAAAGTCTTTGTAAAATATGAAATCCTTTAAATTAGATAAAAAATATATGATTGCATTCTAAAGAAATGTTTTCAAATAATATTTCTTTTGTTGTAAGTTAAAAACTATAGTTAAAAGTAACTTTTATAATTTTTGCTCAAATTTAACTGTTACTGTTGTCTTAAATCATATATTTCAAAATAAGTATTAATTTCTGATTTTTTCTATTGTAAGTTATAACAGTTACGATCCCTGGTTGTAATTCATCCTTCTTTAGTTAAAGAACATGGAAACACGTCCTTCAGAAGTTTAATTTTAATGAAATCCTCTCGTTTTATTTAATTTCGAATAAAGCTATTATTTAAATAAATTTTGATGCATTTGGATTATTCGTAAGCGCCAAATAGTAAATTATTCTTGTGAATGTCATTTCTACAATTCTAAAATCTCTGAAAACATAAACATCCCCAAACTTGGCAAAACGGAAATTTTTTATTTCGTTTTGTTTTGGGCTGTTGTTAAATTTACGGCAATTTGCAGGGAGGACTAATATTTCCTTTTCTACGAAAAATTGCACAATTTACACTCAAAATATGCATCATTTAATTTATTCCATTGCAGGTTTTTTCGTAAAAAACTTACATAACCCTTTAGGTAGGGAAAATATTACCTTTTTAGATATAGAACAGGTAAAGCAGAGCCTAGCACTTGGAAGCCGAAAAAGTGTGGGAGAAAGGTTGTTGTTCGATGTTGTCCAGCTCTGAGGTAAAGATAGAACAAAAATCATTCTTGAATCTTATTGCAAATTTTATGACTCTGTTATGTTTACTCCTACTCCTAAACTCTGTGGAGATATTGCGGTTAAATATTTTAGATCTTCAAAACATGGACCCGCGAATAAAAATCGCAAAGTGGCGGAGAGCCTTTCATTGGGTGAAATTTTATCTCTCATCATATTATTAACTTCCCAGTATAGGAAGTTATTGTAATCGGTCCGAAAATCGAAATCGAAAATTTCAACGTATTTTCATCTTTCAAGGTCCCAGGAGCATTTTAAGCAAAAAATTGGGAGGAAGTATGTGTGTGTGTGTGTATGTGCGTACGGATGTGGTCATTTTTTCCTGCACGATATCGCGCGAACCAAAACTGATATCGACTTCGTTGAGGTGTCGTTCGAAGCGTATTAACCGAAATATGATCTGAAAAGATTTTCATGAAATTCGGTCCAGCCGTTTTTTTGTTTAAGCGACGTAAGTGATTTTTGTACCTGCACGATATCGCCCGAGCCACGAAAGATATTGACTTACTTGAGATGCCGTTCGAAGCGTATTAGCGACAATATAATCTGAAAAGATTTTTATAATATTCGGTCCAGCGGTTTTTTGGTTTAAATGACTTAAGTGATTTTTGTACCTGCACGATATCGCGCGAACTATAAAAGATATCGACTTAGTTGACGTGCCGTTCGAAGAGTATTAACCAAAATATGATCTGAAAAGATTTTCATAAAATTCGGTCGAGCCGTTTTTATATTTATGCGGAGTAAGTGATTTTTGTACTTGCACGATATGGCCCGAACCACAAAAGATATTGACTTACTTGAGGTGCCGTTCGAAGCGTATTAGCGACAATATAATCTGAAAAGATTTTTATAATACTCGGTCCAGCGGTTTTTTGGTTTAAAAGACTTAAGTGATTTTTGTACCTGCACGATACCGCGCGAACTAAAAACTATATCGATTTCATTGAGGTGCCGAAAAACATGAATACATCAATTTTTTATACATTTTCGCCATCCTAATCTTGTAAGTGCGCACATTTAGTTTGACATTTTAGCGAAAATATTGATAAACAATTGTGACAATTATTATATATATATTCTATATTGCCTATTGTTCATTTATTATTAAAATATCCAATCATAATATTCAACATCCATCATACTGGGAAGTTGATCGTGTGGACCAAAAGGGTCGAACCCACATCCCAACTAGTTTTCTTTTTTGATGAGAGTTGTCACTAATCCCAATAATTTATAGTATTTTTTTTCATCCATTCTGAGGAAATTTAATAAGTTAGCGTAAGAATATTTTTGCCGTTTCAGGAGCCATTCTTTGGTCCATAGACTTCTTCTTTTTCTTGCTTTTTTTTCTTCGGAGAAAATTTCTATCACCATCATTGATAACATTCATTTTAGCTGCTGGTTATTACCCATGTTAACCCTTTCGCGACCGCACATGAAATGAAGTTGTACAACCAAAAAGCACAGTTGTGGGATATCACATTTTTGGTTGTACAGCATGGATGTACAGCCGATTTGAAGGTGTATGGGGGGCTTAAGACTTGGTCATTTCCTTGCAGTGAAAAGGTATAGTTGTTTTCAAACCTCGTGACTCTTAAAAATGTTTAAAAGTTCAGACAAAAGCTTCAGTTAACTCCTCCTATCAAATCACTTGCTGCCATGTAATCACTCGAGACTGCGTATTGCTAAAGGGAGGTGTATTTTTCTGGGACTTCAATGATTATTTAAAAAATTTACAAATTATGACTGAAAAACACCCGTTTTTATATATTTTTTTTTATTTTAAGGTTATTATATTTTACACATATGCTACAGAAATAATTTGTAGTAATTTCTACTAAAAAATACGAAAGTTGTGTTTTTATCACTTTGATTACTAGACTGTTGACATTTCCTGCCAGTTGCATACGCGCTTCTGCCCGGGGAGGTTGTGTTGCTTGCGACTGCGGGGAACTAGGGATGGCCGATTACTAAAAAAATGTTGATTAATCGAATGCCGATTAACCGGATCATTCGATTATCTCTAATCGATTAATCGTTTGAAAACAATCGATTAATGTAATAATCGAATAATTTTCAATAAAAATTGATAAAAACACTTTTCTACTGTTATTTTTAATTTTTTGTTGTACAAAGTAATATAGTAATATAAAATTATCAAAATTAAATTATAGGTAGTGGCATAGACACCTTTTATTTGTCTATGGTAGTGGTTATGCAATTAAGAGATTTTACAATTCTTTAGAATATACTTTTTTTTCTTTTTTTTATGTGACAGGCTAGAGCAGTGATGGTAAGTACACCGTTTTTACGGTGTTTCACCGTTTTTTTAAGGTTGGTCACGTAAAACAGTATTTTGGGAAAAAAGCCAAGTAAAATTCAAGTAGAACTAATTCACATTTTTAAAGTGACAATTGACAACTTTAAAAATCTGATTGATCCAAAATGTACGAACGTACCAAAACCTATACCCCTTTTCCTTTTAAATCTCTAATCGAACAGTGTACTGTAACTTTTAGACCGGTTCTACACATTCAACTTTGTATTCCACTTTTTGACGTTCAACTTTTTTTTCTCTTTCACTCCAATGCAAAGTTTGAAACAGACTAGATTTGAAAGGAAAATGGAAAGCAGCTCAGAATGGAATGGAAATTTGTGTTCAACTTTTGTGTTTTCGTTCAACATTTTTATAAGTGTGCGAATACATATGTATGAATATGAGTGTACACGGATAGCAAAGACAGCCGAGATTTTCGAGCTGCTTCTTGAAGAGTTGAAAATGTGTAGACGCGAGCGGCAGAATTGAACGTCAAAAAGTGGAATGGAAAGTTGAATGTGTAGAACCGGTCTTACCCAGCAGGAAATGTAGTCATTACCGAAGTAGATATGTAATTCATTACAGTAAGCTCGGACGGATACTTTTAGCATTACAGAATAGCTTACTTTTACACAGGCATGTCATAGGCGGTAATCAGTATATTACTTTTCCGACTACTAAAGAATGCCTTTTGTAATGTAATGAGAAAATGCATGGGATCCTTTTTGCATTACAGGGTAGTGTAAAGTGTAATGACTTTGGAATAATGTACTCATTCGTCAATTTTTTCATGTATTACATGGCAATTTATTACTTTTCACCAAATGTTATCATAGAAATAATGCATTACGACAGTAATGACATCCAAAATTTCCTGCTGGGTAAGTTCATATGTAACAGTGTTGGGCAAAATTTAATCTGATTGACGACTTATGATTAAATTAAAAACAGTAGTTTGCTATAACTATTAGAGATTGGTATTATTATTATGTTTAATAATACCAATCTCTTATAATTATAGCGGACAACAGTTTTTAATCATAACCATGTCATCAATTAGATTAAATTTTGCCCAAGACCAATATGTAATACATTGTGTTGTATTAAATAGCTGTGAAATTGTTACTTTTATTTTTATTGAATTTATTTTATTTGTTTGTACTTTTTTTTGAGAAAAATTTAATTTTTGTTGTTTTTTTTTAATTTTAAATAAAAGTTTGAATTGAACATATTCTTTCATCCATATAGTATTATGTTTTACAAGTAACACCACTTTTTAACGCTAAACACCGTAATTTCTGTCTCAACGCACCGGAATATACTTCATACAACTTACCAACCCTGGGCTAGAGGCTTAGGGAAAGTCCCCTTGTACTGTCGACAATCTTATTTTTTCGTATACGCTGTCGAACAGCAGCTCTAGCCGGAAGATGGAGAGAAGAGAGGAAGGAGCTGTCACAACCTAGCCGCGATATTTTTATTCCACCTACTCGCAACCATATAGAATATACATCTGAAACGATCAAAGAATAATTTTTGATAACAGAGTATATTACTTATCAGTCTAGAAGCAAGTTACTTAAGATTATGTTTTGACCACAGAGTTTCGCTGAGCGGTGCCCGTTTTTCCGAACAAAAACTACTATTCCTCTGTTCAACGGATGATCGACGCACAAGAATTTTAGTCGCGAATGTCAACCGACAAGACAAGGTGTTTACATTACCTAGATCTTTTTAATACTTGCGTTTGGTATGAAGCAGTTGTACTGCCAACCTAATAACAATTATCTAGGTACAAATTCTATCAACCTTTTATCTGTTGTTTTACAATTTTTAACAATCCAAATTATTTTCTTAATTGTCAATAATCGGATGCAATAATCGCATGAAATAATCGATTTTCGATGTAGTCGGATTGGAAAAAAACGATGCGATTGTTTCGATTAATCGAATCGAATAATCGATTGTCCGATTAATCACGATGTAATCGGCCATCCCTACGGGGAACTATCGGTTTATGAATGAAAACGCTCATTTATTCAAAGGAATTTTTTTAGGCATTTTTTTTTAATTATTTTAAATTTAGAAATGAGAAATATTTCGCATAATTAAAGTAAAACTGTGCTTATTATGTTGAATAAACTGCCTTTGTTGAGCAGGGGCTTTACATGTATTTAAAAGCTCTGCTCAACACATAGAAAGATAAATTAACTTTATTCATTCGACATGCGAGCATCCCTTCCCAAATTATATTGTTGAGTTTTTTCAGTGTTTGTTGCCGTTTTAACTAAAAAGAGAGGAAATGATAGAACATTATTTATAAAATTTGGCAACGAGGTGCGCAGAACTGCTCAAATTTTTTGTGTCACGGAGTTTGAAAAATTCTATACATTTTTGAAAGAGGATCTCCACCTCTTTGCCCCCATTGCCTCATGCAAGCTCTAACGGCACACCACCTCTTCATGGACTGTCCTACAACTGCGCTTGCATTTTACGACAACATATAGAATATAATAACAACCCAGCAGGAAAAGAGAGCATCCCAAATGAATAAAGGAGGCCTCCCTTGGGAGTATAGGAGGCCTCCCTCTACGTTATCTTTTTTGCTCTTTTTTACATAAGCATGTCCGGAAAAGGAGGGCTCTATTTGTACTCGCCTTGAACACACTCTGTTTATTATCTGGGGAGCAAAAATAGAGGTTTCGAAAAAAAGGGAATGCTCCGTTTGTACTCGCCTTGATTACTCTCTGTTTATAATTTTGGGGAGGTGAAATCGGGGTTCCGAATGTTGCTTCTAAATTATAACAAAATATATATTTCTTTAACAAATTTATTAAAAGTACAAAAATCTTTTTTAAATTGGCACAAATTTACTCACTTTCCACCTTTGCAAACAAATTTTTTTAATATTGCCATTCAGGTTCAACGCATCGAACTAAAATGACTTACGCATTCCCTACACTTTGCGCCTGGCTTTGCATGTTCGTTCGTGTTACGGCGATGATTCATTCAGAATAGCTCCCTTTTTCTTTACAAGAGAGGTATATATTTTTTCCCTTTTAAATTCTATTCTCTCTTATACCTCTTTTAAGGAGATCTCCCTCGATTTCCTACTGGGAATGTACCAATGCTGAATACCAACCCAGAACAAACAAAAATACTGATTACATTATTAAACAGACTGATACTGGAACCATCTCCAAAAATTTAAGAATTTAAAATAAATATACATACATATGTACGTAGCAATAAACTAAAAACTTTATACAGCCCACTAAGATTAAGCTCAATTTTTTTTTGACATGAATATGTCTTATCCCTGGAGTCTATTTTAAAGAATGTGCGGAACGAAAATCGTTACCATGACTCATTTTGTATTTGTTTTTGTTTTGTTTTTGCTTTGTTTTTGTTTCTGTTTTTGCCTTTGCTTTTGCTTTTGCTTTTTATTTTGCTTTTGCTTTTGTTTTTGTTTTGATATGAATATGTGTTATCCCTGGGATCTATTTAAAAGAATAAAATGGAACAACAATCGTAACCATGACTCATTACTGAGTTTGGGGGTGAGTTGGAATCTAGTTTAGGTATGTAGAGGAGGGCGTAGTGGGGATAGCAGTGGGCCTAACTAAGGCTGACACTAATGAGTCATAAACGATGACTCACTCTATGGCATGATATTGGTTGCGCCTGGGCGGTAATTATGCGCAGATGTATGCACGTGGTCTCAAATCATCAGCATTTATTTATCATTCACTGAATTTTTAATAGTTTCATTACATAGCGGTTTCCACTTTTGTGCACGAATACTGTGTAAGTACTTTTTAAAAAAAGTTGTGCGATGTGGAGTTTGTATGTATATGTTTGTATGTATATAGGGTATATAACAGATCGCAAAAAAAACATTTAAATCTTTCGTTTCATTTGTTATATAAGAGATTTCATGTCCACTGTGCCATCGAGAATATACAGTGAGCATCAATATAAAGTTAACACAAAAGGCTCAACAACAAAAATACACTAAAAAATCCACGTTTTTACCTCCTCAAAAAAAATCGGAGGAGGCTACACGACCCCTTAAAATCTTCGTAACAGTCTCTACTACAATTAAAAAATAATTTAAAAATTCGCATTTGCCTCTAAGGGGGTCCTGGAGGCTCCCTAAAAGGCTCAAAATAAAAAAGGGGAATTTGTGTTAACTTTATATTGATGCTCACTGTATATATTATATTATATATATTATATACAGGGTGTCCCACATAAACTTACAAAGCGGCCGGCTGTGGATAGGTCTTGGATAGACGAACAAAAAATCGTATGGGTGGGGGGGGGGGGGGGGGGAATCGTAACGGTTTAGCCGCTAGGGCGTTTTGAAGTTTTTTTTGCTACAGTTTTACATATCACCCTGTATTTTTGTAACCGTATAACCTATTTTCATGGTTATGGTACCAGTGCACGCAGAATTCCTCAGAATTCATAGGAAATTGTCCAAACTTTCCAATTTTTTTAAAAAAAATATTGGTTTATCACGTATTTTTTGGAGAAAAAGGTGGTTTTAGTTGAAATGTTAGTGAAAAAATAAAATTTTGACTTTGGCGATTCATAACTCCAAAAGTTGGTAAGATAGGACCATTGTTTTTACCGTTGTAGATAGGTGGAGGAATTCGGCGTGCACTGGTACAATAACCATGAAAATACGGTTACAAAAATACAGGGTGATATGTAAAACTGTAGCAAAAAAACTTCAAAACGCCCTAGCGGCTAAACCGTTAAGATTTCCCCCCCCACCCATGCGATTTTTTGTTCGTCTATCCAAGACCTATCCACAGCCGGCCGCTTTGTAAGTTTATGTGGGACACCCTATATATATATATATATATATATATATATATATATATATATATATATATTGTATATATATATATACATATATATAAAAATTAAAAAAAACAAAAAAAGTGCCATGGCTTCTCGATGGCACAGTAGACATGAATAGACCCCAAGGATAAGACATATTCATGTCAAAAACAAAAACAACAAAAACAATAAAAACAACAAAAACAGCAAAAACAACAAAAACAACAAAAGCAGCAAAAACAACAAAAACAACAAAAACAGCAAAAACAACAAAAACAACAAAACAGCAAAAACAACAAAAACCGCAAAAACCACAAAAACAGCAAAAACAAACAGCAAAACAGCAAAAACAACAAAAACAGCAAAAACAACAAAAATAAATAAAACAACAAAAACAGCAAAACCAGCAAAAACAACAAAAACAGCGAAAGCAACAAAAACAGCAAAAACAACAAAAATAACAAAAAGAACAAAACAACAAAACCAACAAAAAAAGCAAAAACAACAAAAACAACAAAACCAACAAAAACAGCAAAAACAACAAAAACAACAAAAACAGCAAAAGCAACAAAAACAGTAAAAAGAGCAAAAACAACAAAACCAACAAAAACAGCAAAAACAACAAAAACAGCAAAAGCAACAAAAACAACAAAAACAGCAAAATCAACAAAAACGACCAAACCAATAAAAACAACAAAGACAGCAAAAACAACGAAAACAACCAAACCAACAAAAACAGTAAAAACAACAAAAACAACGAAAACAGCAAAAACAACAAATAACACAAAACCAACAAAAACAGCAAAAACAACAAAAACAGAAAAAACAACAAAAACAGCAAAAGCAACAAAAACAACAAAAACAACAAAAACAGCAAAAACAACAAAAACAACAAAAACAACAAAACCAACAAAAACAGCAAAAACAACAAAAACAACAAAATCAACAAAAACAGCAAAAACAACAGAAACAACAAAAACAACAAAACCAACAAAAACAGCAAAAACAACAAAAACAGCAAAAAGAGCAAAAGCAGCAAAAACAACAAAAACAACAAAACCAACAAAAACAGCAAAAACAACAAAAACAGCAAAAGCAACAAAAACAACAAAAACAGCAAAATCAACAAAAACGACCAAACCAATAAAAACAACAAAAACAGCAAAAACAACCAAACCAACAAAAACAGCAAAAACAACAAAAACAACGAAAACAGCAAAAACAACAAATAACACAAAACCAACAAAAACAGCAAAAACAACAAAAACAGCAAAAACAACAAAAACAGCAAAAAAAACAAAAATTTATCCTAAAAGTATGCTAAACAATAATGAGTCATAGTAACGATTTTCGTCTCCGCACATTCTTTCAAATAGACTCCAGGGATAAGACATATTCATGTCAAAAAAAGTTAATATAATTGACAAAAGAAAGAGAAAATAAAAAAAGAATAAAAAAAAAAAAGAATAAAGAATCCACAAACAAGATTAACTTTATTTTCCTATATTCATGCTCTTACAGCTCTATTAACTAAAAGTTCGAAGAGACGCTTCTTGAAAATGCCCGCTGAATCGATGCGTTGCAATTCAACCGGGAGAGAGTTCCATAGTAGACAACGAAGACGCGGAGTGCGAAAACGCGGAATAATCAAATTTTTATTTCTAAGTGACTGTGAAAGCTGCACGAACTGGTTGAGGTATGCGGGTTTGCGATGGTTCAGGATGTCTTGAAGCACAAGCAAAAGGATGTCATGAAGCACGGTAAACACTAATGGAGCAACCTAAAACGGAATTTCGATAAGGTGATATATGATCAAATCGCCGTAATTTATATACAAAGCGCACGCCATCATTAAAGGCTACTTCGAGCTTTCTCGCACAAGACGAGTTTAAAGACCGAAAAATGTATAGACCATGCATTAGATGAGGTAGGAGTAAGGCTTTCACTAAATTCAAACGGACAGACCTTTTGAGCAAACCACAGTGGTACCTAAGTTTTGACAGAAGGCCATAAATTTTGCCAATAATGAGAGTGATGTGGTCGCTGCAGGTAATACTGAACAACTCCTAGATTTTTTACTTTTTCGGCGGCAGTGAGGGGAACCCTATTCAAAACGATTTCTGGCAGAGTAGGACGAGAGATGGGAGTGTGAGAGAAATATATACAACGGGACTTCGATTTAATTGAAGTAGGTTCAACGTCGACCAGCGCAAAATGCGGCGTAAATCTGCCGAAATCTTCTCAACAGAAGAAACGATTTGGCTTTTTGGTGCAGATATATAAAGTTGAACATCATCAGCGTACATGTGGATCTTGGAGTCTATTACCACTAAAGGAAGATCATTAATAAAAGTGCTGAACAGAAGTGGTCCGAGAATGGAACCTTGAGGGACTCCCGACCTAAGTTGGGAATTGAAGAATTGCAGGCACCTAGTTTAACTTGTTGAGGTCGGTGCGTTAAGAAGCTATGCAGAAGTTTAAAGGCTGTTTGAGAAAAGTGGACTTGTGAAGAGAGTTTTTGCAGAAGCAAAGTGTGAGTGTTGCTTCACGCTGGCCAGAAAATTTGGCAATTATGAGTCCACTCTGCTGGACAGATTTGGATCTCAGTCGAAAGGCATCAGCATAGGTGGAGAACTGGTGCTTGATTTTCGATGAAAAGTCAGCAACTATTTTTATGAGGGACTCATCAGGCTTCACAGGAATACCCCGAATGATGACATCACTTAGCCTCTGATTCTGTTGCAAATCTTCCATTTGAATTGCGTTATCAGCCAGCTGGGAGCTGATAATCTGAAGGTCTTCGGTATGATCAGTTGATGCTGCTTTTTTTTCTAAAACAGCGACCTTCGCCTGCAGCGCCTGGATGTTGTTATTTATATTATATTAGGTTGTGGCAGCTCCTTCTTACTTCTCTCTCTCTTCTCTCTACAAAGGGGCTTTTCCTAATACCTCTAGTCTATCACATAAAAAAATCCGATTGGGATGGGACATTCACTGGAAGATTCAGTATTTTTGCGAGCATGTTTTAGGCTATTTGTATTATCCTTTATATTAGCTTCATCTTCATGTATGCATGTATGTACGTATTTAGACAAAGCTTGCAATTTGAATTTGACCAAAAAAAAATCAAGATGGCGGTTCCAATATGGCGGCCGAATTCCGCAGTTCTACTCGCCGACCCCCAATATGGGTATCAAATGAAAGGGAATGCTAAGTAGAATACAATTAGCTATTTGGTGTCATTCCAAATTCAAAATGGTGGCCGCCTCAAAATGGCGAACTACCTTTTTCTTTACAACCTACTCGGTATGGGTATCAAACGAAAAGATATGACAACTAGAATACTAACGGGTGATCCATTTCGAGGTTCCCTACTTTCTTAAAGAAAAAAACACAGAAAATAAAAATTTAACGGGGAATGTTTATTATAATTCGAAAGAACATTGTTTGGCATTTATTTTTTGAAGATTATCTCTTTGAAATGTTGGCCGCGGCTACGTCTCAGAAGGTCCATCCGTTGAGTCCAATTTTCGATGACTCGTTCGAGCATTTCGACTGGTAACTGGCGAATGACACGCGCGATGTTTTGCTCCAAGGCCTGAATCGAAGCGGGTTTATCCGTATAGACTTTAGACTTTACGTATCCCCACAAAAAAAAGTCTAATGGTGTGATATCACACGATCTTGGTGGCCAATCGACCGGCCCATTACGTGAAATTATCTGTTCACCGAAATGCTCTCTCAATAAATCCAGCCCATAGAGCGAAGCGTTGTCTCCTGGGAAGGTCGACCGGCTTCAGTTGTTGCACAAGCTGTAATGCCAAACAATACTGAACAAAAATAATATGACAGCTTGACACGACTCAGCCGTGATCTGTCAAAAAAAGGCTACTGAAAAAAGTACCTCTAGTTGGATCACCCTTTATTAGCTGTGTGCGTCATTCCAAATTCAAAATGGCGGCCAACACAACATAGTGATTTATCATCGGAATGCGTACCAAAAAAAGGTGTATGACGAGTATACTACAGTAAGCTGTGTGATGCCATTTTAAATATAATATAGCGGTCACTACAAAATCGCGGAAGGCATGTAATAAACTAAAAATAAGAAAATAAAAAATATATGCTTTTAGTTTAAAATGAACTAAAAAGTAAAAAATAATTTTAAATATAAAGTTTTAACTACGCCAGGCAGTATATCGAAAGCACCTACCTTTAGAGTTGTAAAAAAGCGTCGGGCGGTAGCCAAAAATTCCGGTGATAAAACAAGAATATAGATAAAGAGTGCCACGCTTTTTTACATCGTCCACAAGGAGGCACTGTCATGATTTTCTTAACTAATCTTATATTGCCCAAAATACGTGCAGACAAAAGGGTTACCGTATCAGGGTCATTAGCAGAGATTGCGGCAACTTAACTCACAGAAGCAAAAACAGCTCATTCTATGTTTAAGATACCGATCGAACAAAGCTAAAGTTTTACAAGACTACATGAAGGTTGTCTGGGACTGGGAAGAATGTACCATGAAGCCGGAGCAATGCATTGCATTGCAATGCCATATTTCAGAAGTAAAACCCAATTATTTTCGGGAGTAACTGTTTTATTGGCATAGATTTCGGGCAAACGTTGCCTAACCCGACAGATACGCTGGCCGTTGAAATTAATGCATTTCTAAAATGATCACTTATTTAGAGACAGATTGAAAAACGTCATTTTAAACAAAATATTCGAGCGCAATCAGAAAACTCAGAATTCAGTACTATTCTCCTCAACATAGGTGTTAAGCCATCACCAAAGAAACAATTTTCTAAATAAATAAATTTATGCTCTTTAGTATTTATCATTTAATTGCAGTATTACAAATTTCATAATTTTTCCAATATTGTTTCATTTCTCATTTATAATCAATACATTTACAAAATATTTGCATATCATAATGTAACAATAAGAATTTAACGTTGCCTTTTGCTATTGTTCTCAATAAATTTGGACTTGGAGTCAAATGAATTTTATAACCAGTTAGTTGTTGTCGAACCACATTAAAGTGAACTTGAAAATTGAAATTGTTCTTGTTTTTATAAAAAAGTGATAAAAACTCTTATCATAAACAGTGGCGACCGTGACAGGACTTGAACATATTATAGCATAACATAAAATTTAAGTGCAGACCGAATTTTTAAGGATTACGGTACGTGAAATTATAATACAGTTGGTGGATGTGGTGGAATAAATTTTGTTGAAATCACAAGGAGCCTTCTGCAAATTAAAATTTACAAGGTCAGTGCATACAAAAAATCACATTGTTTATTATTGGAAAAAAATCTATATTCATCATGTCGTAGTCGGAAATGGATGCCCAGCATGTAGGTGGAGATAAAGTTAAAAAACAAATGGATGAATTGAAAGTTCAACGAGCGAACGTGAAGAGATCGATCACAAATTTAAAAAATTATGTTTGTGGTAAAGCGGACATTTTAACTGCAAATGAGCTACAGTGCAGGCTGGAAATTTTGGAGTCTTACTGGAAACTGTTATTATCTCATCAGAATGCAATTGAACGGTTATCTTTACATGATCCGGCAACTGGAACGGCACGTGGAGAATTAGAAGATTTATATTGTGAGACAATGGTCAAAATTTTTTCTTTGATGCCAAACAAACCAAGTGCTAGCCTTTCTGATTTAAATGGATCCATTGTAGTGCAATCAGTAAGTAAAGCAAACCTTCCTCCGTTGAAATTGCCGCAATTTACAGGTAAATATTCTGATTTTCCCAATTTTATTTCAACATTCAATAAATTGGTGCATGAAGATCTTGATAAATCGATAACAGAAAAGTACAGTCATCTGCGTAACTGTTTATCGGGTGCAGCTTTACAAACAATTGATGCTTCAGGGAAATCTTCAGATAATTATGCACAAGCGCTAGACAGATTAAAGCAGCGATACGATAATCGACACATTATGTTTCAAGAACACATTTCTCAAATTTTTGAAGCTCCAAAGGTAAAGAAAGGAAATTCTAGTCAACTTCGAAAGTTAGTAGATGGAATAAGTTCTCATTTGTGTGCTCTGAGATTGCTAGGGAGTGATGAAGATATCACTAATTCCTTTGTTATTCATATAGTAATGTCAAAGTTGGATTCTGAATCGCAAGCCAAATGGGAAGAAGCTGTAAATTATGAAAAACTACCGACTTGGAATGATTGTGAAACTGTTTTAAGCCGACGTTGTCTGTTTTTAGAAGCCAGGGAACATAAAAAATCAGCATCAGACTTCGTTACTAATGAACACCGCAACCGAAGTTCTCACTCGAGTCGAAATCAAACGTCTCTAAAAATAACAACTATCTCTTGCAGCTATTGTTCGGGATCAGACCTTATGATCTCAAAATGTACAAAATTTTCTTCGTTGTTGGTTAATGATCGTTTTGAAGAAGCAAAGCGGCTTTCTTTGTGTATAAATTGCTTGTCGAAGGGTCATAGTGTGAGATATTGCCGAGCATCAACAAAGTATGGTGTGGCCTAAAACAAACTCTACATTTTAGGCCACACCATACTTTGTTGCATAAATATCCAAGGGATTCACCTCCATGAACATCGTTGCCAGATCCTTTAGAAAACAGTGCTCAGAACTCCGCCACTGTTGAAAAAGGACATTCTATAGTTGAGAAGGATAATTTTTCTCGTAGTTTAACAACTTCATCGTTGTGTTCAGCTCTTTGTGATTCGACTAATTCTCCCAAACACGTTTTCCTAGCAACTGCTGTGATCAAAGTCAAAGATCGATCTGGTTGCTACCATTTAGCACGAACCTTGTTAGATTGTGGATCGTAGCAAAATTTTATTACTGCAAATCTAGCAACTTCGAATGAAACGTAAGGTCATTAATACCGATATTAATGGAATAGCTGAAATATCAACCAATATTAGATTTGAAACAAGTACTATAATTAAGTCGAGACTCAATAATTTCGAAAGTGAATTGGATATGTGGATTTTACCTTCTATCACTGGTATACAACCTGAAAGAGAAATCAAATCTAGCGGATGGAAAATTCCAGATAATCTAGAGTTAGCTTTAACAAACCAAATACAATAGATATGTTAATAGGGGCTGAAAAGTTCTTCGACCTTCTTTGTGTAGGTCAAATTAAGTTAGGAAAGGGCCTACCCACTTTACAAAAAACTATTTTTGGTTGGATTGTGGGCGGCAAGAACAGCTCACCCACGTCAAACATTAGTAGTTGTTATCTCGTTAAAGAGAGTCCTTGTCCCAACAGTTCCTTAACTATGTAGATTAGTTGAAAGATTTTGGGAGATAGAAACAATAGAAAGTAAATTAGTAGCACATACCGAAGAAGAATGAAGGTGTGAAAAACTTTTCTGCGATACTATCACACAAACAGCAGAAGGACGTCTCATGGTAGCACTCCCGTTTAAAGATTCTCCTACGTCTTTGGGAAATTCCTTTGAAGCAGTAAAAAGAAGTTTTTATTCTTTAGAGAGGAAATTGATGAATAATCCTGATTTAAAGGTAGGATACCAGCATTTTACTAAGGAGTATTTGGAACTAGATCATATGGAACCAGTAGAAACTTCCAAAGTACCTCCAATCCATTATTATATGCCTCATCATTGTGTCCTGCGGCCCGAAAGCTCATCTACGAAATTGAGGATAGTATTTGACGAATCGAGTAGTACGTCGTCGTCTGTGTCTCTAAATGATATTCTCATGGTTGGACCTACTGTACCAAATGACTTATTCGCAATATTATTAAGATTTCGTTGTTGGCGATTCGCGTTGACTGCAGACATTTCAAAAATGTTTCGACAAATATTGGTACGTAAAGAACACAGGAATTTTCATCTCATTTTGTGGAGGAATGATTTGAATGAAAATCTTCAAACCTTTCGCTTGAAAACAGTGACCTATGGAACGGAGTCCGCTCCTTTTTTAGCTACGAGATGCTTGAACTATCTAGCGGATAAAAATGAGAACAAATTCTCTTTGGGAGCCAATATAATCAAAAATTGGCCGTGTTCGTAAATGCAAGTTGCTCAAATTTTGCATATAGCATATCGTTCAGTATTGCAACTGAAAAAAGTCCAGCGTTCTGAAATGCAAGTACATTTGCAAATGATAGCAACCCATGCATGTATTTCAAGGTACTTGCTAGTTTGGATTCGCGAAGAAAACTAGTGGGATGTTGTGCCTAGAGACTAGCCACTAATTACGCTTTTTCATGGTATTCTTTCTGTTGAATAACACTTCAGACTGGATGACAATATATTAAGTGGAGATTGATCCGCACTCACTTCCAACCCGCCGGATCTGGGAATCGAGGCCAATAATTCGAATGTGTCAAATTGAAAAAAAAAAAAGCACATCACACATGTAAACACTAAATCTAAACATTTTTCTTTGGATTGGAGGCAAATCTAATGTGAAGCACTTTGCACAACAGAATTAGGTGTATTATTTTACTTAAACATACATGTCTTATTGTTAAAAATTCGGCTTACCGCACCTTTTGTATTAATTTACACTTCAATGTAACTTTTTTTTTATTTTTAAAGAAAAAATCACGCACGCACTTCACTTTTCTTTAAATGTAGAACATCTACTGAAAAACATAGGCATCTGTTTATCCATAGCATATATGCACGTGCACACACACAAGTGCCCCCACCTCGCAATGAGACCAACACCAATAATTACCCGCCAAGAATTTGAAAGAATTGATATATTTTAATTGCACCCCATCTATGACAAAGAATAGTGAACACCATCTATGGCAATATTACATTACTCTTCGTTTTACCTATGATTATCAATTTCCATAAAATATACAAAATACATTTCATAAATAATAGAAAATCTGTTGTCATAATTCAGTTGTTTACTTCCTTCGAAACTTTATTACATATCTAGCATTGGAATGTACCTTTTTACGTAAGCATAAATAAATACATATGTTTATTGCCACATACCTACAAGTTGGTGTTTGGAGTAATGGGAAGGCGCTAGATCGGGGTGCGAAGGACCAGGGTTAGATTCTTGATGAATTTGAGTTCTTTTTTTAGCTATGATGATTTATTGTAGTATAATAAACTAAGCCTGCGTTGATGGTAAAATCTCAAAGCGGCGACTAATTAAAACTTTTGGTACATATTCAATTGTGAGCTATAACTCAATCTATAATAAGCTAAATAAGCCAAATCCGTTCTTAACTAGAACTTTTATTTCACGTTGCATTGATTTAATTATTGTCATAATGCTGTATCCTAGTTTGGCCATGGAGATTCATAAGTATCACACTGACCAACGCTATATATAATTAATCTTGAAAAGTTTTTGTTAAAGGCTTATGTAGGTTATAAGTTGTAAGACTTTGCGTAATCTAAAACTTAACAAAGTATTTAACAAACACTACAATATAATCATCATAGCTTTAAAAAAAGGAAATCAAATGTAAACAATAAAATTCTTTGATTCTTCACCCACATCATGGTATATTCCTTTATTCAATATACCTAAACAATAGTTTTTGAGCTGCAAATAAAAACTATATGCCATAATTTCGTTATCATCGGTTTTTGTTTTGGAAGCAAATTTAGAGACGTATTCATGTCAAAAACTTGTTTCATATGAAACAAATCCCCGAAGGAAATTAAAAAAAAGTTATTATGACGAAAAAAAGCACCGCGAGCCGGAATCGAACTCGCAGCCCTACACAGTCCGCAGACGACGGTACTTCGCCTTAGACCTTCGGGCCATGGCTGATACTATCGGTGGTTGACTAATATGTTTAAATCATTTCAGAAAGAAGAAAAAGAGAAAAAAACACAATCTGCCCGACCTCGGCTTGAACCTGCAACGCTACGCGCCGCCGGATCGAGGACCCAACGCGCTACGCACTCTCACACCGACCTTCTATCAGTTTTGAAGCAATAAAGTAATTTGTTCTATGCCTATGAAATGTTTAGGTTGAACTAATTTTAACAGTTTTTATGCCTAATACATACAAATTTAGTTAATAAAAACTTAAAAATATGCTTTTAAACAAAGGGCTGCCAAATTTTTTAGATATGGGGCAAATCGTTTGTAAAATTTTTGTAAAATATTAAAAATTCTGAGAAAAATCACTTCCTTATATTGATGGACTATAAGGACGGTCTTAAATACATCGTTCGTGCAATTAAATTTATAAATTTTCATTCATTTCAGTAAGCGTTTATATGCCCTGGTAAAAATTAGATATCTACTTTTCGTTTTAAACCTACCAAATGTTTCGTTTAAATCATACATATTTTTTGTGACAAATCCACAGCGAAGTTCGATAAAATTGAATTTTTGTTTTGGTCTACAGCACCACCTACATGACTATAAACAATAATAAAATGAACAGCATATAAAATATGCATATAAACAAATAAATACTTTATATTATTTCCGCGAAATTTCTTAATGATTTATAAAGCCGCCGAAGAGCCATAAAACCTCAAGAAAATGATTTTTTTGCACTTTTAATTAAATAAATGTTTATGTTCTCCTGAGTATCATTATTAAATAATATAATTTAGTGAGAAATAGAATTAAAACATGTTACACCGAAGTAAAAAAAAATTTTTTTTGACCATTTTGCGGTCGGGGATTGAACTTGGTTCGCCTGGGAGAGGACTCCAGCGCCTTACCTCTAGGCTACCGATATATGGACTTTATTAGAAATCTCGTTGTTAAATATACTTTTGGTTGAAATTTCCAGACCATTTTCTCAGTTTTTGGTCTTTTGACCAAGAGCTACATTTTGAGATATTTCCCAAGCCTGTAGCTGCAGTACTTTCAGAGATGAAAGTAGGCTTCAGACGGACAGAGCCTCTGTATAAGCTTTTTTTTTTGAAAAAGCTAAAAAAGGAACTGTCAAATAAATTCAAGTGGGCAGACAGTAGCTTTTTAAAAATGGTGAAATGCGTTCATTTAAGCAACCATGAATAATTCGCAAATGACTAATCTGACTAGCAAGCGATTGCAAGGTTGCCTGCATGCAAGCAAACAAACCTTGCATTTACGAACACGGCCATTATTTTTATGTCGACGATCTACCCTCGGGCGCAGATACTTTCGAGGAAATAGCACAGATCAAAAGGGACGTTTCAACAATCTTAAACTCAGCGAAATTAGACTTACATAAATGGTATTCCAACAGTCCTGAGCTACTGCAAACTATTCCCGAGTACAGTCGAGAGAAACTGTAGAAGGTAGATGAGTCAGATATCATTAGAACCCTTGGTATTGTTTGGGATCCTGCGAAAGACAATTTCAAATATTCTTATAAGCCTTTCATTTCTCATTTATAATCAATACATTTACGAAATATTTGCATGTCATAATGTAACAATAAGAATTTAACATCAATTCGAGCAAATCCAGGAAATTTTTGTCTTTTTCTCATTTAAGTTGCAATGGAGAAAGTTTGTTTTATTTAGTTTAGGCTTGCAGCGTCGTACAAAATATCGTTGTATAAAACGTTTAAACGTTTAAGTTTAAGAGGTAACAAATATTTTATTTCACTAGCATGAGCATAAATAAATGTACTTTGATACTGTTTTAAACGAAGTCGATATGAGTTCAAGAACATGAGAAATTTTTAATTTGTTTATGAAAGTGTACCTATTTTTTATTAACAATCATTTTTTCGGTTTTTTCTTTTGTTATCTCAAAGTTCAGCCTTTTTTACATTCTTAGTGTAAATTTCAGCCACTTCTGTTAAAAAGAACCCAAAATATGATTTTTTGAGAAAAAAAAAAAAAAAAAAAAAAAAATTGCAATATAAAAAAATTATTTTACCACGTTGTTATTGACACTTAGGGCTAACAAAAATCATTCATTTCAATAATTTATTTCAAACTCGAAAATATGGGGGGCCACTTCACGAATTATTACTCATTACAATGTACTGCATATTATATACTATGTTCTGAAAAAATTAAAAACTAGATTTGGGAATGTCTAATTATAAAGATCAGAGCGCGACGAGGTATGGAAAAACGATTGATGCTGTATTTACAAGATTTTTGGACATTTTTCAATCTAAAATATTTGTTAGTTGCTTTAGTTACCATAAGCCTATAGTGCCTTTTCTAGAATTCAATGGAAGTAGGAATGAAATAAATCAAATTACTCAAGTAAGTAATGGAGATAACATGCCAGTAAATGATGAAAATGAGAAAATACTTGTTCAGGATGCTGATTTTTAATTTAAATATATAGTGGTCATACGATATATAAGTATAGTACAGTAAAGCAATGATGACTTTATGGGTATATAGGGTGGTCAGTCATCAGAATGTAGCAAAACATGCATGTGCCGCAACTATTTCGGACTAATGAAAGTATGATCATAACATCGTTAACTGGTAACTGGTCACTGGCTAATATGATCGGGCAAGTCTCTTCCAAGTAGGATTGGCGTGAGCTTTATAACCTCACCCGGAAAAAAGAATTATTACGTAACGAGCAGAATTTGTGTCGTTCAATGTAGGAGTGGTATAACTCTGTTTTTTTGGGTATTGGAGGTTGAGTTGCTTTGGAGTCGAATTTTGTCATATCTTTCTCTGTGAGGGGAGATGTGACGTAATATGACTCCAAAGCAGGTCAACCTCTAGTGTTTTGAAGTGTGAAGCTGCACCGCTTTTGAAACGAGCGACACATTTGCCGTAAGAGGCCAGGACCGGATCCCGTTGGATTGATTGGTGAGTTCTGAAACCAACGCAAAACATCCTGAGAGCTGTACACTCACTCAAAAATGTATTGCAATGTTTTGGAAATTAAATTGTTTATCTTTAACTTATAACACAAAGATTGGGCGCTGGATGACTGGGGTAATGTAGTTTTTAGTAAAAACACATTATCCCAATCATCCATCGTCCGATCTTCAAAAGTGATTCTTCTTTCTAAATCCATTCTGATTAGATTAATGTTGTTAAGAATTACAAACAATTATTTCTTCTTTTTTGTGTATCACGAGATTGTTTTTGTCCTGACGTCGGTTTTTAAAACTTTATTTTATTTCGTACTTTTTAGTTCATTCATTTTTTCGGGGGTAACGATTTACTTGTGCAAATTGGCTTGCGCAAGTGATTTGGCACAAATACATCGTTCCGTGTAAACTCAACGGGTTGGCTTGCGCTAGCCAAAATGTTTGGCTTGTACAAATATATTCGGCTACAACCCGCAGCATGCGCATGGGTCAACGGTGATGTTCGACCACTTACCAAGTATAAATATAATGTCCAATTAACTAATGCGTAATTTCCACTCATCATTTTCACTCAGTTTATTTGCACAAATCAACTTGCGCAAGACAGTTTGCACAGCTATTTTGTTGAGTATGAATCTACCTTTACGAGTAGTATGACACGCCGCCGTCGATAAGAATCGACACAGTAGCTAAATAGTTATGGCACTAATGTATTTCCGTATTTTTGGAGTAATTTAAAAAAAGCGGGTACCTATCTGCATAGCGGATACGGCAAATGACGCGAATACGGACATCCCCATTGCGGGGATTTTACAAAAGCTAATGTTTTTTAATATGTTTTTCCTCAAAAATTGGGTCACTTAAGAACAGCAATAATACTGTGAAAGGCCCATAATGGAAGCAAATTTTCTTAGAATAGCAACAATAATCAAAAACAATAAAACGGTGAAATTTGTCTTCAAAATATCGCGTATAAGTACACTCGCTCGGGTATAAGTACACGTTTGGGGATGATATAGCGGTAGAGACTCGCTGTACTGGTATGAATAGCAGGCGAGCTATTAAATTACTTCTCGCTGTCGTATTGTGATGAAATATGGTTTAAAATGACGTCACGAAGCGTACTGTACTATACTCGTCATACAGTTTCATTTGATACCTATACCGAGGGCGTTGTAAAGATAAAGGTAATCTGCCATTTGGTGTTGGCCGCCATTTTGGATTTTGAATGACGCCGCATAGCAAAGTGTATTCTACTTGTCACACCCTTTCATTTGACACCAATGTCGGGGGTCGGGGAGCCCAATTGCAAAATCCGACTGCTATCTTGGAACCGCCATCTTGATTTTTTTACAAAATTTTCAGATTGTATTGTCATGCGAACTATACGTATATGCAAAATTTGCAGTTGATCGATTATATGGAAGTGGGTCAAAATCAAGTTGCAAGAATTGTTTACACTACACACACATTCAGATCAAAGAAATATAAGCTTAATTGCCATTGATATTAATACAGTACTGATTAAAATATTAAGACCACCTACTATGCGACATAAAACTCTGACTTCCAATGACCATAACTTTTTAACCTATAAATGTATTTAATTACAAAAAAACTGAAAATTTAGCTTGTATTATAAGTTATTAGTAGTAAAAAATTTGTAGTAACAAAATAAACAGTAAATTCAGAATTTAAAAAAAATTAACTTCGCTATTGATTAAAATATTAAGACCACCCTGTGAATGGTTGCAATTCCATAAAATTTTTTATATCAGAAAACATTTCTAAGTATTACTAAGTAATACTGAAAACATCCTCTAGGCCAGAGTTTATTCATATTGTTTTTGGCACCGTTATTATGACTATTGCCGTTATTGTTGGGGTGAAGTTTGAAATTTTCTTCATTGCTGTGAAAAATGGGTAAGAAATCGGTCAGTGAGATAACTTTATGGCATTATAATCTGTTCGCTATGCAAGGTCATCGCACTGTACAACAATGGATTATCTGAGCGAGAAATTGCCCTGCAATTGGAACTCAGTAAAACCTGTGTACACCAAACAATCCAAAGACATAGTGAATATGGTGTTGTTGTAAACAGGCAGAACTCAGGACGGAAGAAAACGGTTACTCGACGCATCGAAAGCGCTTTAACGAAGCTGGTAAGACAAAATCGAGCATCATCCAGTTACGATCTATCGGCAGATCTTCACCGTAAAACTGGAACACAGATTTCTGCGAGCCATGTCCGACGATTACTTTGCGAAAAAGGATTATTTGCACGACCTGCAACCAAACCAAGGCACGCTAAAGCAAGGCTTTTGTGGTGCAAAGCCCGCAGACATTGGACACCACAGGATTGGAAAAGAGTCTTGTTTTCGGATGAAAGTTCTTTTCAGTTGTTCCCTTATAGACGAGTTCTGGTAAGACGACTTCCTGCGGAAACTTACCTTCCTTCATGTGTTCACCATCAGAGGCAAAGTGGTGGCGGGAGCGTTATGGTGTGGGGTGGTGTTTCCGGTTATGGTCTGACAGATCTGGAGGTTACCACTGGAACAGTGAATGCAGAAAGCAGCTACATCAACATTTTAAGGAGAAAGATGCTGCCATTTATGGAAAACGAAATGCCGCTAAGAGGCGCGCTATTTTCCAACAAGATAATGCCCGGCCACACACTGCGCGAACAACGTTATCGTTTTTGGAAAGCAACAACATTACTGTCCTTCCATGGCCAGCCGTTAGCCCAGACTTAAATATCATTGAAAATGTTTGGAAGATGCTGGGAGATCGAGTTTTAAAAGAACGGCCAAAGAATCTAGTGGATTTAAAAATATTACTGGTAGACGAGTGGGCAAAGATCCCATTGGAAGCCATTCCATGCCGCGAAGAGTCCAACAAAGCATTCAAGCAAAAGGCTATTATTTTAAAGGATAAGCTGGTCTTAATATTTTAATCAATAGTGAAGATAATTTTTTTTAAATTCTGAATTTACTGTTTATTTTGTTACTACAAATTTTTTACTACTAATAACTCATAATACAAGCTAAATTTTCAGGTTTTTTGTAATTAAATACATTTATAGGTTAAAAAGTTATTGTCATTGGAAGTCAGAGTTTTATGTCGCATAGTAGGTGGTCTTAATATTTCAATCAGTACTGTAGTATTAAAAACGGTAATATTGTTATTTTAATTTTTTTTGTTATTTAAATAAAATTCTTTTAAGAATAGCAAGGAATTGTCCGATAAACGAGATCGTATTTTTGTACAAAAGCTTCCAGACAAAGAAAAAGCTCTTTCTGAAGACGTTGAAGTCGATTTAATACCTAAAAGAGCCTCGTAAAGTTTTTGCAAATTATTTGTTCTTTTTCCTGTGTTTTTAAATAAGGTAAACTCTTGTTTCAACTTATTAAAATCACATTTTCTTTTGTTTCTTATAATGCCTTTTTTAAAATCTCATCCAACTCTTTTTCAGTGGATATAGTTTCTGATTCTTGCATTTCTATTGATACGATGTCGTTTGAATCTTCAACTTCTAGATCTGAACCAGAATTCCTCATCATTGTTTCACGAGCTAAATTCAACACATCTTTAGATGGAGTACTAGTTGGGTCTTTCAAACTTTACGACTTAGAGCTTCTACTGTTAATTTTATTGGCTTAAGTGCATTGTACAGATCATTTAGCAATTCAAAATCCAAATTATTTAATAACTCAGTTGAATTAAATTCGAGAAGAGCTTCTTTAACATAAATTCGTAGTTTCAAAAAATTCTCAATCATATCTGCAATAGAATTCCACCGAGTTTTTACGTCCAATTTCATTTGTAATTCATTCCCTAATCCAGCTTTAATTTTTGTTTGCAAAATAATGAACTGTATTTAAAAAACTTTACTATTTCGCGAGCCTTTGCAATAGTCCAATCAATCTACGGAATCACCATGTTAATTTCCAGACAATTGAATACAGGAAAAAAAATTATGGGCGTGTAGAACACTTAATTTGAAGAATGATAGCGTTTTTTTTTTACGGAACTGCATTGGCGAACTTAACCTAAAAAATTCGCAAAAGTCAAAAAACCGGTTTTTCGCCAATAAAACAAAAAGTTGAGCTCGGATCCGAAAAAGTTAAATTATAAAGTTATAGGTATTAAAATTATCTTTTTCTTTTTATTGATGCGACCTAGAAACTTTTTATTTGGTAAAAATGTTGCTTTTGGCAATCTGAAAACTCATTATTTTTTTTGGCTCGAAATTTTGCAAAATATGGGAGAAATTTCGATTTATGTAAAAAAAAGCGTTTTCGTAAAATCCTTCGTCTACAGCTCCTCGACCTCGTACGACATTTTTTCGAAGCTCTTTTTCTTCGTTAAGAGTTGGACTATCATGCACTGTAAGTTAAAATTGGAGTTTTTCAATTTTATGTACAAAAAACTCCACCGCAAAAAAGACAAGTTTTTTTGCCGCAAAAAAGACAAGTTTTTGTATTGCAAGTTTTTTATTTCATTATTTTTCGACTTTAAACTACTATTTAATAACAACCAAGTGCGTCCCTCACCGAAAATCAAAGTCGCTGATAAATGTTGCGGAAATCACATAGAATATTGTGATTCAATGGTTGGACCAAATGCAGATGGCGATAGTGGTGATTTGCTAATCAGCTGTCCAGGCGGATTTCATGGGATGAGCTCAGTAAAGAAAGACCAAGATTTACTCGATCTAGGAGGAGTGAATTTTGCAACATTTGATCTTTTATTAAGAATCCTCGTTGACTCGAAGAATTGCAAAATTGATAAGAAAAATCGCCTTTTTATCTTCTTGATAAAAATGAGACTCGGACTTACATTCTCAGCCATTGCAGTTTTGTTCGGTGTTCACAGGACTACAGTTTCACGAATTTTTTATTTTATCTTACAATTTCTAACTAGAGCTTGTATAAACTTTGTGTTTTGGCCTACAAAACAGTCTGTTCCATTTACAATGCCTGAAATTTTCAAAAAAACTTATCCGGACTGTCGAGTTATAATTGACTGTACTGATTTTCCAGTTGAACAACCACCTGAAGTACCGCAGCGTGTTTTCTTTTACTCTCATTATAAAAAACGGTTTACTATTAAAATATTAGTCGGTTTCACACCAAACGGAATGGTTTCATTTGTTTCTCGGGGGTAGAACAACTGATGCACAGATTACGAACTACAGTGGGTTTTTGGAATTGTTAGAACCGGGCGATTTAGTACTTGCAGATAAGGGGTTTCCTGAAATTAAAACAGCTGTCGATGAATCTGGCCAAGAAATACTAGTTGTGATGCCTCCTTTCCTTATAAACAATACCTTCACAGCGGAACAAGTGAAAGAGACTCAACAAGTGGCTAGAATCAGGATTCATATTGAGAGAATTATGCAATATTGCAACAATTTCTTATTTCTCTAATTTATTAAGTTTCGTACTTCGTTTTTGAACTTGTATTCATAATAAAATAAATTATGGCAAAATGTAACAACAATAATGTCTCTTTTTAAACCTTTGTTTATATTACTATTCAAACACATTATCAACACCCCTTATATCGAAATATGCCCAAACTCATCTCTTTAAATATAAAATATTGATGATAAAATATATTCATATAAATCTTGTTCATAACTAGTTCATATAAAAACTAAAATACTATTAGTTTATTTACACTTATATATCTTTCGTTTCTTGGAATACACATTTTTATTGAGAACGAGTTAAAATAGCTAACTAATGTTTATTCGAAAATTACAATACCTTTTTTGAAGTCAGCATATAATAATTTTAACAAATATTGCAAAAAAATTCTTCTCTTTTTACACCCACTTCAATGTATACAAAGGAAAACAATTGCCGCATGTCGGTTCAATAGTTATACACTTTCCACTAGTTGGCGCCACTTGACTTCATGCACATAGCGCATAAACGAGCAAAGCGACGGGTTCAAGCAATTTTGATTTCGCTGCTAGCATCGTTGGTAAACAAAAATTTTAAAATGGATATTGACGCGTTCATTAGTAGTGTATTTGTTAAAAATGCATTATGGGATCAAAAAGATTCCCAACATCATAACCGGTATATGTTAGACAAATTATGCTATTCTGTAGCTAATGAAATGAAATCAACAAGTGAGTATTTTTTATGCACTTATTTTATTTTTATTGAAAAAGATATTCCTACATATGTTAATAGGATTTCGGGTTTTAAGTAAAACAAAACATCAATTTATTCATAATTCACAATTCATATTTTATTTTGACATACAAACATCTTATATGTATGTTTCCCTAACAAAGTTGGCGGTATCAGTTGGTCTATTATTTTCTCGCTTTCCGACAACACTTTCACAGCGAACGGTCAATTTTTCATCTTCTATGTTAATTCCTTCCATGTCAATTATTATGTTGTGTAAAAGACATATACATTTAATAATCTTATCCGCTAAATCTGGAGATGTTTCGATGGGTTTCCAAAGAATACGAAACTTCGCATTAATTATACCAAATGCACATTCAATAACACGTCTTGCTCGTGAAAGTCGCATATTAAAATATTCTTTCTCGGCATCCAAATTCCTTCTATTGAAAGGTTTTATTAGATTATTTAGTAACGGATAAGCCTCATCTCCGATAAAAATGTAAGGTACGACAATTGCAGTAGATGGCAGTACAGTATCTGGAGGGATATTTAAACGTTTGGTTTCCATTAAATGAAACAGCGATGAAGAGCGGAACGTACCACCGTCACTCTGCTTGCCATATCCACCAACATCAATTAAAATGAATTTATAATTTGCATCAGCAACAGCTTGAAGAACTATAGAAAAAAAGTTTTTATAATTGTAGTACATAGTTCCAGAGTTGGGGGGACATTTCATTCGAATATGTTTGCCATCAATTGCACCCAGGCAATTAGGAAAGTTCCACTTTTCGTAAAAATCTTTGGCAACTTTCTTAAACATATTTTCTGTGGGAACTTCCATATGAACTGGTTGCAATATTTCCCAAATAGCTTCTACTGTTTCTCTTACAATTAATGACACAGTTGTCGCACCCATTCGAAAATTGAAGCTGAGGCTTTTAAAGGACGATCCTGTGGCCAAATACATTAAAAATAAAATAAATGTCATTGCTCAGATGTCCAATTTAGTGTTTGTGTTTTTTAGGAAACGTTGTAAGAGGAAAATGGAAATCTCTACGAGACACGTTCCGGAAAGAACTGAGAATAATGCCAGTCAAAAGATCTGGAGACGGGGCATCTCAATCTACTTGGAAGTCGTCATGGCAATATTTTGAAAGTCTTATTTTTTTGAAAGATCAGTTCACTGCCCAGTCAAGTTCCGGAAATTTGCCCGATATTGAAGGTGACAATATCGTGGCTGAAGATACCAACTTTCAGTTAGCTGAATCAAATATGCAGGACTTGGATCATTCTATTAATGTTGATTTGCCATTGATAAACAATGAATTAAAAGAGAAAAGAAGTCAATTAACTTCTACACCAGCTCGTAAAGAACTCAAACGAAAACAACAACATGAAGATGTTAGTACCGCCCTTATCAGGATAGAAGAGAATAAATTAAGGATTTTGGAAAAACAACGTAATAAGTCCTCCGATGAAGATGAAAGTTTTTTTGAAAGCCTTCTACCACATGTACGCACACTTACCCCACAAAATAAAATGTTATTAAGAATAAAAATGCAAGAACTCGTTTATAATTTTGCTTATGGACATCAGCAGCCAAATCAACATTCGAGTACCCCAAAGGCGTCTAGCGATCAATGCAATGAATATCCGAGTAATCTGAGACCATTTGCACATTTGCTCACAACTACGCAAGACTACTCCAGTCCTACATCAGTGGCATCTTATCTGAGTAATTTTTCGGAAGAAACTATATAATTACATACTATATGTTCATTTTTATATTATGAAAATAATCCTGTTTTTTTTCTGTTTTTTATTTATATTATGAAAATAGGGCGTTTTCAATGATTCAAACTTGCGGCATATTTGCTTTTGCATGTTGTTCAATGAAGCAACTTGCAAAAGCACAGTGTTCAATGATTAAAACTTAAAAGCAAATGATTGCATACTTTGCCAGCTTTTTCAAATACTTGCAGTTGTAATTTTGAAGAAGAAGACACGTCAGTGCTGCCATACATTTTTGTTATACTACCTTTTTCATTATTAATTTAACCAATAATGATTTATTTTTCATTTTTCTCTGCACGAAATGGGAGACATTACTCGTATCCGCACTTTCTACTAGAATTTTGTTCTCAACAATTCCAATTAATGTTTTTAAATTTCTTTTATCCATTTTGTTTTCAGTTTCTCGCAATACGTAAGTAGTGGAAGCACTAATTTCACGTATTTCAGCTGACAATTTTGACATATAATGAGTTATGTTCAATGATGCATGTTGTTTGCTTTTGCATGTTGCTTAAGCTGTCAGTTAACGTCATTTGCTTTCGTGGAAGTCTGCAAAAGCAACCTGCATCATTGAAAACACCCATAATCTTGTTTTTTTTCTGCTTTTCGTTCTAAATGAATTATTAAAATAAAAAATGTGTTTTCTTACCTTAAAGTCACTGTAAGACGTTCTGTGGGATTAATCGGGTTACGATTAACATTTGTCCAATTTTTTACCAATTTAGGTTGAATTTTTTCCAAAATATAATCAAACGTTGAAATACTCATGCGAAAATAAGATTTAAACTTTTCTGGATGCTCGCGGAGCTCCATATACAAATGATGAAATTCACCATGTATATGTCTACTTTTATTTATTTCATGAACATTGCAGCTTCTTGTGTATTTATTTTTATATTTTAGTAAATACCAAATTTTTAAAGAAGAGTTTTCTGTTAATAAAAAATCCATATCCATATTTTGCGTACTTTTTGCTCTATTCTAAACGCGGCACTATGTGTTAGACACTCTTTTATAAGCGCGACATCCTTTCGCCGCTTTGCTCTACGCTTTCATCGCTGCTTTGCTCTCTGCTTCACTATGTTCTTAGCCTTAATCGGTATGAGAAACCCTAATACCCTTGATACACGGGCTTCATCGGATGATCATTCTTTCAAGAATGTTCATTCGCGGCCCGTGTATCACCTTAAATTAAGTTTGAATGAGCATTCGCAGCTTCATTCGTTATTCGAAAGAATGAAGTGAAATTTACTTCATTTAATGAGAAATGAAGCTGGAAGTGAGGAAATTTCCATCAAGTTTCCATGAGATTTCCATTCTCTCATAAAATTTTAAAAATCGAACTGTCAACCTGTCAACTGTCTGTTCGTTAAATTTTAAGTTTGTTGCTGTGAGGGAAAAATATCAAAAATAAAGTAAGTAGAATGAATGAATTGAAAATTAAGTACCTCGTGTCACTTCGAATTTGAATGTTCATTCAAGGCCAATGAGACTGGAAGAATATTCATTCGATGAAACCCGTGTATCAAGGGTATTATGAGGGTAGAAGCACAATGTTTCTGTAGCCGTGTTTTTTTAATAAACTATATATAGTTCTTTCATCGAGTTCATTAAAAAACGACAAGGGGAATTTTATGGAGCTCGAAATTTCAAAATTAAAGTTAATTGTCTGTTGACTTCTGTTACACGAAACTCCATGTAGAAAATAATAAATAAGTTTCTAAAATATCAATTATTTGTTACAAATTTTCTCTCGACATTTGCCTGTTGTTTTTATTTTCAAATTACGTTTTCAAGCCGTCGAAAAGTATGCAACATTCTGAAAAGAAAGGGAAATTGAGAAATTTCCCAAAACCTCGATGGATAGAGACCCCGATAAAACCTGGGTCATGAGATTTGTATGGGAAAGAACTATATAGGTCATTAATAAAACACGGCTTGTATCTATGAGAATCATGCTGAGATTCTAATTAATTAATATCTGGTCTCTCATAAATTTAACACTTTTGGAAAGTGCAGTCACCCAACAATTTGGTATTCTTCAGCTAACAGAGCAGAGTATGTGGTGAGTCACAACATCCACGGACTTATTCACAGCAGATTATGAACATCCTTCGCGTGGCTTCCTGAAGTTTCTGCTTTCAGTCGTCTCAATCTTCAAAATTTGAGAACTTTAGCTTTTATTCAGTGTTGTGGTTTATATCAATCATCCATCCGTCCAATGGCCCTACAGCGAAAGTCGAGCTTTGGTCTCTTCTAGGACACTTCTGCAAGCTCCTTCCAGTATGTCTCTAGTTCCGGATGTTGAGTATTGCCTCTGCGTCAGCCGTCACAGAGTCGATTCATCTCCTCCTTTTTCCCGAAATTTCTGACTACCATTAGCATAGCCTACGTATAATGGGGGTATGTTTGGTGGGTAGAAGGACCCACCCCACTGACATATAATAATGGACTGCTCATCTGAAATTATTCCATACAAATCGATGGCACCCAAAAGTATAGTTGTTTCACTCATTCATAGACCCCCAAACTTACAGCAGCACTCAGAAGTAAAATCAGACTGACAGAAATAAAATCAGGTAGTGCCAAAACTAAAAACCGAAATTTGACATTTCTTTTTGACAGTTAATTAAATAATGTCAATCTTGGATGGTTGAGGAGAAGAAACATCTTCGTTTTTGGGACTGGACAGGCTTGGCACTGTAAATAGAGACAACAAGGAAGAAATTATGTTGTAGAAATGCATTTCAATAACTTTAAGGAAGAAGGAACTCTTGATGATTGTTATACAATATAAACCTCAGGCTCGCAAGTAGGAACCCCGATGTAACATGGAGCCGAACAAACTATCCTGAACCATTCCAAGAGTATATAATATACAATACAAGGTGGTTTTTCGTAGCAATTAGTGAAAAATTTATATATTGGTCTTGTTTCAGTTCTACTCTCCGATTAGAGATTACTCTAACACCGAAAGTCCTGCACCAAAATATTAAAATGTGAAAACATCGTAGCAGAGTTTAGAAAACCCGAAAACAAAACAAAATAATAAATCTTGGAAATAAGTGCTGTGTTGTAAATGTGTTATTCTATTAATAGTAAAGAGGGCATCCAAGTTTATACCAGCATTTTGTTTTTGGGCATTTCTACATGTAGTATGCGCAAGTAAATATATACAACTTCAAAATTTTTAGCTTATTACATTTTAAACAGCAATACGTTTATACGAAAAAATATCCGCCTTTCATGGGCTTTTTCAGCATACTATTGGTTTCATAGTACGCTAAATAAGCAGCTAGACCAGCTATATCTGGCTTATTGTAAAAAACTTACTTTACTTATTTATCTCTTTGGCTTGATATTATATTTCGTTGGCGTTTAAATAACCTAAATGTGAGGTACATAAGCGTTACATGATTTAGTCATTTTTCAACAGGTTTCCACTTCACCCAGGAGGTACTGCGACCGAAGCGTTAACCGATGTTTTGTGCTCGGTTTCCCTAAAATTCTGCTGGGCAATACTACGTTTTTCATTATAAAAGTAAATTAATAAGACTTTGCAAGTATGAAAGTATTGCACAATCAGAGTTTTAGGCCTATTGCACTTACAAATTATGTACTAACTATTTTTAAATATTATATAACGCGATAACCGATTTCTAATTAAATAATTATTCGTTAAATTTTGTTTCCTAACTATATACCCTAATTTAATCTTAAAATAGCAATCTATTATTGCCCTAACCAAATTATAAAGATGATTATTTAAAAAATCTAATTCGGTGATATGGTCAGACAACCCTTTAAAAATATTAGAAAAATCAATCTCAAATAACACGCTTCTGCACATGTTGTATTTGAGATTGTTATCATTTAATTTAAAATCGTCCCTCCCCATGTACAACCGAAGTACTCTTTCTGCCTTCAAACAAATTTTCGTGACATCCGCTGCTGGCACGATAAGCCCTCCTCTATTTTTCTGAAATATTAATTTATTATATATATTTCCATAAGAGCAATTGTCAGCAAATAAGCCTCTAATGCATTCCTCGCATTTGACCATTTTTTGAACCATTTTGATGACGTATCCACTTATGTAGCCCACTGCTTGCTGTTGCAATTCTGATAAGTGGTTGTTGCTTATATCAACCAATAACTCTAGGCCCTGTTCATCATCCGGTGGGAACGCCATGTTTTGTACATCTTCTATATTACTTCCTTCCACAGGCCTTGCGCAGGATGTCATTTTTATTAATGAACATGCATCCAACTCTTGCGCATTCCCATTGCAACCTCTGATTTGCGCATGGCTCAATAACGCTTTCATGGCTGCGATAAATTGCCGCGATGTTGGATTGTTATTCCATCCTGACCTGCTCCTTATCGCACAAAAGAATAATTCCAAGTGATCTTGGCTCAATTTGTACGAAAGTATATAGTCTAGAGATTTGTGATCTACACATAAATCATTGTACATCAATTTTAAAATCTCTAGTCCAGAGATGATACCTATGAAACCAGTGCACATTTTTGTTCTACATAACAATTTGCCTTCTGCATTTCTTAATGTTCTTACATACTCTTGTATGGCTGCTATAGATACTAGACGGTTTTCATAGTTCTCAGCACAAATTGGAGCTTTTGTCCCTTTGGCAAAACGACTCCTCGAATTTAGGAAATCAAGCCATATCCATTTTTCTTATAAATTCTACTGTGGCTTCGCTGCCTTCAAATGCTTTTAATTTCAATTCATTATTGCAGAATTCGATAGCATCAGCTACACTAGAACTCAGCGTTTGAGTGGCAAATTTTACTTTCATTTTATTTTTCTCCCACTGAAGATGGCTCTTCGAGAGCTTATTGCCGAGCTTTATGCTCTCTTCTTCTTGGATTAAATGGAGTTCTGCAATGTATTTCCATTTGATTTCTCCATTCAGTGAAACAAAAGTATTGGTTGCAAAATGGTTTCGGATCAATTTGATGGAGTGACATGGGTCCAGCAACGTATATATTTTCTGATCGGGTTGCTCTTTCGTTTTAAAAAACGGAGTTAAATTCGGAGAGTTTATATTGCTTCCTAGCAGCGAAAACATGCGTCTATTGTAACTCGGTCCATCGCATGTAAGGCAAGCAACCTCGACTTCTATCTCCTGCAATCTGGTAACGGCGTCCAATACCAAATTAGCTCTTTCATTAGCATCTAAACTGCTAATAAGAAAATAAGCAATAGGTATTTTCCAGTTGCTATTTGTCCCAACCACCATGAAAACATATGCCTCAGTTGCTTCATCTGTACCATCATGCTCAGATAATCCTAGATCTACGAAACCTCGGATTTTGGTGGAGACGATTTCTATCTTTTTCATTATAGACATCTCGTCAATAACTAAACTGCATACACATCTTTTACCCTTGTTCTTTAAATAATCCGATTTTATCTTTAGGGTATTGAACGCTTCCGTTAGGAATCCTGGTTCACAATCTACACTGGAATACCACCTTCTTATAGTTGATGGATGTGGCAGTGATTTACAGAAAGTTCTCCGTACATATTCGTATGCTTTTGGAGAATAGAATTGCAGTGTGGTGGCGAATATTTTCAATTCTTTATTATATTGCTTGGGTCTTTTACCCGCGGCTACTATTTGGAAGAATTTATTGGGGATTTCCATTCCCTCTTTCAATAAATTATTCGAAATTCTGTCATCAATTAAATTCCGCTTCTGCAGCTCCGACAATAAATTGTGGAGGCTGTTAATTTGCAAGTTTTTTCTATTAACTTTTCTTCGCAAATTTTTAATAGTTTTTCTTAACTTTATTAATTTCTCTTTATAATTCGAATGCCACGTACCCTCAGTTTTTAGGCGAATAGGTGTCCTAGTTGTTGTCTGACCAGTTTCTAATGTACTGTTATGTAGACGGATACATCCCGGATGCAAATTTTCTATTCCCGCTGCGTTATCCACCGCGAGTTGAGACAAAGAATTCGGGCATTCCTTGTCTTTCGCGATACTCTGAATGCGAGTCTCTACTGACCTATTTGTACCTACATAATAATTTTCGAATTCTAAACTACTATCAGATCTACTGGGTATGGGTTCCCTATTTGCGTTAACCGCCGCGAGTTGAGACAAAGAATTCGGGCATTCCTTGTCTTTCGCGATACTCTGAATGCGAGTCTCTACTGACCTATTTGTACCTACATAATAATTTTCGAATTCTAAACTACTATCAGATCTACTGGGTATGGGTTCCCTATTTGCGTTAACCGCCGCGAGTTGAGACAAAGAATTCGGGCATTCCTTGTCTTACGCGATACTCTGAATGCGAGTCTCTACTGACCTATTTGTACCTACATAATAATTTTCGAATTCTAAACTACTATCAGATCTACTGGGTATGGGTTCCCTATTTGCGTTAACCGCCGCGAGTTGAGACAAAGAATTCGGGCATTCCTTGTCTTTCGCGATACTCTGAATGCGAGTCTCTACTGACCTATTTGTACCTACATAATAATTTTCGAATTCTAAACTACTATCAGATCTACTGGGTATGGGTTCCCTATTTGCGTTAACCGCCGCGAGTTGAGACAAAGAATTCGGGCATTCCTTGTCTTTCGCGATACTCTGAATGCGAGTCTCTACTGACCTATTTGTACCTACATAATAATTTTCGAATTCTAAACTACTATCAGATCTACTGGGTATGGGTTCCCTATTTGCGTTAACCGCCGCGAGTTGAGACAAAGAATTCGGGCATTCCTTGTCTTTCGCGATACTCCGAATGCGAGTCTCTACCGATTCTACATTATTTTTAAATTGTAAATTAATATTGAAGTTACTTCCCTGCGATGTTAGTCCCTCGTTGGCATCTAGCGTCCTCAAGGGAATCCTTTCTCTTTTATAGCTGGATGTGATACACTAATAAGTATAAAACTGTAGTACCTAATTAATTGGAAGTAGAAATTCACGGACCTGATCTGATTCCAACAGGAAATCAACGTGCATAGGTACGCTATTTTTCTTTAGTCGCGTACGAAACGAAGATTTGTAGAAGTCCTCTTCGTCGAAGTGACTGCTGCAAATATTAGCCTTTGCCGGTAAATCTTCAAGATTTAAATGCAAGGCTCGGCACCAAGCAGTCCGCTGCGTAATTTCTATAGGAAACCTTTTAGAAAAAATATATTTCATTGATTTCCTTTTAGAAAAAATATAAGACTAAAACGTATTGCAAACAAAATAATTGCTGTGTACTCAAAAGAGAAGTGTACGCAAAATAAGTGTACACTTAAGTAAATATATCAAAATAAATAATTTGAGAAGTGTTGAATAAAACTATCTAAAGAATGTTTTTTAATATGGAAAAAGTAAGCAGACAACATATTTGGGAATTACTATTTTCAGATATTATGCGTGAAGGTAAATGGTTATATTTATATATTGGTTGCTATAGTCTTATATGCTGTATAATAATAATTATATAATTGTATTTTGTGAATGAATATAACTATTGCTAAATGAAGAATGCATTTTTAATTGAAAAGAAAATTTATTCAGTCCGTTTAAAAACTTACATAACTAAATCAATCAATGAAATGAGCAGATTCTCTTTGTAATTCAATGGAGATTTTATTTTTGTTTATGTTCGAATGCGAAAACATTATTTTATTTTTATTAGTAGAATTAAAACCGATGGAAGTCCTCTTTTCTCTGTTTTCTAAAGAAGAAAAAGTTCTTTTAGAGGCGGCACTACTTGCTGGTGTGCTAATATTTTCAGCTCATTTTGTACGATTTTTTGATTTTGTCGTTTGTTGATGTTGTTTTGCCGCATACACACCAGAATGTCTGGTGGAGCGTCCGGTACTCGTGCCTCGACGCCGCTTCTTCTACCTACTCTACCTCTTTTACAGATTGCTCATCAACAACATCATCAATTGTAATAAATGATGTCATCTTGCCTTATGTAGACTCAGTTCGAAACCGAGGTGTTGAGTTTAATTAATTAACGATTGTCCCCGTTTCATCGATAGGCGTAGATGGAATGCCTAGCCCGGAGTATTCGGAGTTCGATTATTATTATTGGAAAGAGCTTTCCAACTCAACATACTGTAAGCTACATTCCGTGTATTACAATGCCTACTCCACTTTCGCTGGCTCCTTGGCTACCTGGGTATATGATCTTGTTATTGTTCGCCGTGTTCATTTCGCCAGAGTGCGGCAATCTAATTTCGCAAATTTCAAGTACCATTACTATGTATTTTTTCATTTGTTCTTCGTCCTGAACGAGTGTAGATGCTTCTCTCATTGCCTGTACGTTCCATATATATATATATATATATATATATATATATATATATGTATATATATATATATATATATATATATATATATATATATACGAGGTGTGGCTATTAAATAACGAGACTGACGCTGCTACAGAAGAAGTGCGCATGCGCCAAACGCCAGCAACCAACAGCTGTTATCGTGAAGTCTTCTCTTTCGAATGTAGTGCCTCTCGCTTCTGTAAACAAATCAGTACAGCCGTAGCCTCCGTTCGCATTAGAGTTGTTTTTTTGTTTCGCCGGAAAAATGTTAAGTGTACCTAACAGTAGAGCAACACATTCCGCATTGTCTGTTAAGAGGTTTCTAGCCAAATTCAGTATCCCAGTGTTAGACCATCCGCCTTATTCGCCGGATCTTGCGCCGTGCGACTTCTATCTGTTTCCTAAGGTGATATCTGCAAAGGAACAAGATTTGAGTCTGTTGAAGCTGTGAAAGAGAAAGCGGCACGCGTCCTGAAGGAGCTGACAGAAAAAGGCTTCCAGCACTGTTTCGAACAATGGAAGATTCGCATGGAGCGTTGTAGGGATAGAGGAGGGGTGTATATTGAAGGCGATAACAAGTAAAAATGTATGAAATAAAAATAAAATGTTTTACAGCGTCAGTCTCGTTATTTAATAGCCACACCTCGTATATATATATATATATATATATATATATATATATATATATATATATATATATATTATATATATATATATATATATATATATATATATATATATTCAATAGCAACGTTTTATTTCTTCATTTCAGGCTAACGGCGATTATCATGTAATTGCCCTTCTCTTCACGGATGGAGTTTTAAATTCGCTTATCGCTTTTAGTGTATTATCCATAGTTACACTTCTCACATATGATGTAGCAAGTGCCTCTAAAAGAATCTTTTTTATTGGAATATCTATCTTTATATTAGGTAACCCAGTTACTGGCTTAAATGTATTCGGACATTAGCGATTATAGGAGTTCTCTGTTATAATAGATCTCTCTTCTCTGTTATATTAGATAAGCACCTAATCAGATCGTTATATTTCAAAATAATCGAAAACGCCCTATTCTTTCTCTACAGGCTAAGCATGTATCCAAGGGCCAAGTTCTACCATACACGAGTAGCGATAGGTCAAAATACTCTCCGTTAAAAGGTGCAGCTATAATTTATCAAATTACATATTAACGGAACTATAACAAATGGGGTAAAACATTAGCGACCGCAAATAGCTTATTACAAAGCACAAACTTCACTAGTAATACGGGAGGAAAACTGCTGTTGTATATTTTTATTTAGTGAGTGTTCCACCGAAATTAGAAACCTCCTGCCTACACGGCAATTTTTTTCCCGCAACACAAGACTAGCCAAATCGGCTCACCCCTTCACCCTTCAGCCCGCCCCTTCGCGCATATTACATTTTAGTAGTTCGTTTATAAATAGAACAACTCGATTGTGGAACTGTCTTCCACAGTCAGTGTTTCCGAACTCATATAACATCTCAGAGTTCAAACGCAAGGCTCATAGACCAAAGTCTAGTAATAACAAGTCTTTCATCTTCATACAAAAGTTTCCGACCGTTGATTGTGTGCGTGCATATATGAACATCACTGCTGAGCAAAACTCAACGCATACTTCGTGAACTCGGCCAGACAAAGCCAGATTCTCTCTTTACGATAAAGTATGCAGAACAGAAAAGGAAAGAAAATTGAATCAGCTGTTTTCTTTCATAAATCAAAACAAACGAGCAAAGATGCACCAATACATCCCCATATAAACTCATAAAATTTTCCGACTTATGGTTGTATTCCATCGCGTATAAAAATGTTGCATTCTCTCTCTGACAGCCTGATATCGTCATTTGAAAAACTTGTGCATGCAGCTGTTCGCCTTTCACTCATTAACCATATGAAGATGAAAGACTTGTTAATTTCTAGACTTTGTCATAGACATCTACTCACGCACCCTCCAGACCCCTAACCTATCCCTTCTCCTCTATCCTTCAAAGCAAGCTTACTACTAGAGACTGGCCATGACTCGAACGACATGACAAACTAGTAGTACAAAGGGTAATTCCTAAGCTTGGCTTTACCACATAAAAAAAATTTAATTGTTTTATTTATTTAAAGGAAAAATAGTCAACGAAAATTTGTCAGATTTATATACATAAATAATTAGGGGGGATTTTTGTTTTCCCCGATGCTCATTACCATTTTTAGTAGTACCTGTTTTAAAAAAATATAGAGTTTTAAGAATCTACGCAATAATATATCATTTTACCCTGAAATTTTATTTATTTTTATAAAAAAAAGCTTAATGTATATTTTTGTTGCATAAAAATGAGAAATTGTATGCTCGCTGTTAGAAATAAAACCGCAAATTTTAAAATAAATTTATAATTTGATGTGGAAAACGCCTTGGGAAACCGTTTCGCAAGGATATGAAAAGCGAAAGTATTCTCCAGAGTATTTCTAGTTTTTAATAGCGATATGGGTATACTACTAGTCGAGAGCAACTTATTTTCTTTTCCTAGATTCCGAGACTAAACTGTTAGCCTAGTGCCCAACCTGTTTGATCGGTTTTTCCGCGCTGAAAACTCGCGTGCGCTCCCAACTTTAACTACAATTACCTGAATTGCCCAGAGGTCACCACGGGGACATGATGGATAGGACTTTGCTGGCGATATTTACACTTTTTTATAAACGAGGAGGTTCTTTTCAGAACTTGACTATTCCATTTTCGATTACAACATTACATTACATTACGATTACATGTATTTGATTATTCCACTTTAAAATTATGGATTTATTCTATATTATATTACTGCTAAAAATTTGAAAGTCATTCGAAATAATCACTATTCTTGTTGTATATTATAATTCATCAACATTTTATATTAAACACATAACTGTGTTCATAAAATTATATTTCTTTATACAAAAACACAAAAAGTGAAATATCAAGCTTTGAAAAGAAGCTCCTCATTTATTCATAGCTATTTTAAATACACTTACTGAAATAACACAATTCCACTTCCTTGAATATGTCCTACACTCGATGGACATTCAAGTATCGCGCACTTTTCGATTCGAACCATTTTATTCTCCACGTTTTTAAAAAAACACGACTCTCGCTTACTTAAAAAATGTTCAATAAATTTTTGACATCAATTTAAGCGCAATTTAAAAAAAAACGCCATAACGGTAGTTGTCGTGGATGTACTTGTGAACCCATCTTTGAGTTTACGATATTCAGCCGTGTGTCATACCAGCAATCCAGCCCGCGTCCGCCTTCTAGTTTCTTCCTCTTCAGCCGGTCGGGCAACTTAGTCGTAAGCATTCATCTTTGTATTTAACCTAGAATTGTTACCGAATGGATTCCAATAAATAATAAGTTATAACATTGGCGACGAGGTAAAGTTACGGTGCGTGTTTTTTTTTTTTTCGGATAAAGTGTCAAAACACGGAAAACTCGAAAAAGTGGTTCTTCAAAGTCGTTCGTCAGGAGCACGCGTGTATAACCAAGAAGTGCATAGTGCGTGTATACACATAACCTAACACCACGTGTGTAACCTACAACAATAGAAAAATCTATGTCTAACGCTAAAAGTCCAGAAGATAGGAAGGAAGAGTTTAAGTCAAAAATAAATATCTCAAACAAAAACATGAGTTATATTGGGTCCATTGAACATTTCGTACCAGGTGATAATATAGGTGAATACATCGACAGAATAGAAGAATTCTTCAAGTGTAATGACATAAAAGAAGAGAAAAAAGTGTCATTATTAATTATAGAAGTTTTCAAACTCCGTGACACAAATAATTTGAAGGGTTCTGCGCACCTCGTTGCCCAATTTCATAAAATTTGTTCTATCATTTCCCCTCTTTTAACTTAAAAAGGCAACAAACGCAGAAAAAACTCAACAAAATAATTTGGGAAGGGATGTGCGCATGCCGGATGAATAAAGTTAAGTAATCTTTATATGTATTGAGCAGAGCTTTGAAATACATGTAAAACTCCTGCTCAACAAAGGCAGTTTATCCATCGTAATAAGCATAATTTTACTATAATTATGCTAAATATTTCCCATCCCTAAATTTAAAATAAATTAAAAGAATTGCTGGAAAAAATTCTTTTAAAGATATGAGCATTTTCATTCATAAATTTAGAGTTCTCCGCAGCCGCAAGCAACACAACCTCCCCGGGCAGAAGCGCGCTTGCGACTGGCGGAAAATGTCAAAAATCTAGTAATCAAAGTGATAAAAACACAAATATCGTATTTTTTAGTAGAAATTACTACAAATTATTTCTGTGGCATTTGTGTAAAATATAAAAACCTTAAAATAAAAAAAATATATAAAAACGGGTGTTTTTCAGTCATAATTTGTAATTTTTTTAAATAATCATCGAAGTCCCAGAAAAATACACCTCCCTTTAGCAATACGCAGTCGCGACTGATTACATGGCAGCAAGTGATTTGATAGGAGGAGTTAAGTGAAGCTTTTGTCTGAACTTTTTAACATTTTTAAGAGCTTAGCTGGGGAAGATGCGCGGGATGTCACGAGGTTTGAAAACGTCTATACCTTAATAGGTCCAGAGGCATATAAAACCCTCAAAACAGTACTAGCACCGGAGGCGCCGTCCACAAAACCATATGCGGAGTTAATAAAAGCTTTAAAAGCTGTATATGCCCCAAAAAAGCTAGTGCTAGCCGAACGCTTTAAATTTTACAATAGAAAGCAACATGAGAACGAGACAGTCACCGAGTACATCGTCAGTTTAAAACTACTGTCAGCAGAATGCGATTTTGATACATTTCTGGACCAGGCGTTAAGGGATAAATTTATCATGGGGTTATACAATCCCAAATGGCAGGAGAAACTATTAGAAGAAGAGTCAGCATCCTTCCAAGCGGTGTGCAACAAAGCCCTAAACTTCGAAACGTTAAGTACGCAGTCAATAAACATCAAGTCTGCACATTTGCATTTAGTCACAAAGAGCAAGTCTAGCACACGCACGCATCACCCATCTAGCAGTCAAAGCTTGGGTCAGAATTTTAAATTCAACAATAGCGCATTGTCTAATAAACAAAGTCAGCAACTTAAAATAGAAGCAGACAACCCGCAATTTATATGCAGCCGGTGCGGTAATATGTATCACAAAACTAAATGTCCAGCGCTCAACATTACGTGTACTATATGTCAAAAGAAGGGTCATTTCGCAAAAATGTGCCGACGAGCAACTCATAAAAGACGGAATAATACTGTTCATCAAATGTCCAACAGAAACTCAAGTGTAAACAACTTAGAGGAAATAGAAGTCGTCAACAATAAGGTCAACAGTGTCGATGCAGATAAAAGCGTAGTAGTTCCAGTGCATGTCCAGGACAAAGTTATTCAAATGGAAATTTATACAGGCGCATGCCATTCTGTCATAAGTTATTCTGATTATATTAAATATTTTAGGGAATTAAAAATTAACTTTTTTACAAATACTTTGCAGGTTGTAACAGGAGAAGAAATAGATACCATAGGAAGTATTAATGTAAAAGTTAGAAGACTGGTTGAGGGAGAACCGGGTGTGTCTTTAAGATTCATTGTCATCCAAGGAGATAAAGAATTTATACCAATCATGGGCAGACCATGGTTAAATGTTCTTATACCCAAGTGGAGGGAGTATATGACAAATAGTCTCACGTCATGTAAGTCAAACAATTCAAATATTTATTGTCATAGTAATATGAACTCCTTTAACTGGATGCCTCGCTTGTACGATTTACAAAAAGTAGAATTAATAACGCAATTAAAATCACAATTCCCACAAGCATTTTCAGAAAATTTGAATGATCCAATAAAAAATTTTACTGCGGAAATTTGTGTAAACGAATCGTATAGACCGATCTTTCATAAATGCTATTCAGTACCCTTTCATATACGTGACAAAGTAGAAAAAGAAGTGGATAGGTTATGTCAAGCGGGTATAATTACCCCGGTCAATCACGCGGAAAATGCTAGTCCGGTCGTAGTTGTTCCTAAAAAGGATAATAGTATCAGGTTATGTGTCGATTTTAAAAGGACCGTCAATAAATTCATAAAATTAGAACATTACCCCTTACCACGCAGTGACGATTTATTTGCAAACCTTTACAATTGTAGATATTTTTGCGTTTTAGATTTAAAGGGTGCATACCAACAAGTCGCCGTATCTGAGGAGTCAAAAAAATATCTTATAATTAATACTCATAAAGGGCTTTTTACTTATAACAGACTCCCGTACGGTATCGCAAGCGCACCGTCGGTTTTCCAAAGTATAATCGATCGCATTCTATTAGGACTCAATAAGGTAGCTGGATATTTAGATGACATTATAATTGCCGGGGAAACCAAACAAGAATGTGAGTCCAAATTATTAGAAGTCTTGTCCCGGCTAAATTCACATAAGGTCCGTATTAATATTCAAAAATGCATATTTTTTTCTACGGAAGTAGAGTATCTAGGACATGTCCTGTCCTATAATGAAATTCGACCAAACCCTAAAAAAGTAGAGGCCATCGTGTCAGCGCCAGCACCACAAAATATAAGCCAGTTACAAGCATATTTAGGGCTACTTAATTACTATGGTCGGTTCATCCCCAACTTATCGTCAGAACTTAAGGATTTATATAAGTTACTGCAAAAGGGTGTCGGTTTCATATGGTCGCAAAAGTGTGAAGAAGCGTTTAAGAAAAGCAAGGAATTGCTTCTACAAAATTCAATTCTAGAATTATATGATCCAAACAAGTCTATAGTCATCTCAGCAGATGCATCCCCATACGGCGTAGGGGCAGTTTTGTCGCATCAAAGCAATGGCATTGAAAAGCCAGTCTTGTTTGCATCGCGTACCCTAACAGCTGCTGAGAGAAATTATTCTCAACTTCACAGAGAAGCATTAGCTATAATTTTCGCTATAAAAAAATTCCATAAGTATATATATGGTAAAGACATCATTATTCACAGCGATCATCAGCCATTACGCGAAATTTTTAACCCAAACAAAGCAACGCCGTCAGTGGCAGCTGCACGGCTGCAACGATGGGCGATAATTTTATCAATGTACAATTACAAAATTGTCTATAAGAAAAAAACACAAATGTGTCATGCAGACGCACTATCGCGCTTGCCTATGCAGCAAGAAACGTCTGAAGAGGATGACCTAATAATAAACTCATTTAATTTGTCAGACAGTCATTGCATAAACTTTAGTCAAATAAAAAAGTATACAGAAGACGACCCAATGTTGTCAAAAGTAGTTAGCTATGTCCGTAAAGGCTGGCCATCAAAAAATCAAATAGCAGATCCAAATATCCTTTTTTTCTACAATAAAATGAATTCATTATCTACTGAAGAAGATTGTCTTTTCTATGGAAATAGACTAGTAATTCCCAAGGAAGCGCAAAAAGAAATTCTTAGCCTTCTTCACTCAGACCACATAGGTGTAAATAGAATGAAGTCCATTGCAAGGTCGTATATATATTTTAAAGGCATGGACAAAGAAATCGAGCAAATAGTAAAAAACTGTTTGACATGTCAACAAACTCAAAATAATCCCAAACCGATCACCGTTAGCTGGCCAAAGCCCGTACAACCCTTCGAAAGAATACACATTGATATTTTTTACTTTGGCAAGTTCGAATTTTTAATTGTAGTAGATGCTTTTAGTAAATGGATAGAGGTTCATCTGTTAAGTAAGTCTAATGCGAACACCATAATTAAGAAATTAAAAATTATTATATCAACTTTTGGATTACCAAATGAAATTTGTAGTGACAACGGCCCACCGTTTTCGTCGTCACAATTCATAACATTCTGCGAGCAAAATGGTATTAAAGTAAGTAAATCTCCACCATATCACCCACAGAGTAATGGTCTGGCAGAAAGACACGTAGGCGAAGCGAAAAGAGCATTAAAAAAATTCCTAGCTGATAAGAAATATAATCGTCTGGACATCGAAGAAAAAATTTCGCAGCTCACCTTCACTTTTAGACACACACCGACGTCCTCCAACAGCCAGTCGCCAGCAGAAATATTATTTAATTACAAGCCAAATAGACCATTAGATTTAGTAAACCCATTTTTTAGAAAAAGTAGTCAATATAGCCGAAATAGTAATAAACATAGGGATAAGGATAAAGAAATATGTAACCATGAATGTAAAAAAAAAGCAAAACATGAAAAAATAGCTAAGATAAGTCAGTTCAAAGAAGGGGAAAAGGTACTATTCGCCATACACAACGGTAATCACCTTAAATGGGCACCTGCACGGGTATCAAAAAGATTAAGCCCTTGTCTATATGAAATACTATTAAACGGCCGTAGACGAGTAGTACAGTTTTCCCAAATTCGCAGGTCATATTTATCAGATAAGTATCATCCAGGTATCACAGTAACAACCTTAGAGCAAAACCAAACCATGTCAGAAAAGAAAGAACAAAATATTGTAAAACGACGTAAGCCTTATACTAAAAAGAATTATATAAAAGTTAGGGCATCGCCTAGATATAAGACGAGATAAGATTAACGATAGTCATACTATAGTGAGAAAGAAACTAAAAGGGGGAGAAGTGTCGTGGATGTACTTGTGAACCCATCTTTGAGTTTACGATATTCAGCCGTGTGTCATACCAGCAATCCAGCCCGCGTCCGCCTTCTAGTTTCTTCCTCTTCAGCCGGTCGGGCAACTTAGTCGTAAGCATTCATCTTTGTATTTAACCTAGAATTGTTACCGAATGGATTTCCAATAAATAATAAGTTATAACAGTAGTTACAACCTTAAAGTTGCCATACCTGATTTTATATTTTCCCTTTTGCAAATGGCCGAATTTTTAGAAAAAAATAGACGGGTATAGTGATGTTTATATCTTTTGCTCTTTTCCCCATAGACCCCCCGGATTTTGACATACAGAATGTCAGTTGCTAAAACAGGCGTTGAGAACTTAAATCAGATGAACGTAAAATGTGGAAATTAATGAAAAAAAGGCATTTTAAAAGGTGAAAAAGTGAAAATAGTGTTTATTAATTTTTTTAAACAAAATATTTGTGTTGTTTTAATGTTTTAAGTACGTATTTAAAAAAATGTAAATTTCAAAAGTGATTCCGGTGTTTACATGGAGTGAAAAAAGGTTTGTAGCATATGGAACAAATTGGTGCCATGAAAAATTCCTCATGAGCTGTCCATTCTATATGTCAGTGACCCACCCGGAAAACTCGGCGTGGGTAAGATATACCCGGAGAGCAACCGAGGTTATAGCCGTGTTTTTTTTAATGAACTATATAGTTCTTCCCCAAACAAATTTCAAGACCCAGGTTTTATTATTTTCCTTTCTTTTCGGAATGTTGCATACTTTTAGACGGGCGGAAAAACGTTATTTAAAGATAAAAACAATAAAAGAATATTATGATGTAGTTTTTGTTTACTGAAACCCCCTCTATTAAGATACTACATATGGCCACATATCTGTCAAATCAAAGAAAAAATTGATCTATAAAGGAATTGCTTTTCTACCTACTGTATTTAATTAATATGAAGATTGAAGCATATAACACATTTTTTGAAAGGTGTCTAAATTTGGAAAACCATAACTAGTGCGTGGAGTCAATTAGGGATTACATTCTTGATGAAAATTGAATTTACATTTTGCAAAATAAAATACCTTTTGTAAATTATTTTATTGAAAATATTTACTTCACTCAAACATCGATTTTAACAATACCAACGAGCATTCACTGAACTCTGTGTGTTGAATGATACTTTAAAATTGGGTATAAAGCATCGGTTGCAATTCCACAATGATTGTTTTTATTTCTTGCTATCCTGAAATATCCATCTTCACCCCAATATTGACCCATTGAGTTCTTAATAAGCCAATAATCGTGTCCATTTTCAGTACCATATCCAACAATAAGCACCGCGTGTGTTAGAGAGTCAGTGTCTGACTTGCAATTCTCCTCGTAGTAGATTCCTTCATAGTACTGTATAAGAGACTCATGAGTAGCATCAATACTAGCGGATATCGGTCCAACAGTACCGACAGCTTCTTTAAGAGCATCTTCATCTCCAACCGGTAACCTCTTGTGTTTGACCACATAAGTGCCAGCATTGAACACTGGCTTATATCTGCACGCCCCCTTGTAGCCTTCATAATCGTAATACATTTGAAGACTAAGTCCCCCATTTTTGCGAGTGTAGTTGAAGGCGTACTCCATATGTCCACCATAGCATCCCATGTCATAGGTTGAGATTGCACAATCAATAAGATTTTGCTCTGACAGTGTGATGTTGCGATTGTTGTTAATGATTTCTTGAGCTTCCATAGCACCAACAGCAGAGAAGGCCCAGCAAGATTGACAGCTCTCTGTGAAAATAAACGGTGTATTTACCATCGTGTGTGAATATATAAAATAAATTACGTTGATCTTTCACCGGAGTGCTTACACCCCTATCCCTCCAGTCCAAAGAGTCGGGGACTCTTGCGCGGAATCCAACCCTCCTCTTAATAGTGTTTGGTCTGTAAATTCAAAAGTGTTACTGTAACAAAAAGTAGTTTATAAAAGTATTAACTTACGGCGCTAACGAGCTCTTGAATCCGTTATATCCTGCGAATACTTGACTAGCAGACATATCAGCAAATTTATTTATCATTCTTCGATAAGTCACCTTTCCCTGTTTATACAGTTCATTATGCCTCCTAATATCTGTTAAATGCTTTATAAATTGCTGCTTTCGCTCCTGCTCCTCAGCAGGGCTTGAAAATTGCTTCTTGTGCAATTTTTTGTAGGCCTCCCATTCATCGTCAGAGCCAGCTGCAATCGATGCAACTACAGCAAGTGCCACGAAACAAATCAGGAGCAGCTTCATCCTTCAGTGATAGAAGAAATCGATGTGAGGAAAATTAATTCAAAGGCCTTTACTGAACGACATCTGACTTTTATACCTTCTTTATGCAGCAGATCTGTTTTGCTATTTCTTACGTGAAAAGCTGCTAAATGGTTAAATATTGACAAAACACAGCAAACGAATTTATCCGCAGAGTTTTATCTGTTGCTGCGTACGCGTTTCGATCAACTTTTTTTGTGTATTTTATTGACTTTTAAAACGTGCACCATTTTTAGAAGCTAATTTAGTCAAATATACGTCCAGGTGACTGCTAACTAACCCCAATGGCATTTTTTTTTAAATATTAAAAAAATTGTTTTTTTACCTTATGAGAACCAGAATCGTACTTTAAAGATTGTTTAAGTGATGGAAGAATGAATTCGGTTGTTAATTATAGATTAATAGTCCAGGACCCAGGGGTTTTAACCTTACACTAAAACCAATAGAAATGATTTTTGGCACACGAGCAGTTTTTGAAGAGTACTTTAAGAAAAAAAAAATTGTTTTGCACGCGAACAGCTAGGGAAAGTGGCCGAACCGCGAATAGCGGTTCGATTTTCGGACCGATTGCAATAACTTCCTACAGGGAAGTTAATAATTGTGAAGTTCATATGATTACTTACATGACATGATATTACAACAAAATCAAGTGTTTTAAAAATTTTGTATGACTCTATGCCTGTCTGTCTGTTTGTATTTACTAATCGCTAATCTGATTGGGATGAGACTTTCACTAGAAGATTCAGTATTTTTGGGTGCATGTTTAGGCTATTTGTAAGCGGTTTATAGATGCTTCAGCTGTATGTATGTAGTACATATGCAGACAAATATTGAAACTTGATTTTGACCCGATTCCATATAACTGATCAACTTCAAAATCTGCACATATTAGAGATGCGCAGAATGTTCGACCGAATATTCGTATTCGGTATATTCGGCGTATTTTTTAATGTTCGTATTCGGCCGAATATTCGGTTCGTTTGCCGAATAATTACCGAATATTTAAATAGTATTATTTTAAGAGTTAAATATGTTATGTTAAAGAAGCTTTATTCTGGAAAAGTAGACAGGTAGTATTTGTAAATGAAGCAAACACTATTTTGTGTAGCCATATTTATTTACAAAATTAAAAATTACACAAAATGAAAAATTGAGATTCCACACACGAGTCGACAGATACGAGACCGATTTACAACTAGTTTGCAACTGCTTGCGTGCGACTGTTCTTGCCGGTTGGAAGGAATATAAAACTAGTGACAGACAACCGTACCTGCGTTGCATTCAAAAGTTCCATGATATGCGACAAGCTTCCATCAACATATAATTGCGTAGTAGCATTTCGCCCCGGCTTTTAAACATATGTCGAATGCGGCAATACAGAAAAAGGGCAAAGTAGACCAACATTAACGTTGCATGCATTCGAATACACACACTTCTATATTGTGTGTCACCGAATGCAACGCTTGTACGCTTGGAAATGCCAGCAGTTTCAGTTGCGTGGTTGCATGTGAGCACAGAACACCGATTGATCAAAAGTCAGTTGCGCTTGGGTGGACAAAGGTTTCATTTCGGTCGAACTCATATTCGGCGCATCTCTAGCACATATGTATATTTCGCGTGACAATTTTGTAAATAAATGAAGACGGCCAACACAAAGTGGGGGACTATCTTTTTCTTTACAACCCACTCGGTATTGATATCAAATGAAAGGATATGTCGGCTTTTTACAAGTCGAATGGTAGATTGTTTTCATATACTGGCTGGATCAATAAAAACTTGAAGTTCAAATTATTTTTTATTTTTTAGTTTATTTTAAAATAACACCGTATTTTTTAGTTTTAATTTTCCTGTATAAGGAAGTTATTGTAATCGGTCCGAAAATCGAAATCGAAATTTTCAACGTATTTTCATTTTTCAAGGTTCCAAGAGCATTTTAAGCAAAAATTTGAATGGAAGTTTGCGTGTGTGTGCGTGCGTACGTATGGGGGTCATGTTTTCCTGCACGATATCGCACGAACCAAAATAGATAACGACTTTGTTGAGGTGTCTTTAGAAGCGTATTAACGGAAATACGATCTGAAAAGATTTTTATAACATTTGGTCGAGCCACTTTTTGGTTGAAGCGACATAAGTGATTTTTGTACCTGCGCGATATCGCCGGAACCACAAAAGATATCGACTTACTTGAGATGCCGTTCGAAGCGTATTAGCGACAATATAATTTGAAAAGATTTTTATAATATTCGGTCGAGCCGTTTTTTGGTTTAAATGACATAAGTGATTTTTGTACCTGCACTATATCGCGAGAACTATAAAAGATCTCGATTCGAGGTGCCGTTCGAAGAATATTAACGAAAATATGATCTGAAAAGATTTGTATAAACTTCGGTCGCACCGTTTTTAACTTCCCAGTATAGGAAGTTATTGTAATCGGTCCGAAAATCGAAATCGAAATTTTCGACGTATTTGCATCTTTCAAGGTCCCAGAAGCATTTTAAGCAAAAAATTGGGAGCAAGTATGTGTGTGTGTGTGTGTGTGCGTACGTATGTGGTCATTTTTTCCTGCACGATATCGCGCGAACCAAAAAAATATATCGACTTCGTTGAGGTGTCGTTCGAAGCGTATTAACCGAAATATGATCTGAAAAGATTTTCATAAAATTAGGTCGAACCGTTTTTGAAGTAAAACTTCTTTAGGGACGTTTGATTAAAAAATGTACAGGAGAGTGAATTGATTTCATTCGTGTAACGCGTAACGCTCTACACATTGAAAAATCGTCAGATTTATTGTATAACGATGGGAAATGGGGAGGACGGGGTACAAGAGACGAAGAAACTCGGGGCTGTGTGTGGAACAGTTAAAATAGACTCTGCCTTCCTGCATAGATTTTCTGGCATGTTAGATACGTTGTCGCCCAGACTTTGCTTTATCTCATTATAGGAATACAAACTCACCATTATTTAGAGGTGAATTATTTCAGATTTTTCTTGTGGTTTGGTCACTGGCCGGGCTTATGCCGCGGACACTTTGAATTTTCGGCGCAGCCTGAACAAAGTGGATCTGCTTTTTGGCGTGGCCAAACATGTGGCACTGCCGGGAAGTTACGGTATAAACACTTGAGACTTTCTTAAAATATGAAAAAGTGAAAGAAGAAATGAACAATACATCTTTCTTACGTTTAATTTGTAATTGTCTCCAATAAAAAATACTTTTTGTACGCTTCAATTGATAAAACCGAAGGTGTTAAAACCGTATGTCCAGTGGTTTGGGTGCTTAGAATACCAAAAGGGAGTGGTGAATTAAATGTGCGAGGTGCTGTTGTTTTAAATTGGTACCCACTGCCCCTTTGGTGAGATGTGCTGGACCTTTCTCCTTTTTAACTTACAACAAATCGACGAATCGTTTATGTCAAAACATTACACTGTTGTGAAAATCGTTCCTGATATGTTTTTTGGGTCGCTGATTACGAAAATCGGGGTCCCACAGTCTTAAAATATGCATGTCACCTTTAAAAATGCTTAAAAACTCCCTTTTTTAAGGGTTTTCACAATAATTTTAATTATAATAAAAAACAATCCAATGAAATACATATGTACATTTTTTGCAATATTTATTTTCAAAAGTGGTTGATTTATAACAAAGCAAGCCAAATTTTATGATAAGGGATAATAGTAAAGGGCTGGTTTGTAAAACATGCTTTTTCAACTTTATGCTTCAAATTCGGTTTTATCAGGTAAAAGTAAATGATTTTCAACCTTAAGGGAGTAAAACTACCCGTAGATAAAAGAAGAATTTGAAAAAAGGTTAATTGTTTTTTTGCATTTTGCTCCCTTTAAAATCAATTGGCTTCCTAAAAGATTGTATGGGACGAAGAAAAAGGGCAATTGGCTAGGTGGCCATAAAGGGTGCCAATAGCATACTCAAGTATACTGACTCATCATTGGACAGTAAAAAAATACTAGCCAATAAAATTATTTTTACTCGAGTTTAAATAAACCAGGATTATCAATACTTTCGCTAGATTATTAAAACATGTATGCGAACGTACAGGAGTTAGATGACAAAGTTGTAAAAAAAATGAATGTAGTTCTTTATCAGAAACATTGATAAAAAATTAAGAATATGATGAGAACTTCGTTAAAGTTTTAACATTTCATCCAGACATACAAAAAAACCCTATGTCACGATAAATCACCATGACATGTGTGTAGGCAGATCTTCTTCTTTAACGGCTGTACAACCGTGTCCGGTCGTGGCCTCTCCTAACTGTTCTCTCCATCGGTCCCGATTCGGAGCCGATATCATCCAGTTTGGCACCCCTAAGCTCTGAGCGTCCTGGTCCACCCCATCCTTCCAGCGGAGATTGGGTCTAACTCGCTGTGGCAACCCATAGCTCTTACCGCAGATAACAAATGCACGGCAGAAAATAGAGAAATTAATTTTATGGTGGTTATTTATGCATCACCGCATAAAATTTTATCTGAAATAATGGAATTTATACATGAACACCTCCATTTCCGAAGGCTCAAATTTACTAGGTCGAAACTTCAACGATATCCCCAAGCTTTTGAGTGATGATTTCAATATTAATTTTTCATCAGAAACGGCACGTCCGAATTTTGTGGATGAAGGGGAAAGTGGAGATGATAAGAGGTACCACCCCGCTTCTATTTTCATCCCCAAAGTGCACGAGGAACGTTCCTGGGAGCGAAAGGCCTAAACAGACAAAAGTACCGCGACATATGGAACCACACTTGATGCAGTTTTTACGCGATTTTTAAACCATTTTCAATCAAAAACTTTTTATTATAAAACCTATTTTTCCTTTTTAGGTTTTAATGTATGTAAATAGGAATTTATAAATATTGATATTTTCAAATAGTATTTGTATCAAGTCCGTCAGTAGACTCGTCACTTACTTCCTATATCTGTCGTTGCCCTGACTTTTCTCAAAGCGTACTTATACGACAGACTTTCCACTATACTGCAATAGATAGTATTACTAGCTGTTGGGCACAAAAGTTTTACTTATAAAGTGTGGTCTTAAGCACACACATTTTTTTTGTGTAAACGAGGTTTATGATTTATATACTTGCACGATACCGCGTGAACTAAAAACTATATCGACTTCATTGAGGTGTCGAAAAAAGAATATTTATTTATTTTATTTAGAGAAGGCAGGAAGGCCTACTGACGCAAACCGACCAAAATAAACGCACACAGACTAGTAGTCCAAAAGGCGCTGAGAAGCTTATATTTTTAAATAGACATCATTAAGTCTAGCGATCTTAGTAGTTCAAATAGAGGATTGTCGTTATTCTTACTAGGGTCCAGAAAGGATGAGAGGGCAGGGAATTGACCAAGGATGTCTGCAGTTTTAAGGCATTCTGTTAGCACATGTCTGACTGTGAGAGTTGGCTCGTTGGGACAGTAACTACATGGGCGGGCTGCGGTTTTGGTGAAAAGATGTCCGTGGGAAAACAGAGTCTGACCGAGCCTGATCCTACAGATAATTACTGCTCTAGATCTGTGAAGATTTGGGTTGTAATTTTGAGGAAACGGAAGAGGCGTATGAAGGCGTAGGAAGGACGAGGAGTTATTCCACGTTAGGGAAGCTTCGGTGTGTAAAATCCTTTGGGCGTATTGGCGAAAACAGGATTCTGAAGGAGGAATAGTGCAGTGATTATCGGAGACAGGGACGCTTTTTGCAAAAGTATCAGGCGCTTCGTTGCCCTTTATGCCAACATGTCCTGGGATCCAGCAAATTTTAATGTGACTGTTTTTTATAATTAGACTGCGGATACTGGAGGGAAGGTAGGTTTTATTGTTTCTGTTTCTGATGGCTAATATAGAAGACAAGGAGTCGGTAAAAATGAGGAGAGGTGTTTTGGAGACTTTTGACTGCCCGGTAAATAGCGAAAATTTCTGCGACTTGGGGGGAAGTTTGCTGGGACAAAAGACCTGATTGTAAAAGGGACACCTCTTCATCTGTTACCTTTGCAACAGCGAAAGAAACCTTTTCATCTGATTTACTGGCGTCAGTGTATAAGGGTGTGTGATTGGGAAATCGTTCTATTATTAACTTCCCAGTATAGGAAGTTATTGTAATCGGTCCGAAAATCGAAATCGAAATTTTCGACGTATTTTCATCTTTCAAGGTCCCAGGAGCATTTTAAGCAAAAAATTGGGAGGAAGTATGTGTGCGCAGGTATGTGGTCATTTTTTCCTGCACGATATCGCGCGTACCAAAAAAGATATCGACTTCGTTGAGGTGTCGTTCGAAGGGTATTAACCGAAATATGATCTGAAAAGATTTTCATAAAATTCGGTCGAACCGTTTTTTTTTAAACGAAGTTTATGATTTTTGTACCTGCACGATACCGCGCGAACTAAAAACTATATCGACTTCATTGATGTGCTGAAAAAAGAATATTGAAAAAAATTTCATAATATTCTGTTTTTGTTTTTTTTTTTTTTTTTTTTTTTTTTTGCCAAACAAGGCACTTAACAAAAACAGTTACAGATCAAAAAATACATATTAACATTAATAAGGAACATTGCAGTATTTAATATTTAAATATTAAACTAAGATCTAGGTCTATAATGTTAGTTAGAAGAGGACAATAGGGAAATTAGGTTTCTTTTATAGGAACTTTTGTTAATTGAGGGAGAGAAACAGGACGCGTAGGAATTGAAGGTAATGCAGCACCTGTTAACGGGCTCGTTTCTAGCATATTCAGTGCGATGCGGGTACTCTTTAAGCAGTTTGGAATGTCTTGTTTGTCGAGTATCGTTAAATTTGATTGTGTCCGACAGGAACTGCACCTTGAGGTTATTGTTCAGGACATCCAGGGTAAAACAAGATATAAGCAATTTCCGTCTAAGGGATAGAGGCAAGAGATCAAGGATTTTGAGCCTGTCCTTATAGTGAGGAAGGTTGTGAAAATCCGAAGGATTATAGAGGTTCCTAAGCGCGAAAAGAAGGAACTTCTTTTGGACAGATTCTATTCGATTAATACTAATTTGAAATATAGGATCCCAGATCTGGCACGCATACTCAAGAATAGGACGGACCAATGAGCAAAACAAGGCTTTAGTAACCCAAACATTGTCGAATTCTTTAGCTCTTCTCTTGATAAAGCCCAACAGCTTGTTGGATCTAGCAATAATATTATCATAGTGTAAGTTAAAGTTTAACTTGCTGTCGAGGACAACGCCTAAATCAACAATGTGATAGACACGATCCAAGACATTGTCATTGAGATAATAATTTTGCAGCTGTTTGTTTCTTTTCCTGGAGAAGGTAATTACGTGGCACTTACTGCTGTTAAGAAGAAGATTGTTAGTGGTGTACCAGTCATGTAGTGCATTAAGTTTCGACTGTAAAAAGGATACATCAGTTTGAGACCTTATAGCACTATAAATTTTTAAATCATCGGTGTAAAAGAGGTGCGGAATGCCATTTAATTTTTCAGATAGATCGGAAATGAATATGTTAAATAGAAGTGGCCCTAGGTGGCTGCCTTGCGGTACACCTGAGGTTACATTGATTTCTTTTGAGAGGAAGCCCTGAAATCTTACCACCTCGAGCACAGCGCTCATTTAATGGACAGGGTTTTCTTCAGGACTCGCGAGGTGTACAGGTGCCTCAAGGAGCTCGATATCAACAAATCCACTGGACCCGATAATATACCCCCTATCGTCTTAAAACAATGCGCCTCACCTTTGGCTAAACCTCTGCGCAAACTTTTTGCCCTATCATACTCTTCCGGAGTCTATCCAGACTCTTGGAAACTTGCCCATGTACAGCCAATACCGAAAAAAGGTGACTCCAGCGACCCCTCTAACTACCGCCCAATAGCAATTACTTCTATTCTCTCCAAAACAATGGGGACGATAATCAACAAAAAACTTATGGGATATCTATAATCCAACCTACTCATAAACGACAGACAGTATGGCTTCCGACACAGAAGATCCACTGGCGATCTTTTAGTTTGTCTTACAGAACACCTCAGCCGAAGTTTGCATGGATCAGGTGAATCCAGTCTGGTTGCTTTGGATATCTCCAAGGCTTTTGATAGAGTTTGGCACTTAGCCTTGTTAGCTAAACTCAAAGGTAATGGAATCGACTCACTTTTACAAAAATGGATTGAGAATTTCCTTTCCGGCCGTTCAATTAAGGTAGTATTGGATGGCATCAAATCTGAACCCCACCCTATCTCTGCGGGGGTCCCCCAAAGGGTCAATTTTATCACCAGCCCTATTTCTTATCTTTATAAATGATCTTCTTTCAATCCCCTCCAACCCACTTCTCAGCTTCGCTGACGACGGTACCCTGCGTTACTCTTACAGCTACGATACAAGGCAGACTCATGCCAGATCCTGTCTTGATGATCGTGAAGCAATGTTCAACTCTATTAATAACGACATTGAACTTATTCTAGAGTGGGGAACAAAGAATCGTGTCGAATTCAACCCCTCCAAAACCAAGTACTGTCTTATATCCAAAAAGAAGATCAACACCTCACCATCCTTGTCAGTGGATGGCGTGGAACTAAAGGACGACCCATCCCTACACATCTTAGGCGTGACATTAGCCAAAGACTTGCGATGGAATGACCACATATTCCAAATCGCCAAACAAGCATCCCAGTGCTTGGGATTTCTTAAGAGGTGCAAGTTCCTCCTCCAGCCATCGGCCCGTGCTGTTATTTATAAATCCTACATTCGGCCTCTTATCGAATATAACTCCCTCGTCTGGGGCGGCGCGTCGATAACCACCTTGGCATGGTTAGATAAGGTCCAAAAAAGGCCCTTAAATTAATTGATGACGACACCGCCTGCTCCACCATCGACCCCTTGAGCCACCTTAGGAATGTAGCAGCACTAACAAAATTTTATCTCTACTATTATAGCGACTGTTCCTCCGAAATAAACGCTCTCCTGCCTCCACGGCAATCTTATAACCGCAACACCAGATTAGCCCACTCGTCTCATTCCCTTTACCTACAACTCCCCCTTTCACGCACTCAACAAGATATGAATTCGTTTGTTAATAGAACAACTCGACTGTGGAATAATCTCTCTCAGTCAGTATTTCCGAGCTCCTACCACATCCAAGAGTTCAAAGGCGGGGTTCATCGCCACCTTCTTCAACACCCCTTCACACCCCCATAGCCATAACCCTTAACCTATTCCCCCCACTCCCCCATAACCCTTAACCTATCCCCCCCGTACTAAGCTTGCTGCTAGACATTGCACCATGATGTGACAAACGACATGACGGACTGGTAGTACAAAGGGTAATTCCTGAGTTTAGCACTGCCACATAAAAAAAAACCCCTGAGTTCTCCCGTTAAGATAGGATGTTATCCAATCCAGAAGGGGGCCGGATATCCCAAATCTTAATAATTTCATATATAGAATGTGGTGGTCTACTCGATGGAATGCCTTGCTGAAGTCAGTGTAGATAGCGTCAAACTGGTGGCCTTGTTCCATACCGCACAGTAGTTCGGATATCATTATCATAAGATTGGATGTGGTGGAACGACCTTTTCTGAAACCGTGTTGCGGATCGTTTAGGTTCGGAACAATTAAAGGGGCAATCTTGTCATAGATAAGTTTTTCAAATAGTTTAGGGATAACAGATAGGATAGCAATGCCCCTATAGTTGTCCACCGCATGTTTATCACCTGACTTAAAGATTGGTGTGATGAAGGATTTTTTCCATACCGAAGAAAACTTAACGGCTGAAAGGGACTTGTTAAAAATGAGGTGAAGAGGGAGTAGAATGAGTTGGGCGTGGCTCTGCAAAAAAACTTGCAGGTAGATAGTCCGGACCGTGACCTTTATTGACCTCCAGATCTATAAGACCTGTCATTATATCTTCGGGCGATAAAGATATATTGTCTATAAGGACCGCAGTTTCGGAATGCTCTCTTGGGACAGTGTGTGCAGTCGAAGAAATGGTGCAGAAGATCAGAAGATTTCACTGAACCTGTCCGCAAACATGTTTGAAATTTCTTGGGGGAGAGAGGAGTGCATGATACCGTTTGTTATTGTTGTCGGGTAGCCTGATGTTTTTCGCTTTAGGTTAACGAAATCAAAGAATTTTTTAGGATTACGTATGATACTTTCACCGACAGTCTTTGCATAGGTAGTATAGGCCTCCCGTGACCTATGATTAAATTCTGAGGCTAACCTGGCGTATTCAGATTTCTGCTCAGCACTAACATTGTTGTTATTTTTCACTACGCGGTACAATTTATTTCTCCTATTACGAAGGGACCGAGTGTTTTTGTCAAGCCATGGCTCCGTCAATTTATCCCTTTTTTATTTTGGGTACGAATCTGCCAATGGTGTTAAAGATAACATCGTAGAATCTAGTAACTAGCTCGTCAATATCATCACCATCAAGTAGATCCTCCCAGTTAATAAGGGATAATTCAGTGCTAATACTAACATTATCGGCATTCTTAAAATCGAAGACTACAGAGTTGTTATAGGAGGCGAGAAAATCAGTTATTGTAGAACTGAGCTCGACGACCCACGCGGAATGATGTGTAGTGTTATTAAATAGATTCTCCTCTTCAGAAGCGGGAAGAAGTTTAAATCCTCATAGAGGTTAGTGAAGATTAAATCCAACCATTTCCCATTTGAATTTGGTTGGCTAATTACCTGTTGCAGGTCGTTGCTGTAAAGATTGTCGATAAACTTTATATCGACGGGGTTTGATACATTAATCGGAAGTAAATAACTGTCTTCCTCGTCACGAATAAAAGATATATTAGGCCGATTAAAATCACCTATGATTAATATATCTTTGCTATCGTTGGATATTTCATCTATTATATGAATCACATTATCATATATAGATTCGTCGGAGTTTGGAGGTAAGTAAAAAGAACCGATGGCAATGTATTTATTTCCGAACTTTACTCGTACTAAAATATGTTCGAAGGTTTGAGACGATGTCGTCGCGATAAGTTCACGATTTAAGGGGTCTCTAACAGCTATGAGGACACCACCTCCTCTTGAGAGACCGGTAGATATATAATCTCTATCGCATCTATAAATGGACCAGCTGCCATGCAAGATCTCCTCGTTAAGGAAGGAGTCATTCAACCAAGTCTCGGTTAACACCAGTACATTGAAGTCACAATATTTGGAGTCGATAAAAAGATCCTTCAGTTTGCCTCTCATCCCACTGCAGTTATGATAGAAGAGTCTTAAGTTATCGGAAGATGTTAGTTTTGAATGACGGGCTGGGAGATGGTTAGAATTTCGGGGGGAAGCTAGTTAAGGACGATAATATCTATTTGATTCGTCCCGACTCCTTTGAAGTTGGGAGATATGTTTTGCTCTGACATGGGACCCATATGCAGAGAGGTCCTTGCTAGCTTGCTGAGGGGAAATTTGGAATTGTTCATAGAAATTTGTAAACAGTTCTAGGAGGGTATTACGTTCAGTAGGTAGGCCCTCTTGCTGAATAGAAATAATTAGACTAGTCCTGGTCTTACCATTAATGCAAGTTGAATCTGGTTTGTTGTGCTTGTAAGTCAGGAATAGGCGAACATAATCAAAGATCCTCTTTACTCGCAAGCGTGAAAGCAAATATCTTTTATCTTCGGAGTCAGCAGATATAATGGTATTTTTTACCACCGGGGGTTGTAGAGGATTCAAGAAAGGCGACTTGGATCTTACCGAAGAATCCGATGACATTTGCTGTGGCGGGGTTGGTTGAGGTTGAGCATTCAGCGTAGGAACGGCCGCCAATAATAATGTGACTTCGCGCGAAATTCGGGTAATTAGTGGTTGGGAGTGGATCATTAGTAACGTTAGTGCTCTTAGTTTTTCTGATGGTGGTTGGAAGTAAATTTTTTGTATTAGTATTCTTGGTTAGTGAGTTAGTAGTTGGAAATGAATTATTAGTAGTGTTAGTGTATATTTTGTTAGGTTTTACTTTAGGGCTACTCTTAGATTTACTTAGCCATTCGGTCAAGCCTTTTTTGTTTAAATAGCAAAACATCGGCTAATTGTCAGAAAGACCTTAAATTGACAAGTTTTGCGAATATCTAATAAACTCGATGGAATGAGACCCGTTCTAAACGAAGTGATCTTTTTTGGGTTCTGGACAGCGAACTTTTCAAACCTTGGATTAGTACTTTTTGACGGGGAATTGTATTCTACGCGTGATACAGTTTCAGGAAATTTCGGTTCATCCCGGGATTTCCAGTAGTTACCGCAAAATTTGTTCTTTTTGGTCAAGTCTGACAAGTACTTAATAGTTACAGTTTTGCTAATATCTCCGGAAAGCTTTGGAATTTCCAAATGAAGTCATTTGCTTCTCAGTTTGTCAACACGCTCCATACGAATTTGAACACCCGCTTTAGTGCAACGAACGGAATACGGAGGAAATGTTTGTTTGCTAACGTTCAGGAAAAACAAATACTCTAGAAAAATCTTGTGGATTTATTACTATTATAGTTAATTGAACTAGCTTCTCTCGGGATTGCTTTGTCCTCAGTTCTGATACCAGCCAATTTTCCAACAGTGCAAAACGTATAACTATTTTGTAAGAAGTCAGTTTATTCCGTCTTCGTTCATCATACTGGGAAGTTGATCGTGTGGACCGAAGGGGTCAAACACAGATCCCAACTAGTTTTAGTTCATTTTAAAATAAAAGGGTATTTTTTAGTTTTTTAAACTATATATTTTTCATTGGTAACTCTTGGAGTAACGGACCTTCGAATCACTCAAGTTGGATTTTGTTTAATTTTCACATGTATTTGACAAATTCAAATGGGGAAACTTTATGAGATTCAAATGGGGAAACTTTAAAAGTAATTGTACCTATACTGTTGCTTTGAAGTAAAGAAGAAGTTAGGTAATTATACATATTCTTTGTTTTATAATGATAATAATGACATCATCACACCGATTCGCTCTAAATTATTCGGCTGCCTGTGATTACAAATATTTAGTTTTACATTATTCTGATAATAGCTCCCTTGTAATATAAACAATCTGTCAAAACTTCGAAAACAATCCTTGTCTTAATAAAGATTACAACAATCTCTACCGGAGTAATTATCACAAAAAGCTAAAAATAAATTTCTAAGGCTCTATTCTGTGAAATATGCATAATATAATATTTATTTTTGATATAAAACACAAGTCGTCTTCGTTGACGTCATAAAGACCTTCAAAAAAAGTTGCCAGATGTATTGCAATAAGCATGTGGCGTTTGATCAAAAATATAACCCAATAACGTTTTAGCTATTTTTACTCGTAACTTATACTTCTGGAACGATAAGTTATTCTTGGCAATCGGTTAAGAAAGTGTCTTTTCTGTTATAGTGCTTATATTTGACCATGAAATTGTTGAATCAGCTTTGCTGGAAATACTTGGAAATTAGAAAACATTGAGAAATATTTTGTTGAATTTAATCAAATGAAAGCACAAAAAGTGTCATTTTATAAACTACTTGCGTTTCAATAACTTGTTGTAGAAGCGTAGTGGAGGTGTACTAGGACGGTTTCCAAATATTTAATAAATAGGACCAAACTGTGCATTTTCAGCCGTATTTTATTATTTTTCTCCTGTCTATGGAAGAACGCGTAAATGTCTAAATGTAAAAACCCGGACAAACATATCCGCACCCTATCGCATCGTGTCCGCGTAAAAACTGTACTCAAGTAATTTGACGCGGTGCGGACCACTGTCTAGTAAGAACGTCATCAGCCGATGAACGAATAATAATGTTAGGGACCTCAGGGTGCTTATGGAGAGAGCTTAAGTTGAGCAATTTAAGTCTGTTCTCATAAGGCGGAAGAGCAAGTGGGTCATCCTATGGGAGGTGGCTGAGAGCAAATCGGATGAACTTCCTTTGAACCGATTCGATACTACCACCATGGGAGGAGTAGTAAGGAGACCATATCTGGGAAGCGTATTCAAGCAAAGGGCTAACCAAAGATACTTACAAGTGTTTAGCATTGAGGAGGTCATTGAATTCCTTGGATCATCTTTTTATAAATCCCAGGACTGAATTGCCCTTGGAGGAGATATAATAAATGTGGGTGGAGAAATTCAAGCTTTCTAACCTGATCCCTAGATCGATTATAGATTTAGCACGATCTCACATTTACTAATATTAGGTACAAGGAACACCAAGAATAGGTGTTTAGGTCTGCTTGCAGAAGTTTGCAATCCTCTATACTCCTTATGTGGCGATGCAGTTTGATGTCATCGGCGTAAATAAGGATTTTACAGTGCCTTAGCTGGGTAACAATTTCGTCAATTGATAAAATAAAAAGGAGAGGGCGAAGATTATTACCTTGCGGGACACCAGGGGACGCTTCGATGTTTTTAGATTTGACTCCGCGGAATAGAATCTGCCCACAAGGGCATGCGGAAAGCCTAATTTCTTTAGTTTAAGAACTATAATAGAGTGAGAGAGCTTGTTGAAAGCCTTACTGAAGTCTGTGTAAACGCACTGAGTTTGGCAGCCAGTGGCAAACCCTCAAACTGTGTGTGAAGAGAACTCCAGTAAATTAGTAGTAGTGGAACGGGCTGCAAGAAATCCATGTTGGTTTGTTGAGATAAGTTTCTTGCAGATAGGGACGATAGCAGAATAGATAATAGATTCGAAGAGTTTTGGTATAGACGATAACTTCGCAATTGGTCTATAATTAGATAGATTAGATCGTTCTTACAACCTTTTTTTGGACATAAGGTTGGGAAGCGCCCTTTATTAAGGGAATTTTGAAATCCATAAAAAGAGGAGACAGTAGGGCCCCTGCACAGGATTTTAGAACATCAGGAGGAACTCCATCAGGGCCGGACAATCTTGTGGAAGTTCATTTATATGTTTCGAGATATCTTCCCTGGTTATAGACAGGGATAAGTTTTGAGCCATTTGGATTGCATTGATATGTCGGAAATGTCATCTGGTTGGAAGAGAGGGGGGGGGGGGATATAAAGGAGAATGATGCAAACTTGTCACAAATCTCGGATGAATTAGAGCTAAGAGAGTTCTTGTATTACATGGTGTAAGGGTAGTTATAAACTTTTTTCTTAGTGTTGATAAATTGAAAGAATGCCCTAGGATCAGCATACACTTTACTTCCATGTTCCTGAGGTACTCTCTACAGAGGGCTTCGGAGAGGGCATGCAATTGGTCATAGCAATTGAGAAATGCATAGAAACTAGCAGTGTCTTTCTTCTTCAGGTAGGTTTTCCAGAGTTTATTCTTCAGGTTTTTGGTAAGTTTCAACTTATTGTAGTAGCAGGGTGAGGATGATCTGGACGACTTTAATGGCTCAATAGGTACGCAAGATGCGAAGGTTTCATACAGGACGGAGTAAAATCTTGCGACAAGACAATTGAGATAGGCTCAACATTAATGTTGTCTGAGTCGGAAAAGAATACAAGATCTAACCGCATTCCTAAAATATTATTCATAAATCGCATGAAAATTAGGAATCCAGAAAGCTGGATTCCCTAGAATTAAGGTTGTTTTCAGGAAGGTAGTTGTCGTCATTATCGTAGATACCCATTTAATATTGGGAAGTTAAATCCGCCTACAACTAGGAGCTCGTCTTTGGAATCCATCATATCTGGGTGTTTCCACAAAAATCCGGCAACTCTGTGTCCGCAGCACTTCGCACTTGATATATTTAACATTATTTTATTTTAAGATTGCTAAGTAACAAATCAAAATCTGTTTAATTTATTCCCAAAACTTTGTTTAAAATAATAATATACTATACTCTTGAAATTAATTTTATTGACCCCAAATGTCAATCCCTAGATATGCTCGCGCACCGAAAGTTTGTCTTTGAGCTCGAAAAATCTCGAAAAATATTTAATTTAGGTATAATTTAATTTTCTTTACAATTTTTCAATATTAGAGTACTTACTTCTATATTTATCAATTTTTGTATTTTATAAAAACAATAAATATATTTCCCAAGGTCGAAATTAGTGTCCTCAATTTTAATCATAAGTCCCTAGCTATTAACGGAATTTAAAATTTCGCGGCATTATAAGAGTGTCGAGTGAGTGTAATCCAGTTGATTTTAAAGAAATAGATGAAATTGTATATAGACTGCACTCAATTTACAACGGCCATCATTTGCGCACCGGGTCCCAGCTAGTATATATATATACCCGGTGCGCCTACGCTGCACCCATAAGTCAATAGTAAACAATGAAAACCAACCATTGACTTAATATTTTTCGAGATATGAATTTTACACATATGAAATGCCTCAAAGAACATGGGTCTTGCGTCGGCCGCCATGAATCGGTATATTGAGCCTGCTACATTGCTTATTGTATTCTACTTATCATACCCTTTCATTTGATACCCATGTTGAGGGGATTGTGAAGAAAGTGGTAATCCGGCCTCTTTAGACGGCCGCCATGGATCTAAAGATATATTTTGTATACTACATTGCTTATTGTATTCTACTTATCATACCCTTTCATTTGATACCCATGTCGAGGTGGTTGTGAAGAAAGTGGTAATTCTGCCTCTTGAGACGGCCGCCATGGATCTAAAGATATATTTTGTATACTACATTGCTTATTGTATTCTACTTATAATACCCTTTCATTTGATACCCATGTCGAGGTGGTTGTGAAGAAAGTGGTACCCCGCCCTCTTGAGACGGCCCCCATGGATGTAAAGATATATTTTGTATACTACATTGCTTATTGTATTCTCCTTAACATACCCTTTCATTTGATACCCATGTTGAGGTGGTTGTGAAGAAAGTGGTAATCCGGCCTCTTGAGACGGCCGCCATGGATCTAAAGATATATTTTGTATACTACATTGCTTATTGTATTCTACTTATCATACCCTTTCATTTGATACCCATGTCGAGGTGGTTGTGAAGAAAGTGGTACCTCGCCCTCTTGAGACGGCCGCCATGGATCTAAAGATATATTTTGTATACTACATTGCTTATTATATTCTACTTAACATACCCTTTCATTTGATACCCATGTTGAGGTGGTTGTGAAGAAAGTGGTAATCCGGCCTCTTGAGACGGCCGCCATGGATCTAAAGATATATTTTGTATACTACATTGCTTATTGTATTCTACTTATCATAACCTTTCATTTGATACCCATGTCGAGGTGGTTGTGAAGAAAGTGGTACCCCGCCCTCTTGAGACGGCCGCCATGGATCTAAAGATATATTTTGTATACTACATTGCTTATTGTATTCTACTTATCATACCCTTTCATTTGATACCCATGTCGAGGTGGTTGTGAAGAAAGTGGTACACCGCCCTCTTGAGACGGCCGCCATGGATCATTTTAGTTTCAATAGCGTCACGGCGTACCTATTGTTTGACAGCTGCGTAAATTTGAAATTTTCATTAAATGTAATGATTCAATTTAATGACAATTTTACATTTGTCAAACAATAGGTAGGCCTTGAAGCTATTGAAACTAAAATGAAGTGAAAATTCCTAAAATTACCATTTTTGTTTGGATTTTGCAGCTGTTTTTTTGGTTAAAGGTATAAAAAATAGCCTACGACCTATTCTCAGACCTACCAAATATACACAAAAAATTTCATGCAAATTGGTAAACCCGTTTAGGAGGAGTACGGTAACAAACACTGTGACACGAGATTTTTATATATATGTATATATATATATATATATATACATATATATATATATATATATATATATATATATATATATATATATATATATATATATATATATATATATATATATATATATATATATATATGGGCGATTCTCCGGAACTTTTAACCTGCTTGTCGCTTCTAAATTTTTATGAATTACAATTTTTGTAGGAAGATTAAAAATAAAAGAAGCTATCGATAATGTTAAGAAATTATTAATGAGCAATGAGAAGTACGAAGTCATTTAAAACGATATTTTGCAATGAAATTTGAAAAAATGTTCCGTTACCTGTCACTTTTCGGCCTGTCTTTAGCGCTAATCTGAATGAAAAACTATTTATATTTGTGATAGGAAGCGTTGAAACAAATAGTGAAAAGTGAAAAGTTGTAGTTTAACTCTTAAGGAAAAATGCAGTTGTGTTCGGTGCAGTGTCAAATCGCTATATTTTCCAAAAAACAACTCTGAAGTTTGTCCCTAGGTTTTGACGTCAAAGTTGTAACTCGCATGGTAAGTCGAAGTACTCCAAATTGTCTCATTTTATCATAACATTTTTTAAACGCACTTATTGTTCAGACACTAACGAACATGTGCATACATTTTGTGACAAAAATAAGTTGAAATTGGTTGATTTTTGGGCAAAACTGCCTAACGTGAACGTAGGTTACATTTAAATGTCAAAGTTGTAACCGCAATTAATTTGCTCATATTACATTAAATTCATCCCCGTAAAATTTCTTATGACCTATTGTAACTAGTTAAATCATATGTAACGTTTCCTTCGCTTAAATTGTTTCATGAATCTTAAAAAAAAGTAATTTAAGCGAATGTCAAAATTGTAACCATCCGAATTTGAAATGTCAAAATTGTAACCATGTCATGTCATGTTTACATAAAAAAAATATGCGCATTGAATTTTTTAATGTTCTACATCAGAAAACATTTATTTATGAAGTAAGAAACACAAAAAATATCATGGCACGGTTGTGCTATCAATTTGAAATTTCATTTTTCCAATTAGCTCAAGTTAAAGGTTCTGGAGAATCGCCCATATATATATATATATATATATATATATATATATATATATATATATATATATATTTTTTTTTTTTTGTTTCTCGACCATTACACCAAAATTCGGGGGTTTTGAATCATTTTCACAATTTTAATTGGAATTTTGTTGGAGTTTAATCAATGATTATATCGATTTGTTACTTCCGTCCACTCAATTAAAATTTTTTTTATTTTTTATTTGATTGATTTTTTTTAACGAAATGTCTAGACCACAAGACAACCTGATGGAAGTTAGGGAATCTCACCAAGAAGAGCCACAGCCCGGAACTTCGGAAGTCGACGGCGTTAAAGTGACAAAGTACGATATTCCAAAGTTCTGGGTACACCAGCCCGCCTCCTGATTTTACCAGGCGGACATAATGTTCCAGTTGGCGGGCTGCAGATCGGATAGAATAAAAGTTTACAATGTTATGGCCGCACTGCCAGAAGAGGCGATAACAGCAGTGCGGCATAGCACCGTAAACTTTGCCACCTCCTCCTATGAGGAAATCAAGCAGTACCTGCTCGATAAATACGGTACTTCGGAGAAGCGCCGACTCGAGCAGCTGCTGTCAGTGCAAGAGCCTGGAGACCGGAAACCTTCGGAGTTCCTCGAGGCTCTCAAGGCACTAGCGGGTGGATCGTCGGCGGTCAATGACGACCTGATCCGGAACCTGTGGGAGCGGAGGCTTCCACAGGCCATCCAGGTCACATTGGCCACCGCCGCCGACCAAACACTAGCCGGGCTGGCTGCGACGGCGGACAAAGTATGGGAGGTGCTTCCACACGGAGGCGCCTCATACGCGTCCGCCGTCCAAGCAACACCCGCCAACGCGGAGCCCACATTGGTGGCGCTGCAAAGCGCAATCAATAGACTGACGGCCCGGCTAGACAAGCTCGACCGTAGCCCGCGGAAGCCGAGAAGCCGAACACCTGCCAATCGACAGGGCGGCTCTCGACAGCCCTCGGCCAATCGGCCACAAGGCGCCAATCAAGCCAGGGGTAGCCTTTGCTATTTCCACTACCGTTACGGTAGTGAGGCACGCACCTGCAAGGCTCCCTGCAGTTTCGGTGGTGGCCAAGCCAAACCGGCGAAAAAAAAGGCCACCACCCATAAAAAAAACTAAAGTTGGGGATCGATGCGAGCAAGCATATAACCGGCCGCTCATATCGTTTATTCGTCAGAGACACCAACAATCGGATTAACTTTCTGATTGATTCGGGCTCTGACGTTTCAATTGTTCCCGCCAAGGCGTTCCCGGCCCATAACGGTAGCCCGAACGTCCTTCTGTACGCGGCCAACGGATCACTGAACCGAACTTTCGGCACAAAGTTGCTTGAACTTGAACTCGGCTTACGCCGACGATATGTTTACAACTTTATTATAGCCGAAACCACTAAAGCCATTATCGGGGCGGACTTCTTAACGAAGTTCAAATTGTCCGTCGATTTTGAATATCGGCATTTAGTCGACAAGCGCACGAAGTTTCGAATTAACGTGTGCGCTACCGTCGACTACAACCCGAAACATTTCCATGCCGAGTTATTGGCATATACAAAGAGCTATTAACGAAGTACGCTTCGTTAACAAAACCGCCCAATTTTAACCTTCCGGTTAAACACAATGTGCAACACCACATTGTAACTAAAGGGCAATTACCATTTGTCACCGCTCGGCGACTCCATCCGGAGAAACTGAAGGTGGAAAAGTTAGAGCTCGACCATATGGTCCAATTGGGGATTTGTCGACCTTCGTCGTCCCCCGCAGCATCTCCGCTTCATCTGGTCCCTAAACGGGACTCACATGATTGGAGGCCATGCGGCGACTACCGTCGCCTTAACGCTGTCACTGTGCCGGATAGATATCCGATCCCGCATATACAGAATTTCTCCGTGAATGTTCACGGCTGGACAATTTTTTCGAAGGTTGACTTGGTACGTGCATACCATCACATACCAATCGCCCCAGAAGACGTTCATAAGACTGCACTCATTACGCCATTCGGCCTATATGAGTTTACACGTATGCCTATCGGCCTACGGAATGCAGCACAAACTTTTCAAAGGTTCATAAATGAAGTTACTAGAGATCTTGACTTCGTTTATGTATATACTTGGACGATATACTTATCGCCAGTAAAACCGAGGATGAACATATCGTTCACCTCGAAGAGCTCTTTAAACGCCTCGATAGCTTCGGTTTAACCATCAAGCTAGAGAAATGCGTTTTTGGTGCAACAGAGATTAAGTTTCTAAGCCACCGCATCACAAAGGATGGAATACTTCCATCCTCCGATCGGGTTCAGGCTATCGTTGATCTCGCACCTCCAACTTCTGTCAAATCGATCCAGAAGTTTTTGGGAATGGTGAATTTCTATCACCGATTTATCTCAAAATTGGCTGAACGGTTGGTGCCCATAAACGAGCATTTGAGAGACCTTCTCAACCGCTCACGTGCCAATAAAGTTTTTGACTGGCCAGCAGAATGTCAGGCGGCATTCCTCAAGGTGAAAACCTCGATGGCTGAAGCAACTCTGCTGAACCATGCAATCGAGGATGCAAAATACAGTCTTACGACTGACGCCTCTGATTATGCAATCGGAGGCGTTTTGGAACAATTCAACGGTCATCGGTGGCAACCTCTAGCTTTTTATTCCAAAAAGCTGTCACCAACTGAACGGAAGTACTCTGCATTCGATCGCGAACTCCTCGCAATCTATGCAGGGATTAAACACTTCCGTTTTTTAGTTGAAGGACGAAATTTCGTGGTCTATACTGATCACAAACCACTGGTTCGCGCCCTTCACACAAAGACCGAACGATCCCCTCGACAGACCAGACATTTGGGTCTAATCTCTCAGTTTACCACAGACATCAGACATGTGTCGGGTAAACAAAACGTTGTCGCAGACTACTTGTCACGCTCACTAGCAACCGACAACGTCGACTCGGTCACCTTCGACCTGCCTACACTGGCTCAGGCTCAACAAGGTGACACAGAGTTGAAGTCTCTACAAGAGCACCCCAGCAACGGCTCACGGGTAAAACTAATTCTCACACCAATACCATTTACCGCCCATCAGGTGTGGTGTGAAACTAGTAAAGGCATTCCAAGGCCTTATATACCCACTTCCTTACGTAGACTAGCGTTCAACTCCGAACATAGTCTCTCTCATCCTGCTATTCGTGCTACAAGACGAGCCGTTACCAAGAAATACTTCTGGCCATCGATCAATAAAGACTGCAATGAGTAGTCTCGATCGTGCCTAGGTTGCCAAAAGTCCAAAGTTTCAAGGCATACCAAATCTCCATTGGAAGCTTTCAAACTTCCAAATAATAGATTTGACCATATCCAAATGGATATAGTGGGACCTCTACCTCCATCTCGTGGATACTCTTATATCTTAACGATAGGCGATAGATTCACGCGATGGCCTGAAGCATACCCAATTCGGGATATCTCAGCTTCAACAGTGGCAAAGAAATTCGTCACTGAATTTGTCCCACGATTCGGCGTACCTCTTGAGATCACAACCGATCAAGGTACGCAGTTCGAATCGAAACTATTCAATGAAGTTGCCAAATTACTCGGCACTCATCGAATTCGGACTACCGCCTACCCCCCGCAAGCAAACGGGATGGTTGAACGGTTCCACAGGCAACTAAAAGCAGCCTTAATGGCAAGGGACAACACTACTCATTGGAGTGAAGACTTGCCCTTTGTCATGTTAGGCATACGCACGGCAATTAAGACCGACTTACCATGCTCACCAGCCGAGCTCGTATACGGTCAGAATCTGAGACTTCCCAATTCGATTTTATATCACAACCGATGAAAATCCAATTGAAGAATCAGAATTCCTCTCTCGCCTTCGTTCTCATATGCATATGCTGGATATTTTTGAAACGTCACCAATTTTCACCAAAACTTGTTTATCGGGGTTTTTTGGTCGCTGTTTACGAATCTGCGGTCAGATTTTCAAAATTCAAAATGGCAGCCAAGATGGCGGACCAAAATTTAAAAAAATGAACCTTTTTCCATGAAACTAAATAAATAAGGGTTTTTTGACTCGTAGATCACGAATTTGACATCAGATTTTTAAAATTTAAAATAGAAAATTAAATATGGCGGACTACATGCAAAAAAATGACGTTTCAAAAATATCCAGGTCAAAGGGTTCAATAAACATTAATGATTATAAACACTCATAATTTTTTAAATCTTTGAGAGCCCATCGAGCTTTTTTATCGAGGTGTTAGAGTGACTTCTCCCGAACATTTTGAGACCAATAACGTCCATTTCAATGATAGGGTATTTGAGAAATTGAATTTTAAAGTTTTTTACTATTTTTTGACCTTTTGACATTGAATTCGAAAATATGTCTATGTTTTGCAGCAAATTTGTTTATAAACAACCCCTCTGACTTGAAAACATGTAAAACCTATCAAAAACGCCGACCCCAACGAAAGATATAGAGCCAAAATCAAAAAAGAAAGTCAAAATTCATGAAAATCCCGAAAAAACACATTTAATTTTTATTGAACAATAAATTAATGAAAAAATTCTAAAAACTAGTTGGGATGTGGGTTCGACCCTTTCGGTCCACACGATCAACTTCCCAGTATGATGGATGTTGAATATTATGATTGGATATTTTAATAATAAATGAACAATAGGAAATATAGAATATATGCATAATACCGAGAATTTGTCACAATAGTTTATCAATATTTTCGCTAAAATATCAAACTAAATGTGCGCACATACAAGATTAGGATGACGAAAATGTACATATATAAAATTGATGTATTAATGTTTTTCGGCACGTCAATGACGTCGATATAGTTTTTAGTTCGCGCGGTATCGTGCAGGTACAAAAATCACTTAAGTCATTTAAACCAAAAACCCGCTGGACCGAATATTATAAAAATCTTTTCAGATTACATTGTCGCTAATACGCTTCGAACGTCACCTCAATTAAGTCAATATCTTTCGTGGTTCGGGCCATATCGTGCAGGTACAAAAATCACTTACGCCGCTAACAAAAAAACGGCTCGACCGAATTTTATGAAAATCCTTTCAGATCATATTTTGGTTAATACTCTTCGAACGGCACGTCAACTTAGTCGATATCTTTTATAGTTCGCGCGATATCGTGCAGGTACAAACCATTAAACCAAAAAACCGCTGGACCGAATATTATAAAAATCTTTTCAGATTACATTGTCGCTAATACGCTTCGAACGCCACCTCAATTAAGTCAATATCTTTCGTGGTTCGGGCCATATCGTTCAGGTACAAAAATCACTTACGCCGCTTAAACAAAAAAACGGCTCGACCGAATTTTATGAAAATCCTTTCAGATCATATTTTGGTTAATACTCTTCGAACGGCACGTCAACTTAGTCGATATCTTTTATAGTTCGCGCGATATCGTGCAGGTACAAAAATCACTTAAGTCATTTAAACCAAAAACCGCTGGACCGAATATTATAAAAACCTTTTCAGATTATATTGTTGCTATTACGCTTCGAACGGCACCTCAAGTAAGTCAACATCTTTCGTGGTTCGGGCGATATCGTGCAGGTACAAAAATCACTTACGTCGCTTAAACAAAAAAACGGCTGGACCGAAATTCATGAAATTCTTTTCAGATCATATTTCGGTTAATACGCTTCGAACAACACCTCAACGAAGTCGATATCAGTTTTGGTTCGCGCGATATTGTGCAGGAAAAAATGACCACATCCGTACGCACATACACACACACACACACACATACTTCCTCCCAATTTTTTGCTTAAAATGCTCCTAGGACCTTGAAAGATGAAAATACGTTGAAATTTTCGATTTCGATTTTCGGACCGATTACAATAACTTCCTATACTGGGAAGTTAAAAAAATGGTTTGTAGTCTTAAATAGTTGCCCAAAGTCCCTGAAAAGTTTCAGCCAAAACGGAGGGGGGTCGAAAAATTTTGTCCGATTTGAAGTGGAATGTCCCATATATATTAATAGACGTAATCAAACATTGTGCTAAATATTAGTTCTTCTTTTGTGTTAATAAATACCAAAGATAAAACGCAAACAAAAAAAGCGTGTTTTATTGCGCGTAGTGCGGAAACAATAAACTCATATAACATCCAGCAGTTCAAACGCGAGGCTCACTGCCTCCTCCTTATGCATCCACCAGACTACCCTAAACCTTTCCTATTCTTTTTCTATTTTCAGGTCAAGCTTACTACTAGACATTGCACCATGATTTCAAAGAACATGACGGTCTAGTGGTACAAAGGGTCATTCCTGAGCTTAACCATGCCACAAAAAAAATGTAGAGGAAAAGCGTCTTCAGTTTTTTTAAACCTGTCGAGTCGGTCAGAACTACTCTGCACACGCGTGCGGGGAACAAAAACTTTTAAAAAGCACCAGGAGGCCAGAACGTTGGGTTTAAAATCTTTTCAGCGGTATTGGGCGGTACAGTCAGGATGAAAGACGCAACCGGTTTGGAAACATTGCTGATCTTCCTGCACTAGATTGTAGAAGGATTAATAGCTTTACCCTTAAGGTATTCTTTAATTGCCTCCCAAGTAGTGTCAGGGAAGAAACGCGAAATGAAAATATTTCGGTCTAGGTACAGTTATCAAATTCCCACAGGTTACCAAAGACTCAGTATCCTCTCTGTGCCCGACGGTTCAATATCAACAGAAGAAGTTGATGTCGCATCCACTTCTGGGATATAGTCTGAGCTCATTGCGAGTGAGGGGGCGGGGACAGACTTTAGAGGGATTAGAGGGGTTTGCAGGAACAGCATCTGCAACGTTGACTTTACGACTGCGTCTGCGTTTACTATGCTTACTACGGGTTTTCGGGTGGTTAGGACCCAGACTGGAGGTAGCCTCCAACGAAGGGCCCTGCTCAAGTATTGTTGTCGGGTCGTTCAAGGCTGTGAGGTTTAAAGTAGCTGTATCATCCTCCGTTGGAGAAACAGCCATAGAGCAGGGTGCAGAAAGAAGCTGCGCCCCTACCTGCAGGGGGACATTAGATACTGCCGCCGTTGAGGGGCGGAGTTTATTCTATCGCTGACGCTTTCAAAATTTAGGGTTAGAGAACTCAGGGCATTGTGATTTTGTACTACTGCTATAGACAGCGATTCAATATCCGCCCGAACACGCTTTGTACTCCTTTTAATGTCATCTAATATCGAATGAAGAAGAGCTAAGGAGTTAACAGTGCAGGAGGAAATGGCGTCAGGATTGAGGATCGCCGAATGTACATAATGTCGTTGATCGAGTCAAAGACCGTTGCAGCCCGGGAAGAAATTTCTTGGAATTTATTCAACAGGGAACCCGAATTGGTCGCACAGAATCAAGGGTGTTGGTCTATGTATCGAGTCGGGCCTTGAACGGCTGGACATCATCGGTTAATATCTGAAAATGCGGGATATTTCCAGAGAAACAGTTAAGACGGCCCATGACTTTCTCATGACCATCGAGAAAGACATCAGATATTTCTTCCATAAGTCTTAGGTCGTGGCAGGGTTGAATGTCGGCACCCTCTAGAAGCCGAAGCTTTGCCACTAACTCGAGTGTTGAGGCAGGTAAGCTGAAAAACGCCACCACATACACCATCACAGGAAATTCCATCTCGGACGATTTCCAAAGAGCACAGCTTAAAAAACTGGTGACCCGCCATTGAAGAAAGAAGGGAGAAAGCGAATTAAAGTTTGAACTGCAGAAAATAATTTTGCCAAAACTGAGAATTAAACTTTTTTCAGTTTAAGAAGCAATCCACGGGTTTAAGACATTGCATATCCTTAGGTGAATATTATTACCAAAGTAAAAGTAATAGGTTATGGACCAACTTTTTCAAAGGAGAATAAATATAAAGTTCACCAAGAGATATTTTTTAATTATTTTCCTCTTTTTTCCTTTTTATGAGCAGAATTCCTTTTTATTCGTCACTGGTGTCGAAATTGACAGGAAAAACAAAAAAAAAAAACAAAAAAAAAACAAATAAAACCATTAACACAAAAGGAAATAAAACAAAACCTCAGTTTCAAAATCACTAAACCAAAAACAAATTGAAAACACTAATAATTAGGATTGACTGATCATAATAAAATTAATAAAATCGTGCAAGTAAACAAATAAAACACAATTAGTTACAAAATATATACAGACACCCCCGCAAAACACCGTCGGGACGAAAGTCAAACTGACTTTCTAAAGCCACGCATATGGCTGTGCGAAGTATCAGCTTAGCTCGAGCCGGGCTGAGATGGACCATTTTGGACGCCAAACCCTCACCCCGAAACATAGAAACTCCCCCCAAAATGACTTATGCAAAAGTAGTGGTAATGAAGATGAGGGAGAAATTAGTAATATGATCGGCAGCTACTCCAGTAACTGTGGAGGTACAGATGACAGCAGGTGTAAGTTTTTAAAAAAGTAATGACTCAAAATAATTTTATACCATTCCGAAATTTTTGGGATGGCTTTTGAGATCAAATTCAACCGAAAAATAATCGTCAGCTTTATTTTTAAAAATAACTAGTGGGATATTGTTAGCCAGTAATTACGCTTTTTCATGGTATTCTTTCTGTTGAATAACACTTCAGACTGGATGAACATAAAAAATTAAGAAAATGATATTTTTTCACTTTTAATTAAGTAAATGTTTATGCTCTCCGGAGTATCATTATTAAATAATATAATCTAGTGATAGATTCAAAACATGTTACCCTGAAGTAAAAAAAAAAATGTATTTCACCATTGAGCGGCCGAGGTTTGAACTTGATTTCGCGGGATAGGATTCCAGCGCCTTACCTCTAGGCTACCGATATATGAACTTTATTAGAAATCTCTTTTTTGTCGTTAAATATACATCCGGTTGGAATTTCCAGACTAATTTCTCAGTTTTAGGTCTCTTGATCAAGAGCTACAATTTGAGTTATGGCCCAAGTCTGTAGCGACAGTAGTTTCAGAGTCAGAGATGAAAGAAGGTCACAGTCGGACGGGCAGAACGACTGTATAAACTTTTTTTTTTTAACTAAAAATCACCGTCAACTGACTGTTTTTAATACTACGGCTTCACGGGCCAAAAAAGTGCATTTCAATCCGCATAAGTGGCTTACCGGGCTTGTCCAGTTCGGGCTTGAAATTGTTGTCGCCAAAATTTAGAAATACAAAAACTTACTGGAATCACATTACATTATTCCAGTTGACCGAGCTTTTACTTTCAACCACAATTTCATATTCTGTTGAGCGAACTCAGGCTTGATTTTTCCAGAGTTCAATATGTGAAAATGTATGAAAAATTAAGCTAAAATCGAAGCTCAGTACAAAAATTTGCTCGAACTTGGGAAATTCGGCTGGTGAAGCCGAAAGGGTATAAGAGAAAACATCGACAGTTCAATCGTCAAAGGGAATTTGAGTCGTTCAGATGCACTGATCTCGCAGAATGTTTATGACGCTGATTGACGGTCTTACCCCAGCTATTCATAGAGCTGACGATTTTCTATTGAAATTGATCTGAATGAAATTACTTGAGGCGCTGCTTCTTTTAACAACTTTTACCTGCTCCCACCTTACCTTCGCCGCCTTTGCGTTAGCTGCTGCTCATTTTACTGATTATTGAAAAAAATATCGGAAAAATGTAGGCCTACCTCCCAGTTATTTCACCTATCAATTTCTTTATTTATTTATTATAATATTAAAATTTTGAGTATTTAGGAACCGAGGTATTTACTTTACATGTGCTCAATGTGTCGACAATTATAGTGAACGTCCTTTTCGGGGCTCCTGATTGCTTGACCTTCTCGAAGCACGGGAACTATACAATACTCAAAGGCACAGCTGTCATAAAATGTATACTTAAATACGTAGATACGAAGACCTTTATTATATTGATCCCCTTGACCGCCACTCAATTTATGCCTCTGGCATACAAGCACGTGCCTACAACTATAGTAGTTTCAAATATCAACATAATAATTTGAAGGGCTTTAATGGTAATTGTTTATAGTTTTCAACTTAACAATTTTAATCTTAAATTGACCAAAAAAGTAAAATTTACAAATATGTACACCTTACTCATGATTTGATTAAATGTTCCTTTAGTCTTACATATAAACAAATTTTGAGCTTTTATTCAAATATTTTCCCAGCACCACAAAAATAAATTACAACAAAATATCTCATAGTAAATACATATATCTGTATTTACTAATATGAAGCATATTTTGATTAAAAGTCACAAATCATACAGCTCACACACTTCAATACTTAAATCAAACCAGATATAAAAGTGGAAGGGATGAAGAAGCAGCCACTACCCATTGACAAATGGCTCCATCATCGACGACATATATTTTCCTTAAGAGATCACTTCAGAACCCAATTAAATATTCTCCAAGGTTTATTTTCGCCGGATTCCATGGTTGAGGATTTTGCGAACAAAATACATATATTTTGAAGCCCCGTGGCTGGCTCATATATGGATAACCATGAAGGCGATGAGGGATTCTTGCTTAGTCTACACATATCTATGTCCCTTCCAAATGGACCATATGCTCTTAAATGCTACGAAGTGGAATTGTTGAAGAAACCAATCTGTGGTCATTTAAATCACTTATGTGGGCTTCCCATGTGGGTATTTGATTTGTTTCTAACCATCAAACAATGATGAATAATTTATGTTAAGCCAGCTACGGGGTTAACTGTTATTTGGCTGCTGTGGGCTTTAACAAACAGCCATGGGCATTTTAAAGATTACATGTGGAAAATAAACAATTCTAAGGTAAAGTTGTTTTACTTTTAGAAGAATTTGTTTAGGCTTTCTTGCCCCTTATAAATACTACCGATTTTTTTCTAAGGTTTTGAATTTTCGTATTTACGTTAGAGCAAAGTCAAGTAGTTAATTGGGTAGCAAAGCACGTACCACTTCAAAACTTTGGGCATTCATTTGATCTGGATAACTCAACAGTGTGTTGAGAAAACATAATAAATAAAACTTGATAAGTCCACTAATTTTCATAGTGTCTAATTTTTTTTTTTATGTGGCAGTGCTAAGCTTAGGAGTCACCCTTTGTACTACTAATCCGTCATGTCATTTGTCACGTCATGGTGCAATGTCTAGCAGTAAGCTTAGTATGGTGGTGGGATGAGGGGGGGGGGGTATAGGTTAAGGATTAAAAGGTACGGGGGGGGGTATTGAAGAAGGTAGTGGTGAACCCTGCGTTTGAACTCTTGGATGTTGTAGGGGTTCGGAAATACTGACTGCGAGAGGCTATTCCACAGTCGAGTTGTTCTATTAACAAACGAATTCATATCTTGTTGAGTGCGTGAAAGGGGGAGTTGTAGGTAAAGGGAATGAGACCAGTGGGTTAATCTGGTGTTGCGGGTATAAGATTGCCGTGGAGGCAGGAGAGCGTTTAACTCGGAGGAACAGTCACTATGATAGTAGCGATAAAATTTTGTCAGTGCGGTTTTATAGGCAAGGGGTCGCGGGGAAATTTGTTACTTGTGCATCCCAAAAAATTCTCGACTGCACAGAGCAACACACTAACACAATCATAATTTCATTCTCGGGCCTACGAAAATGACTTAGCTTAACTGACAGTTTATACACAGCTACATAGACAATAGAATTGTTACACGAAAAAATGCAGAACAGTCAGTTCATCGTGTAATTCGTATAAAAACCGGTTTGTTACAGCAGAAAGTGTTATGCCGTGTAACTCGCCTCATAGAGTTGAACATTAGTTCGCGATTATCAAGACAGGATCTGGCATGAGTCTGTCTTGTATCGAAGCTGTACGAGTAACGTAGAGTACCGTCGTCAGCGAAGCTGAGAAGTGGGTTGGAGGGGATTGAAAGAAGGTCATTTGAGGAGTGGGCGAACAAAACGACACATGTCCAGTTTTGAAAATTGTTCAGAAAACGCAAAAAAATATTTTTGCCTCTGAACTGTTTGCAGGGAAAACCTACACTTAACTGCCAAAAAAGTATGACATGCAAGTGGTTTTTGAAGTGTCTGAAATTGAAATTAGTTGTAGTTTAGTGTAATGAACACGGTTAAAACGGCCAACCATGGACATGTGCCGTTTTGTTCGCCCACTCCTCAAATGACCTTCTTTCAATCCCCTCCAACCCACTTCTCAGCATTTATAAATATGAGAAATAGGGCCGGTGATAAAATTGACCCCTGGGGTACCCCCGCAGTGATCGGGTGGGATGCGGATTTGACGCCATCCAATACCACTTTGATTGAACGGCCAGAAAGGAAACTCTCAATCCACTTCTGTAGAAGTGAGTCAACTCCAATAGCTTTGAGTTTAGCTAACACGGCTGAGTGCCAAACTCTATCGAAAGCCTTGGAGATATCCAGAGCAACCAGACTGGACTCACCGGATCCATGCAGACTACGGCTGAGGTGTTCTGTGAGACAGACTAAAAGATCGCCAGTGGATCTTTTTTGTCGGATGCCATACTGTCTGTCGTTTATGAGTAGATTGGGTTCTAGATATCCCATAAGCTTTTTGTTGATTATCGTCTCCATGGTTTTGGAGAGAATAGAAGTAATTGCTATTGGGCGGTAGTTAGAGGGGTCGCTGGAGTCACCTTTTTTCGGTATTGGCTGAACATGGGCAAGTTTCCAAGAGCCGGGATAAACTCCGGAGAAATATGACAGGGAAAATAATTTGCGCAGAGGTTTAGCCAAAGGTGAGGCACATTGTTTTAAGACGATAGGGGGTATATTATCGGGTCCAGTGGATTTGTTGGAATCGAGCTCTTTGAGGCACCTGTACACCTCGCGAGTCCTGAAAAAACCCTGCCCATTGAATGGGCGTTACGCTCGGAAACAGGGGGTAGCACATCAGTTTCGGGTAAAGGAGAATTCGAAGCGAACATAGATGCTTATAAATTGGCCATGGATTTGCTGTCTGCTATTACCTTCTCATTGTGAATAAAGGAAGGGGTTGAAGTTGTAGTGAAATTCTTCTTGATGGAACTTACCAGGGACCAGAAGTTTTTGCTACCGGAGGTTGCATTTAGGAGTTTACTTCTCAATTTGTTGTCAAATGAGGTTTTGACTTTCTTGATGGCGGTTTTACAAGAATTTCTTTGTTGTATGTACTCTAAACGGAGCGATTCACTCGGGAAGCTCTTGTACGCTCGGAAGGCGGCTTCTTTAGTTTTGATTGCATTCATACACTCCCGATTAAACCATCTGTTGGGCCTAGGCTTCACAGATTTGGTAGAATGGGGAATGAACAAATGCATTCCTGCCTGTATGATCCTGGTGATACGGATAGCGGCAGAGTTGGCGTTTCTATTCCGGAAACACAGATTCCAGTCTGTAGACTGGAAAAAATTAATAAGCCCCTGCCAATTGGCCTTCCCTTCCCTTCTTCGAACTGGTTTGGGAGGGGTGGGAAATTCGAATGGGAAGTTAGCGCTGATTAGGCAGTGGTCTGAATTGCCAAGAGGTGAATCAACTTCGACGGAGTAACGCGCTGGATGAGAAGTTAGAAAAAGATCAAGGAAAATATCTCCTCTCCTCCTATCTCGGAAATAGTATCAAAAGATAAGGTGGAGGCTTCGTTACTTATGTTAGGGCTTCTGTATAGGAAGCAGAAGAATATGACGTGGCTTTGGAAAATGATTTTAATCCAAAGATAATTAAAATCTGAAGTTGTGCTTGGATGTATTTTATAATAAGCCACGTCGTCCCTAACATAAATGGCAATACCGCTATGGGGGGAGAGATTGTGCACTAAAGTGTACCCCGACACCTGGTAATAACCTAAGTCATTATCGGGTGATATTTGGGTTTCACTAAGTGCGAAGATTGGGGGTTTGTAATTAGATAAGTGGCACTCAACAAAAGTGCTTCGCTTGAAGTCCACGAATGTTACAAAAGTCAATTGAGAGGAATTAAAAAAATTAAGCTTCGCTTACGCTGGCGACACACGCCTCTTACGGTTAATCGTCTCCGATTTTCCCGGTGCCGCGATTACATACATGCTTTTTGGTTCTGAAACCGATTCGGTTTAAACCGTAACGCATTTCACAGCTGGGGGTCAAATGGTAGCAATGGAATCAGGGACCTTTGATGGTGCCGGTACATCAAAGAGATAAATCCTGGGTAACGCCACCTGCGATCTAAGGTCTTCACGATCTAAGATTTTCCGATATGCTACCGAATCCTACCTCAACCTCCACGAAGATGTAGATTTTACATCGGGTGTCCCCTGGATGCTCTTGTCTACACAAGAGTAACAGACTGAGGAGGGTGAAAGGCGAGTGCTTCGCGCCTCAAAACGAAGCAAATACCGGACTGGTCCTCCAGGTTGGGGGTTGGGCGGCAGGCTGACAACCTTCCACCGTAAAAACCTACGGACAGGACGGACTCAACGGCAACGACTCAGGCAACGGAATATGGAATTCGATTTTGGAACATGGAACGTCAGGACGCTCAACAGAACGGGCACTCTGCGTTCGCTTTTATTACTTCTAAAAAAATATAACATAAAGATCACAGCCCTTCAAGAAACAAAATGGACCCACAGTGGTATAATGGATCTAAACACCCACACGGTACTCTCCAGCGGATCATCAAATGGAAGAAGAGAGTTCGGAGTAGCATTCATCATAGAGAAGGAAATGAAATCTCTGATTCTGGTCTTGAAACCAGTCAGCAATAGAATATGCACACTTCGCATTAAAACAAGTCTACATAACATTAGTCTTATAAACGTCCACGCGCCCACAGAAGAGAAAACGGATGAGGAGAAAGAGGAATTCTACCAAAAGCTAACAAACACCATCAGGTTAATACCGTCAAACGATATTAAAATGGTGCTTGGAGATATGAATGCCAAAGTAGGAAAAGAAGAGGAGTTTCTAGGAGTCATAGGAAAGCATAGCCTACACAACGTTACCAATGACAATGGTAGTCGATTGATCGATTTCGCAAGCTCAAACGCAATGGTAGTAAGTTCAACAGTGTTCCCGCACAAAGGTATACATAAGATGACGTGGCAATCACCAGACGGAGTAACTAATAATCAAATTGACCACGTCCTAATTGAAAGAAGAGGGGCCACGAGTATACTGAACGTAAGAACAATGAGAGGAGCGTTCTGTGGCTCGGACACTATCTAGTCAAAGTGAAATTGAGAACCCGGATAGCAACTAAAACGCATAGAGTGCAAACTCAACCAAAATACGATACAGATAAGCTAAAACGGGAAGAAATAAGAGATGCCTATCAACATGCTGCCGTACAAAACTTGAGAGAGGTAGATGAGCAGCCCAACATCAACGACAAATGGGAACAGGTCAAAAGCAGCATAAAGGGGGCAGCAAAAGAGGCACTAGGCTGGGCCCCCAGACAGACTAGAATTGATTGGTTCGACCAAGACTGTAGAACCGCAATTGAAGAAAGAAACCAGAGCCACCGAGAGTACATCGCAAGGCCAACAAGAGCAAGGATGGAAGTCTTCAAGGAAAAAAGAAAAATTGCAGACAAGCTGTGCAGAAAGAAGAAGAGGGAATATCTAAATAGGAAAATCTTACAGATACAGGAAGACTTCAATGAAGGGAGAATTAGACAAGCGTACAAAGGAACTCGCCAGATCACCAATAAGTTCCAGCCAAGAACGGACATCTGCAAGAACATAGATGGGAACTTGTTGGCAGATCCTGATAGGATAAAGGAAAGGTGGAGAGAGTATTTTCAGAACCTATTGAATCCTATTTCCCTATCAAACGAGAATGCAGAGACAGAGGCATTTGTAATTCCCCAAGATAACATCTCAATAGAACCACCAACACTGGATAAGTTGCGGGAAGCTGTAAAAAGGCAGAACAGCAACAAATCGCCTGGCGCCGATGGAATAGCAGCTGAGCTGCTAAAGGAAGGAGGGCCCCAACTATTACGAACATTACACGAACTCATATGCTACAAAATCTTCACAATCCTTGTGAAACAAAAACTGGAACCTATAGCGGAAAGCCTTATAGGAGAATATCAAGCTGGTTTTAGGACAAACAGGTCAACATCGGACCAACTGCTGACCTTAAGGCAAATTCTGGAGAAAACCTGGGAAAGGAATGTAGATGTATACCAGATATTTGTCGACTTTCAACAGGCATATGACTCAATAAACAGAGAGAGGCTATACGAGATCTTATCGGAAATAGGAGTCCCCTCAAAGTTGGTACAACTAATCAAATGCGCCACAAACAGCTCACTGGCGAAAGTAAGGATCCAAAATGTTGTAACAGAGGAGTTCGAAGTACGTCAAGGGCTTAGACAAGGAGATGGGCTGGCCCCCATGCTTTTCAACCTGGCCCTAGAATGGGTGATAAGGAAAACGTCAGTAAAGCGAAGTGCATCAATAGCTACCCAGTCGGTACAATTACTTGGATATGCAGATGACGTAAACATCGTGGGGAGGTCCTTTTTGGCAGCAAAAGAAGTCTATGTTGAATTAAAAGAGGCGGCAAAGGACATAGGCCTGAAGATTAACGAAGAAAAAACGAAGGTGATGCAACAATCCAGAGCAGGACGATTTAGAATGGGAAGAAATATAACCATCGACGAACATAACCTAGAAGTAGTCGATAAAACAGTCTACATTGGGTTTACTATCACAAAAAGAAACGAAGAAAAAGAAGAAATAACTAGACGAATACTACTGGCTAATAGAGCCTTTTATGCCCAAAAACAAATCCTGCATTCAAGATTTGTGCACAGGAAAACGAAACTCTCACTCTACAAAACAGTAATACGACCAGTACGGTGTTATGGTAGCGAGACTTGGACTATTAAGGAATGAGGGGGCAACCCATATGGTGAACACTGCGGCCAAGTTAGGCCTATTGTGTACTTGGACTATGACCCAGGACATAGAGGAACGAGTCAACAGGTTCGAGAGGAAAATTCTCAGATGCATAATAGGCCCAATCAGAGAGGATGGAATATGGCGAAGAAGATACAACAACGAGTTGTATGAAATTTTTGACGACCCACAACTCTCAACTTTCATAAAAATCAACAGATTGAGACTAGCCGGCCACGTGATCAGGATGGAGGACAATCGCATCCCAAAACGGCTTATGGCATCAGAAATTTCGGGAAGTAGGCCAGTAGGTAGACCCAGGAGGAGATGGATAGACTCTGCGACGGCTGACGCAGAGTCAATGCTCAATATCCGGAACTGGAGACATGCTGCAAGGGACCGTCAAACTTGGAGAAATGCTCTAGAGGAGGCCAAGGCTCGATTTGGGCTGTAGCGCCATTGGATGGATGGCATTTCACAGCTAACCTAAACCTAATCATATCCCGTTAGCCTTATAAGAATTTTTTGTCCTTATAAAAAGTGCGTTTCATTTTCGTTCGTTCGTTCGTACGTCGGTGTAGTTGGTGAATGTAACAGTATTTTTCTCATGTGGCGTACTTCATAACCTAAAAATATATTTTTTAAAGTAAGAGGTATTAGTGAGTGTGTGACAAGTCTTTATTCATATCATTACTTTATCAGATTTTAATCATTTTCCTCTAAATTATAATTAATTTTACATATTTACCATTCTTTATTTTAATCTTATATAATTATGTATTTATGAAACAATAGTTTAGCATAAAATTGGTAAGTTTTTAGCTTAAAAAAAAGCTTATACAGAGGCTCTGTCCGTCTGCCTGCCTGTCCGTCAAAAAACAGATTTCTAAGAACGTTCATATATCGGCAGCCTAGAGCTAAGGCGCTAGAATCCTATCCCGGGAAACCAAGTCCAATCCTCGGCCGCGCAATGGTGAAATATAATTTTTTTACTTCGGTGGAACATATTTTGAATCTATCACTAAATTATACGAGTATTATTTAATGATATTCAGGAGAACATAAAAATTTACTTAATTAAAAGTGAAAAAAGTGAGACTCTTTTTCAAGTTATTTGTAGGAATATTTTCGTGATTCTTCACACTCTCCACTTAATATATTGTTATCCAGTCTGAAGTGTTATTCAACAGAAAGGATACCATGAAAAAGCGTAATTAGTGGCTAGTCTCTAAGCACAACATCCCACTAGTTTATTATTATTGAACTGTATTTACAGCAAATTTTTTATCAAAAATAAGGTCGTAAATACTCCCTGCTGCTACACCATAGTATGGGCTAGTGCAGCTGCATCTACGCTAAAATGCGCCCAACTACGCCGGGATACGTACTCCGATGAAAATGAAACGCAGCTGTTAAGTGCCTAATACCCGCCCGCTCCATCTGTCTACGACACGCCAAAACAACAACAACTTCTATGAACTCGAAATTTTGAGTGCATACAAATTGTTGTTGCTTCGGCGTGGCGTGGTCGGATGGAGCGCTCGTGTATTGGGCCATTTAGAGTGGTATATCTGGAATTTATCTATATAGTAAATATAATTGGAGTCTCTGTCTGTGATTTCAAAACAATTGTGGTTTTAGCTTTTTCAAAAAAAGAAAAAAAAAGCTTATACAGAGGCTCTGCCCGTCTGTCCGTCTGTGACCTTCTTTATCTTTCATCTCTGAAAGTACTGCCGCTACAGACTTGGGCCATATCTCAAATTGCAGCTTTTGGTCAAAAGACCTAAAACTGAGAAAATGGTCTGGAAATTCCAACCGGAAGTTTATTTAACAACAAAAAAGAGATTTCTAATAAAGTCCATATATCGGTAACCTAGAGGCAAGGCGCTGGAATTCTATCCCGTGGAACCAAGTTCAATCCTCGGCCGCACAATGGTGAAATACAATTTTTTTTTTACTTCGGGGTAACATGTTTTGATTCTATCACTAAATTACATTATTTAATAATGATACTCAGAAGATAAATATTTACTTAATTAAAAGTGAAAAAATACCAATTTCTTGATTTTTTATGGTTCTGCGGCGGCTTTATAAATCATTAAAAAATTTCGCGGAAATAATATAAAGTATTTATTTGTTTATATGCATATTTTATATTTTGCTCATTTTATTAGTTTATAGTCATGTAGGTGGTGCTGTAGACCAAAAAAAACTCAATTTTATCGAACTTTGCTGTGGATTTGTCACAAAAAATATCTATGATTTTAACGAAATATTTGGTAGGTTTATGAAAAATAGATAATCACAGTTATTAAAATTATTAGTGAGTGTCAGTAGATATAAAACGAAAAGTAGATGTCTAATTTTTACCAGGGAATATAAACGCTTACTGAAATTAATGAAAATTTATAAATTTAATTTAAGACTGCCCTTATAGTCCATCACTATAAGGAAGTGATTTTTCCCATAATTTTTAATATTTTACAAAAATTTTACAAACGATTTGCCCCATATCTAAAAATTATTGCAGCCCTTTGCCTAAAAACATATTTTCAAGTTTTTATTAACTAAATTTGTATGTATCTCTTCAGAATAACAAAAAAAATTATAATGAACTAAGCCTTCGTCACCAAGAATTGAACCCTGGTCCTTTCGAACGCCGATCTAGCTCCTTTTTTTTATATAAAAAGCATTTTAATTCTCTTACTAACTATCTTGAAATAAATTTAACTAAATGCTTAAAGTTAATTATTCTAACCTATTCTATGTAGTTTATCTGACTTACTGGCCCTCAACAGGCACTCTAAATTAATCGATATCTTATATTAACTTATGCCTTTCGGCAGAAACTTACTATTTTTAATTATGTTTTATTTAAAAAAAAAAAAAAATCATTATTATTATTATTGTATATCTAAGGAAAAAGGAAAAAAAAACTTAGAACTATGTTTATATTATATAAAAATCTTACGTCTACTTAATAATTAACTTACTTCTAGAACTATCTGGGCGGGGGCAGCGGAGACGATAAAATCGTCTCAGATGACCCCCGTCCAGACGACGGGCCACCACAGGCTCGAGTAATGCTAGAGCTCAAGCTCGTGAAAGCTCGCACCATTTACCTCCAAGCTAATTAACCTAAACACTATTCTAAACACAGAACTATCCGGGCGGAGTACAGCAGAGGGCCTGCCTCGGGTGAACTCCGTCCAGGCTACGAGCTTCCACGGGCTCGAGTTAGCAGAACTAACAAGACAAACTAAAACTAACAAACAACAAACAAACAACAGACAAAACAAAAACTAACAAAAGCTCGTGGCAGCTCGCACGTAAGCTTACTTAATACTAAAACTATTACTAAGTAAAAACTATAACTAATCCTATCTAAGCCCTAAGCTAACCATTAAAACTAAATTACAAGCTAAACTATTCTATATCTAAAGATTGTAGGGCGAATACGCAATATCTAAGGGTCCTCCAGCCACCAGTACAGAGTACTGGCAGTGGAGGCGTCGCGTCTATCTCCCCTAGCTTCGAGTAACGAACCTCAGGAGTTCCTGAACTTCCATATCTTGGTTGCTGAATAAGTAACGTTTATCTGTAGCGGAACGATGTAGGTGGTAAAAGAGGGGCACTCCAGAACCGTCTTGGACCAATCTTTTTCTATCCAGATAGACAAATGCCTCTGGAGGGATAAAACCGCGTTCACAAGCAGCTCTGTGATATTCAGCGGTCGGGTAGAACGCTCCTCGAATAAGAGGATTGTCGCTCTCCGTCGCTCTAGCAATATGACTTCGAATCAACTTGATTATGAAGTTGTCGATCCTGTTAACAAATGCCTTATCGTAAAGGATATTGTTGGCGTGAAACTTCGTGAAGCCAGATTCTGGTGTTCGATACAGCCTTAAGCACGCCCTTAAGCATTGTCTTTCGAAAACCCGAAGCTTTTCCATATAAAATGGGACTATGTTGAACAACACTGGGCAACCATAAGTTAAAACCGGTCTGACCAAGGCTTGGTAGCAGATCACCTTTACCCGTGAGCTTAGGTGTCTGCTATAAAAAAGCCTTTTAGTCATGTGAAACGCCTTGTTTACCTTGTCAAGAGCAGCACTTACATTTCTATTGAAATACAAGTACTGATCCAGCCAAAGCCCAAGGTATTTCCGATTTATATTCTAACGCCTATCCAGCATAGTTCGAAATTCGAAAGGTTTTCCAGTTCCTCTGCACATCGTAAGAAGCTCTGCGTAGAGGAGTCCGGAAGAGGATCGATTCGCATTTGCCAAAGTTGATCTTCAACTTCCAATCATCACTATAGCGCTCGATGGTTTCGAAGTCACGTTGCAGGAGCGTCTGGATCACTCCAATCTTCGGCCCCGTCCTATACACAATCAGGTCATCCGCATACGCTAATGCGAAGCGGAGTGAACTGAACTTGTCCAACCGGTTATGTGTTTTACTCCTAAAGATTTTATTTATCTGTGGGAACATGCTCGCGCTATTGGATTGTATAGCAGGAATCTTTTTGTTCCAGTACAAATTCACAGACTATGAGAATTGTTGTTTGAGAAGTTGTTGGAGGTTTTTCATAACCGATTTAAGAGTTACGATCTCCGGACTCTGTAATTTGATTTTTTGCGCCATTTCTGGAAAATATTAAGGATTTATGCCTGCACCTTCAAAAGCCTCTGCAAGTTGTTAAAGCAAGTGTCACAGAATATGTTACCCCAAGAAGTAATTGCATTACAACCAGCACAATTAAATTCTCCTCTATCGTTTTGGGTAATATCCGTCAATATCAAATACGTCGTGACCTTGATCAAGAATTTTGTCTACGTCGGGAATTCCTTTAATTTTATGACATAACTAGTGATCAGTGGGTTTCTAACATGTTACATTAGGTGTCTTACAAAATGTTAATACGTCTTATTCATCATTGCGCACCTTTAATCCCTCATGGGACATAGGGCGGAAACAGTTGCCCTCCAGCGGACTCTGTTTTGCGCGACAGCTTTCAGCTCCGACCAGGCTCCCCCAGTTGTTGAGGCTTCTGCTAGCAGGGTTCTCCTCCACGTTGTTCTAGGTCTTCCGACTCGACGGGATCCTTGCGGATTCCAGTCGAGGGCCTGTTTGGCTAGATTTTCGTTTTCGCGTCGCATGTTGTGGCCAACCTAATTCCAATTCCTTCGTCTGATTTGGTCGTCTATCCTTTCTTGGCCGGCACGGCGCCATAGTTCTTCGTTTGAAATTCTATCCTGCCAGCGGATTTTTAGGATACGACGCAGGCATCTCTTGATGAAGACTTGGAGTCGCCTTGTGATGAATTGGGTGACTTTCCATGTTCCGCAATCGTACAAATGTACTGCCTTAACGTTGGAGTTGAACAGCCACAATTTGGTGCTAGTTGAGATCTCCGTTGATCTTCATATGCGGAAGAGGCATGCATATGCTCCTCGTGCTTTATTTATTCTGGAACTGACATCTTCTTCTGCACCGCCATTTTCGGTAATAATACTACCGAGGTAGCAGAATTTATCGACCAGTTCCACGTCACGGTTATTCAGCGCAGTCCGTTCAATGGTGTTTGCATTTATCCTCATTTCTTTAGTTTTAGTTGGATTTAGCCTTAACCCTGCTGGACTACTTTCTGTTGCCAAATTGTTAATCATGTTTTTGAGGTCCTGGTGTCTGTGGGCCAGCAAACAGATATCATCTGCGTAGTCGAGATCCTTAAGGCGGTCTAACAAACCCCATTGTATGCCGCCTGTTCTACTATCTAGAGCGCCGACAAGGATGTCATTTATTACTATAAGAAACTAGCAAAAACCCGCGTGCGTTGCAACGCCTTTCAATGAAATAAGATTATGGGGACACAGTCTGCGATAGGAAAATGATATAGTGAAAAAAGAACAAATCTGGGAAAATTGATTTTGGGAGATGACCGCCATGGACCAAATGATATATTGAGTATACTATATTGCCTATGGTGTTCTACTTATCATACTCTTTCATTTGATACCCATGTCGAAGGGGTTGTAAAGAAAATATTAATACGCCCTCTTGAGATGGCGCTATGGACCAAACGATATATTGAGTATACTATATTGCATATGGTGTTCTACTTATCATACTCTTTCATTTGATACCCATCTCGAAGGGGTTGTGAAGAAAATGGTAATCCGCCCTCTGGAGATGACCGCCATTTACCAAACGATATATTGAGTATACTATATTGCTTATATTGTTCTACTTATCATAGCCTTTCATTTGATACCCATGTCTCGGGTGTTGTGAAGAAAATGGTAAACCGCCCTTTTGAGATGGCCGCCATGGACCAAATTATAAATTGAGTATACTATATTGCTTATGGTGTTCTACTTTTCATAGCCTTTCATGTGATACCCATGTCTCGGGTGTTGTGAAGAAAATGGTAACCCGCCCTCTTGAGATGGCCGCCATGAATCTAAAGACACAGTCTATGGCAATGTTCTTATAATGCCCTTTCATTTGATACCAATGTCGAGGGGGTAGTGAAGAAAATGATCATCCGCCCTCTTCAGATGACCGCCATGGACCAAACGATATATTGAGTATACTATATTGCTTATGGTGTTCTACTTATCATACCCTTTCATTTGAAATCCATGTCGAGGGGTGTGAAGATAATGGTAATCCAACCTCTGGAGATGGCCGCTATGGGCCAAACGATATATTGAGTATACTATATTGCTTATGTGTTCTACTTATCATACTCTCTCATTTGATACCCATCTCGAAAGGGTTGTGAAGAAAACGGTAGTCCGCCCGCTTGAGATGATCGCCATGGACGAACCGATATATTGAGTATACTATATTGCCTATGGTGTTCTCCTTGTCATACTCTTTCATTTGATATCCATGTCGAAGGTGTTGTGAAGAAAATGGTAATCCGCATTCTTGAGGTGGCCGCTATGGACCAAGCGACATATTGAGTATACTATATTGCTTATATTGTTCTACTTATCATACTCTTTCATTGGATACCCATTTCGAATGGGTTGTGAAGATAATGGTCATCTGCTCTCTTGAGATGACTGCCATGGACCAAACGATATATTGAGTATACTATATTGCCTTTGGTGTTCTACTTACCATACCCTTTCATTTGATATCCATGTCGAGGGGTTGTAAAGAAAATGGTAATCCGCCCTCTTGAGATGGCTGCTATGGACCAAACGCCTGCTTTTCTATTGAAATTTTGCTATAAACCTCACGGAGCCCGAGACCTTTCCTTCAGATATGAATTTTACACAGATGAAATGCCTCAAAGAACATGGGTCTTGCGTCGGCCGCCATGAATCGGTATATTGAGTCTACTACATTGCTTATTGTATTCTACTTATCATACCCTTTAATTTGATACCCATTTTGATAGGGTTGTGAAGAAAGTGGTAATCCGGCCTCTTTAGACGGCCGCCACGGATCTAAAGATATATTTTGTATACTACATTGCTTATTGTATTCTACTTATCATACCCTTTCATTTGATACCCATGTCGAGGTGGTTGTGAAGAAAGTGGTACACCGCCCTCTTGAGACGGCCGCCATGGATCATTTTAGTTTCAATAGCGTCATGGCCTACCTATTGTTTGACAGCTGCGTAAATTTGAAATTTTCATTAAATGTAATGATTCAATTTAATGACAATTTTACATTTGTCAAACAATAGGTAGGCCATGAAGCTATTGAAACTAAAATGAAGTGAAAATTCCTAAAATTACCATTTTTTTGTTTTTTCAGGCAATTTTTTAAATTTTTCTCTCCGTAAGAACCATCCTCGTACTTCAACGAATATTCAAAAAAAAAATTAGTCCAATAGGTCCAGCCGTTCTCGAGTTTTGCGCTTACCAACAAATTTAGCGATTCATTTTTATATTATAGATAGTAAAGGCGAGAGTAGGCATCCTTGTCGTACTCCTGAGCTCACCTCGAAGCTGTCGGATAATTTGCCATTATGGAGAACTCTGCATTTGGAATTGTTATAGGGCTTTTATCAATTCTATTATTTTATCAGGCAGTCCACGTCGCCGTAGCGCCTGCCATATAAGCTCCTATTGACCGAGTCGAACGCTTTCTCATAATCTACGAAAGCAAGGTAAATGGGGGATCGGAATTCAGTAGACTGCTGCACTATTATTAGTAATGTGTTGATATGTCCAATACATGAGCGGCCCTTCTTGAATCCGGCCTGCTGCCTCCTAAGCGTTCGGTCAACTGCCTCACTTATCCTAAATAGTAATATATGGGACAAAATTTTGCCCACTGTAGATAGTAAATACATGCCTCTCCAGTTGTCGCATATTGTTAGGTCCCCCTTTTTTGGTATATTGACTATGATACCTTCCTTCAAATCCTCCGCAAAGGTACAGGTGTTCCATGCTATTTCCAGGATTGGCTGAAGCGCATCTGCTATGAGGCTTGAATCGGCTTTCAACAATTCTGGCGGGATGCCATCTTTTCCAGCTGTTTTACCATTGGCCATCGCATGAATTGCGATTACTATTTCCGTCTTGGATCGGCCCCGGGTGGTGATCCTTATTGGCTGTGCATTGTTGCTGGTTTCCTGAGGTTCCTGTGTAAATGAACCATTCAGGACGGCGAAGAAGTAATCTCTCCATCTTTGGAGCTGCTCCTCGTCGCTGCACAGCAGCCTTCCATCCGCACTCTTAACGGCATGCTTTTTAGTAGAGTGCTTTCCCGTGAGCTGTTTAGTAATTTGGTACAGCACCTTACTGTTGCCTGGGTTTGCCGCGTTTTCCGCTTTTTCTGCGAGCTCATTTATCTGCTGCCTTTTATTACGCCGGACACTTCTCTTTACCTCCCGGTGTTATTGGGAGTATTCCCGTTCCAGTTGAAACGTCTTTCAGGTTCGCTTGTAGAGTTTACGTTATTTTTTAGGGCTCTCCTGCGTTCTATTTTTTGCCAGGTTGTGTCCGAGATCTAGTGTTGCTGGTTTCTTTGGACATATCCGATGCTCGTTTCCGCAGCCGTCAATATTGTGCCCTTTGTCCTACTCCATAGCTCTTCAATATTTGTGTCGTCAGAAACGTTGTGCTGGTTTAATATTTGTTGTAGGTTTCCAGCAAATTCCCGCTTTTTAACGCTCTCCCGCAGAAGATCTACGTTGAACCGTCTACGGTTTATAGCATCGCGTTGTACGTTTCTGATTGCGGCGATTTTAAGGCGAATAGTTGCTACTACCAAATAGTGGTCGCTTCCAGTGTCTGCTCCCCTGAAACTCCTGACATCCTCAAGGATAGTTTTCCATCTGCGGCTGACGGCGACATGATCTATCTGATTTCTCGTTCTACCATCGGGAGATACCCAGGTCTGTTTGTGTATCTTCTTGTGACAAAAGTAAGGGAGCTACAGAAGTCAACGAAAAGCTCACCATTGTTATTGGTAACTTGGCTTAGACCTTGATTTCCAATTGTTTGTTCAAGGCCGGTGTTGTCACGATCGATCTGTGCGTTTAAGTCACCCGTTAATACATTGATGTCTCCCCTTGGAATAGAGCGAAAAACCTCATTCAGCCGCAAATAGAACTCGTCTTTGATGTCATCTTCAGCGTCTTCAGTTGGAGCATAGCATTGGACTACCGTAGTACTGCTTAGTCTGGTACGCAGGCGCACGGTAATAATCCTCTCAGAAACTGGAGACCAGCTAATGAGGCTGGACCTGGCTTCTTTGGTGAGTATTACGCCAACGCCACTCCTACGGCTTTCAGTTTCGTTTCTACCAGAATATAAGAAGGACTCACCGTTTGGGCAGATATGTTCCCCCGCATCTGGCCATCTGGTCTCGCTAAGTCCCATGATCTTGATTTTATATCGAGTCATCTCGTTGAGGACTTCATCCAGCCGTCCCTCAGCCAGCAGTGTTCTCACATTCCATGATCCGATTCGTGTCCTTGTTCGAAAAGCAAAGGTCTTCGTCGTGTTATCCATCCGATTCCGAGGCATTGTTTGCCGATTCGTAGCAATGGTATTTTTTATGGGAGCTATCAAGACCCTCTCAACTACAGGCCTCGTAGATGAATTTTTCGTGGTGATGGTAATAGTCCCAAAAGTCACCGCACACCGGAGTAACATGGCGCGGAAGCCGTACGCGCAGAATTTTTGTGTTTATTTTTGCAGTAAAAAGTGATAAAATATTGTATTTTAACACTTTTAACTGCACTTGGATTTATCAGTGAATAGTTTTTTAGTGATTTCATTAAAAAATAAATAAAACAAATTTGGTGATTAAGTGTGTTTAAGTGTTCAAATTGTTAAGGCGATCAACATTTTTTCACATTCACGGTGTTTTTTCATGTTTATTTACGAAAAAAATGTTGAATATTTAATATTTTGTGTAGTTATGGAATTAAAAGTGATTTTAAAGTGATTAATACTAATATTATGATATTATTAAAAATATGGGTGCCGAAAAACACTTCTCTTATTCACTTTTCCATTCGCACTTTTCTGTACTTATATGTTTAGTAATAATTGCAAAATAAATTAATTAAGGACTTTAAAATCACTTTTAATTAAATAATCAGCATATTTTCCCTTAATATACACGAAAAAAAACACCGCGAATGTAAAATAAATTGATCACCTTAACAATTAAGACACCAAAAATACACTAAATCACTATTTTTTTATATTTTTTTTTATTAAATCACTAAAGAAATAATCACTGATAATCCTTGTATGGTTTAAAGCAATAAATTTCAATAATTTACCACTTTTTACCACAAAACTATAACGAAAACACTCGCGAACGTACTCTGCGCCATTAAATTCTCAGCAACTGTCAAATTTTGGGACTATTCTCAGCTATGGTTGTATTAGTGCCAGATAAAACTGCATGGCCTGTAGTTGAGAGGGTCTTGGAGCTATGGTTGCTAACCCTCAGCCCAACCGACTTAAACCTCTGTTTTGTGGCGCAGAGAGCTCGCCATTCGCCCGTCTCCCGTTAGCTCCTTCCGAAGAAGTACCCCAGGGTACCGCGGGGAGGTGGGATTAGGACTTGCTAACAGGCCTGCTAGGTGTTCGTCCGCAGTGACTTTTCTCGGGTTTGGGCAGAGGTGGAAAATCGGGTACCACCACTTTCCGAGGTCTTTGTTAGCCGTTTGCTCCGTTACTACGTCTGCTGTGGTTAAACTAGGGTCTTCTAGTCTAATTGTCAAAAACACGTGTGGCTTCGATAGCCTTGTACAAATTATCAGTGCGGCATGCGTGCACGACAAACATAAAGAAGCTGTGGATAGAGCCACGACAGATATTTTTCAACTGATAAAATCTTTTGTGCAATTAGGTCCAACGAAAAATATTTATAAATTGCGAACCGAAATTTTAAAAAGAGTCACATATTTTGTACAAGATTGAACAGGCGAAGGAAATGGAATTGGGCTAGCTACACCTTGCGACTCAAAAACGAAAATCCGAAAGGATCCCGTCGAGTCGGACAACAACAACAACTGGGAGATCCTGGTTGGAGCTGAGAGCTGTCGCGCAAAACAGAGTCCGCTGGAGGGCACACAAGTGGCGCTGTTTCAGCCAATCAGAATCAAGCAACGTCCAATATAAGTGTAGTGTATACACAAATTATTTATTTATTTATTTATTTGCCAAACAAGGCATACTTAAACCTATACAGAATTATACAATGCATTTAGGACTAAGGTACAAAGTCGACTTAAGTCTATGCTTATTTATGGTAGTAATTGTGATGTTAGGAGGGATATATTTTTTTGTTTAAAGTATTTTTATTTTAATGTGGGGTGAGAAGCAAGCACTGTGACTGTTAAAAGTCATACAACATCTGTTGACGGGTTCGTTCTTTGCATATTCTGTCCGAGGGTATTCTTTAAGCATTTTGGTATGCCTATTGTGACGAACTTCGGTATTGAACATGATTCTATCGGACAGGAACTGCACCTTAACTTTATCGTTTAGGACGTCCAAAGTTAAGCACGAGATAAGCACTTTCCTCCTATGTGACAGCGGCATGAGTTCTAACTTCTTGAGTCTGTCCGTGTAGGGCGGTAAGTTGAAAAAGTCGTGCGGGTCGTGTAGGTTTCTCAGAGCGAAGAGGAGAAATTTCTTCTGTATTGATTCCAACCTGCTGCTGCTTACATGGAATATAGGGTCCCAAATCGGGCACGCATATTCCAAGATAGGGTGGACGAGCGAACAGAAAAGAGTTTTTGTGACCCGAACGTTATTGAATTCTCGGGCTCTTCTCTTTATAAAGCCCAGAAGCTTGTTGGCTCTTGCAGCAATATTATCGTAGTGCAAGTTGAAATTTAATTTATTTTCTAGAACAATACCTAGATCTACAACTTGATCGACACGGTCTAATGCCTTGTCATTGAGATAATATTCCTGTAGCTGGGTGTTTCTTTGGCGGGAGAAGGTAATAACATGACATTTGCTGATGTTTAGTTCAAATTTATTGGTAGTACACCAGTCTTGCAACGCGTTTAGCTTTGTTTGAAAAAAAGTTACGTCGACCTGGGACCTTATGACATTATAAATTTTGAGGTCGTCGGCATAGAAGAGATGCGGAATATTTTCTAGTGTATCCGACAGGTCTGAGATAAATATATTTAATAACAGAGGGCCTAGATGCTATCCATGCTACCCTGAGGGACCCCGGAAGTTACTGCTATTTCTTTTGACAGAAATCCTTGGAATCTGACAACCTGAGTTCTGTTGCCGGGATATGATTTAATCCATTGATATTCCAAATTTTAGTAGTTTTTACTTAAAATATGGTGATCAACACGATCAAAGGCTTTGCTGAAGTCAGTATAGACCGTACATATTTGATGACCACTCTCCATAGCACATAGCAGATTGGAGGTTAGAATCATAAGGTTTGTAATAGTTGATCGTCCCTTTCTGAAAGCATGTTGCTGTTCATTAAGACATGGGTCGATTAGAGGGGCAATCTTATCGTAAATAAGTTTCTCGAAAAGTTTAGGAATCGTTGATAAGATGACAATACCTCTGTAGTTATCCACCGAGTGCTTAATAGATGTTTTATGAATCGGAGTAAGATAGGATTTTTTTCATATCTTAGGGAACTTTCTTGTCGATAACGATTTGTTGAAGATAATATGGAGGGGAACCAAAATTAGATATGAACAGCCCTGCAAAAACAAAGGAGGCAGGTTCTCAGGACCATGACCTGAATTATAAAATGGTTGCAATAGTATCCATGTAAAATTGTGCAGTTTTTTCACTCTGCTGTATAGTCGCTGTTTTTGACTTACGAGGTAATAGAACTTAAGCCATGATATGTACCAAATGTCAAGTAGAACAAACTATGATTGTTACATACGGTGAAAAATTATTTATTGAATCGTCGAAGAGAACCTCAAGCCCACAACAGTTTGTGTTGTATCACAAATGAACGTTTTATGTATTTATGTACAGTTATAGAAGATCTTCCCGAGGAATACTTTCTAAGTGTATATAACTCTATAAGATCAATAAATTTATTCAAATTTTATAATCAAATATTTTTTTAAATTGAGGAATTCCTGGGCATTATCTATTTGGAATAATTAGAATATTTGGAATTGTCCTTTTGAATAAAAAGAACAGTCCATTCATTGTAGTTGTCAGAAATTTGATTTTTTGAAATAACGTTTTTTTATGTTTTGAAAAGTTAAAGAAAGTTTTTAAAACCAAAAAAGTTTTTATTTATTTTATGAGTTTTTTTTCGACTTACGGTCTTGTTCTTTTGGAACAATATTAGGAACTACTAGAACAACCTATAACGATCGCCAAAAGTTTGATTTTTGAAAATAGCGGTGCCAGGGGGAAAACGGAGTGTTCATGAGAACCGTTTTTTTCGCGACCCGTTTTTGGTAACTGATTTCAGAAATACGGTAATCTCACGGAAATCTCAAATTATCAAACAAAACTCGCCTTGTCAAACAATAAATTCTATTTATTATAATTCCAACTAATAATTTTATTATAAAATCACAAGATGAACTTAATATTTCAAAAATCAAAAAATATTCAAAAGAAAAAATCAAAGGTTGTGCGCATATCAAAAAAACTGTGTGGAAAGCTTGCGTGTTCTATATCAATATCAAAAAATGTGAGAGAGATTTATCCAAGTATTTTTCTCATATATATATCAAATGTCTACGTGATTTTTGCAAGCTCTCCGTTACATCGAAAAAATTCCCCTTATAAAATTCTTATTCGATCCCTCCACCATTCGCTCTTTTTTGCAGCTTTTAAGAGAATTTACGATCGAGAGCTTTTACAAGTTGGTAAAGCTCACGATCGAGAGCTGTCAAAATATCTTAAAAGTTTATTGTGTTGTGGTGGCGGAGGATAATAATAAGCATTTTATAAGGGTAAGTAATATTATTAATTAAATCTAACAAGTAAAAACTAATTTACTTTAAGGTGAAATTATGCAAATGTTTTAATCGTAATGTGACTATCTGTTGGTTAATGGTTTTTCTTTAATGTTTACATTTAAGTGTTGTTTATGTCAAATGTGAGGTTATGTATTGTTTTTTAATTTGTTGATGTTTATATTTATTTGTTTACTGTGTCTGATAAGATACTAATTTCTAATTTTAATTATAATTTTAGGTTGAACCGGTGTGCAAACTGCAGGAATTGTGATAGCTGCTAGGCTCCAGGAATTGTGATAGCTGCCAACCAGGTGAGTTTATTAATTATGATGACCCTTATTAATGTTTCCTTTTATTGCTTTTTAGGTGGATCCTGAACATGCTCCCGGTCCTTGAATCCTGTGGATTCGAAATGGATGCCTGCAAGGACAACTTTTAATAATGTTTTATCAAGATGATAAAAAGACTGGATTCGAAAGGATAAAAGGACGGGAGGAAAGGATATAAAAGGACGGGAGGCACGGTATGTGATGTGTGATAGATTAAGAAGGTGTAGGGCTTGTGTTGGTAAATTCCGGTTCTACTGGCAGCAGACACAATTTTGTAATTGGTCTTTTAAATGTGTTATCCTTGGTTTTTATAGTAGCCACCCTCACTAGGTTGTCTGCCCCCGGATGTGTCTCCACAATCCTGCCAGTAAGCCATTTTGTTGCCGGTAGTTTCTCGTCTTTGACGATCACCATTTGTCCGACTTCTAAATTTTTAACCCTTTCCGACCATTTGGGTCGCTGCTGTAGCTGGGATAAATATTCTGATTGCCACCTCTTCCAAAAGGATTGTGTTAGTTGAGTGAGGTATTGCCATCGTGAAAGTGAGTTCAACTTGTAGTCTAACATTGATGGCTCCGGTAATGCCAATGGAGCCTCTTGGATTAAAAAATGACCCGGTGTTAGCGTTGTCAAATCACTCGGGTCATCTGTTACTGGCGTAATCGGTCTAGAATTGAGGCACGCCTCAATTTGCGCGGTCACTGTTGTAAACTCTTCATAAGTTAGGGTAGTACCGGTCAGAACTCTACGTAGGTGATGCTTTGTGGCCTTGACCCCGGCCTCCCATAAACCTCCAAAATGAGGTGCCGATGGAGGTATGAAATGCCAATTTATTCGTAATGGAGCGCTTATTTGTGGAATATCTGAGGTTAATTGTCTTATATGTTGATTGTATTCTTTATCAAGCGTCTTACTGGTTCCAATGAAGTTAGTGCCATTGTCCGAGTAAATGTCAGAGCACATTCCTCTTCTACTAACAAATCTTTTTAGGGCTGCATAGAATGCGTCAGAAGTTAACTCGGAGACAACCTCGATATGTATGGCTCGGACAGCTAGACATACAAAGATCGCTAGATAGCCCTTGTAGGTTTTTTGACCTCTACCTTTGGATGCTCTTATATTAAACGGTCCACAAAAATCCACACCAACATGGGTGAATGGTCGAGACATTCTAGTTCTTGGCGCTGGCAAATTTCCCATCAGTTGTGTTAGTGGCGCTGCCCGTTGTTTTACGCAGGTTATACATCTGTAAATTTCTCGCTTGATGGCGTTCCTGGCATTTAAAATCCAAAATGTTTTCCTAAGTAGTCCGATCATCAACTGTGTTCCACCGTGTAAGGTTCTAGCGTGCATGTCTCTGATGATGAGTGTAGTGAGCGAATGATTCGGACTTAAAATCACCGGGTGCTTCTCGGACCACGCAGATTCGAAGCTTCTAAACGTCCTCCAACTCTCAAAATTCCATCCTTGTCGATGAAGGGCATCAAACCGTTTAATTTTCCCTTTACGATTTTTTCCAAGCGTAGTGCCTTCAATTCTTCTACAAAGTCTTCGGCCTGGGCGTCCTTCACCCAATGCATCAGGGCCTTGTGTAACTCGGAAGTCGTTAACCAGGGCGACGAGCAACTATGAATTCTCTGACACTTGGCAATGAAACGAAAACAAAAACAAGAAACTCTTAATAATGTGGTAAGACTTGAGTATTTATTAACTAATTTTGTGGTATCTGAATTGGTTTATATGGAGAGATAGACCTTAACATTCTTTCTTTCTTCTAATTGTGTGCATTCCATCTCCTTTAGGGTTGGCCAGTAGGTTTCCGATTGTCTGAGCCACTTCGGTCCATTCCACCATAGTGAATGCTGCTCTAATTCTGTCGGTGACGTGCCACGAGACGCGCAATCTGCTGGATTGTCTTCTGAAGGGACAAACTTCCAAGCTGTACAGTCCGCCGTACTTTGGATTTCTGACACACGGTTCGCTATGAATGTCTTCCATCTTGATGGATGAGCCTTTATCCAGGATAAAACAATAGTAGAGTCGCACCATAGAGTAAGATGAATTCGATCGATTTTCAATGCCTTTTTTATAAGTTTAAATACGCGAATCAATAGAACAGCTCCGCATAATTCAAGGCGTGCTAATGATATCTGTTTTGTGGGAGCCACCTTTGTTTTCGATGTTATTAGTCTTGTTATGATGTTTCCCGAATCGTCTATAGCCCTTGCATAAAATACAGCTGCATATGCACGAGTCGACGCATCACAAAACCCATGAAGTTCAATATCGTTCGTAGTGGTGTGCAACCATCGCGGTATTTTGATACGTTCGATCTGTTTCAAATCATTTTTAAGATTCAACCAAGCTTCTGCTATGGCTTGTGGTACATCTTCGTCCCAATCGGTTCCTGATAACCACACCGATTGCATCAAAATTTTTGATCGTATGACAACCGGTGCTAGTAGTCCTAATGGATCAAATAACCTTGAAATTTGTGATAATAATTCCCTTTTCGTAATTTGTTTAGAATGTGCTTCAAAATTTATTTTGTAAGAGAACGCGTCTGTTTTAGGACACCAAAGCACCCCAAGTGTCTTAATGCCCTCATCAAATTCGATGTTGTGGATCTGACTAATTTCCTGATCTTCAATAGGAATGTTGGTTAGTAGATTTGCATCGTTCGTCGTCCACTTTCGCAAATTGAATCCTCCAGATCTTAATAAGGCAATTAATTCAGTTTGAAGGTTTATCGCTTCAGTTATGGTGTTGGCTCCTGTCAACAAATCGTCAACATAAAAATCTGTTTTGAGTACTTGTGATGCAGTTGGGAACCTGCTTGCTTCGTCGTCTGCGAGTTGGTATAAAGTTTTTATTGCCAAATAAGGTGCACAGGCTGTGCCGAATGTGACGGTGTTCAAACAAAAATCTTGGACGGTGTTTGTTGGTTATGGCCTCCACAGAATGCGCTGATAATCTGCATCTTCCACATCTACAAGAATTTGCCGATACATCTTCTCGACGTCAGCGGTGAAGACAAACTTATGTTTACGCCATCTAAGAAGAATGTTCAACAAATCATCTTGAAGTTTTGGCCCAACCATAAGTGTCTCGTTCAACGATGGTCCATGTGTTGTCTTCTGTGAAGCATCAAACACAACCCTCAATTTAGTGGTTGTGCTTTCTTTGAAGACAGCGTGATGTGGCAGGTAATATGATTCGTAATATGTTTCATTTTTTGTACTTATTTTTACCTTTTCCGTAGATTCTGGGATTCGACGCATGTGGTTCAATTGTTCATACTCTGCTATACATTTTGCATACTCGTCGTGCATGTGAGGTGCCTTGTTGAATCTGGATTCAAGGTGATGAAATCGTCTTAGCGCTGTTGCACGTGAAGACCCAAGTGATGGACGCTGCTCATTTTTAAATGGTAATCTGACGGTGTAACGGCCATCAGTTTCTCTTTTTACAGTTTTTGTGTAAAATGTTTCACATGCTTGTTCTTCCAGAGTCATATGTCGTTCTGCTTGAACTTCCTCGATCTCCCAAAATTGTCGTAGATCCTGCTCCCATTGAGTGTACGAATGGCAGCTCACAGTTCGATTGGTTGTTGAGGGTGATGATATCTCTCCTGAAATTATCCATCCCAACGTGGTGTTCTGTGCTATAAGATTTCCAGTTTTCAGTTTCTTTAATCCTTCCAGTAATATTTTGCAATATATGTCTGCTCCAATAAGTATGTCAATTTTGCCTGAAGTAACAAATTGAGGATCCGCCAAACAAAGTTGCTTCAATTGCGACAAGTCATCATCGAGTCTTAGCCTTTGAGGTGGTAGGATGCCAGTTATAGACTTGATTATCAAAGCGCTTGCCATTACTTGATTGTTATCATGTATTGATTTGATAGTGAACCTTGCCGAGCTCTTCCCAACGCCAGTCTTCTGATTTCCTACTCCGTAAATGTCCATGTGAGTGCGTAGTCTTTCCAGCCTCAATGATTGTGCAAGGCGTTCAGTCAGAAATGATAGCTGAGATCCTTGATCTACCAAAGCACGCGCCACTACTTCTTGCCCACACGGAGAACAAATACGAACGAGTGCAGTGGCTAAAAGAACTTCCGGTGAAGAATTAAAACTCTCGACATGCAGTGAATTCACGTCGCCCTTGATCGGAATTGATTCGCTGCTGGAATTCGAAACTAATTTATTGGATGTTGCCAGATGCGATGTCGTTGCTATGCAGTCCTCGGATGTTGCAGGAGGAGCTGCAGTTGTAGTAAAACTTGTAATGACACTTTCACTATGTAGCAGCGTATGATGCCTATGCTTACAATGAAAGCAAGAGTGCATGCTGGGGCACGATGAAGCCTTGTGTCCTTGCCGTAAGCAGTTAGAGCACAGTCCCTTTTTTGCGACAATATTTCTTTTTTCCATATGGGTCATTTTTAAAAATTGCTCACATGTCCTTATGCTATGGTTACCTGAACATAGTGTACACCTAAATCCTTGTGAAGTATAAAATGATTGCCTCATTCCACTAACTTGTCTTGGAACGACATTAGTCTTCTTGTTATTTGTACCTAAAGCCTCAAGAGTTCTAAATTGACTTTCTAAAAACACCTTCAATTCTTGATATGTAGGGAAGTCCGTTTTGGCTCCAATGCTCTGTTCCCACAAGCGTTTAGTTTCATTGGGTAATTTTTCGCTGATAACGTAAGTAATTATGGTGTCCCAAGAATCAACGTCAATATGTAGATTTCGCAATGCTTGCAAAGTTTCATTCGTTGTATCTAAAAGATTACGGATGTTGATTGCCGAATCCTGTGAATATACTGTCTGTCCAAATAATGTCTTCAATTGGGCCTTGATTAACAATCGTTTATTATTGTAGCGTTCATTTAGAGCTTTCCACGCTGGCATATAATTAGCTTCTATTATGTTGAAGTGTTTTAATAATTGTTCTGCCTCTCCTTTCAGTGTCGATCGCAGGTAATGTAGTTTTTGGACGCTCGAGATCTTATTATTTTCATGGATCAATGTCACGAATAGATCACGGAATGAAGTCCATTCATTGTAACTTCCACTAAAGATAGGAAGATTGATCCGTGGTAACTTAATGCCTTCACGATCTGCTTGTACTTCTCTTTCGTTTAAGGGTGGTGGATTCGAAGGTCCTGCTAGTGGGAGCGAAGTTCCTACTGGGTGTAGAGTTTGGAATTCGTCCTGTATTTCCGCTTTTCCAAGTATATACCGCTCGTGCATTTCAGTCAAGAGGTCATCTTCAAAGTATTTGCTTGCCTGCGTGGGTAACTTTTCAAACGAGTCTTTGGCAGGAACAAGCTCACGGTGACGCGATTTAAATTCTTGCCAAAATTCATTTAAGGCTTCTAAGCGAGCATCAAAATAGGATTTTGTTTTTCTGGTCTTAGAATCCTTTTTGAAATTGCGTACGCATTTCAGGATGTTTTCGTACGTCTCGAATTGTTCCGCGATCAACATTTCGAAAGTCGGCAAATCCATATCGAAATTGAATGTGCATGCACTCATATATAACAATATAAATAATAAATTGGGATAGACTCACCGGATGAAATCCTTTCTCTTAAAATTTCAAGTCAATGTGTGTGGTGGACGGGTTGTATGCAGGAACTATAAGTATTTTAATTATATGCCCTTTTACTCCTTCGGGATCACTAGCTTTGTCCACTAATTTCTTATTAAGTCACTGTTTTAGTTAAATCAATTAACAAATCACTGTTTCAGGTTCTGATCGTAAAGCCTAGTAGAACACCGTTATTTTCAAGCTTATAAATTCTAAAATACACTATTGACGGACACTGTGATATTCTAAACGATAAATTCTAACCGACACTTATATTCAATTCTAAAGGGCACTGTTATTCAAAATGATAGAATCTAACCGGCACTTATATTCAATTTTAAAGGGCACTGTTATTCAAAATGATAGAATCTAACCGGCACTTATATTCAATTTTAAAGGGCACTGTTATATTCAAAATGATAGAATCTAACCGGCACTTATATTCAATTTTAAAGGGCACTGTTATATTCAAACTAATAGATTATAACCGACACTGTTATATTCAATTCTTCTTGTTAAAGGACACTGTTATATTCAAATTCAATTCTAAAGGGCACTGTTATTCAAACTAATAAATTCTACACGACACTGTAATATTCAATTCGATATGATATTTTAATATTCAATTTACACCCTCTCAACCCGTTCTAATGCACTCAAATCACTTTTTTATACATGTATTATGCTCCCTTTGTTCTCAAATCTAGACACTCAACTTCGTTTTTTAATCTAATTTATACACTGTTTTTAATAACCACCTTTTATGCACCTTCACTTTTTAGGTTTTTAATCAAAATCCGGCTCGAAGGACCAATTTTATGTTCATGAGAACCGTTTTTTTCGCGACCCGTTTTTGGTAACTGATTTCAGAAATACGGTAATCTCACGGAAATCTCAAATTATCAAACAAAACTCGCCTTGTCAAACAATAAATTCTATTTATTATAATTCCAACTAATAATTTTATTATAAAATCACAAGATGAACTTAATATTTCAAAAATCAAAAAATATTCAAAAGAAAAAATCAAAGGTTGTGCGCATATCAAAAAAACTGTGTGGAAAGCTTGCGTGTTCTATATCAATATCAAAAAATGTGAGAGAGATTTATCCAAGTATTTTTCTCATATATATATCAAATGTCTACGTGATTTTTGCAAGCTCTCCGTTACATCGAAAAAATTCCCCTTATAAAATTCTTATTCGATCCCTCCACCATTCGCTCTTTTTTGCAGCTTTTAAGAGAATTTACGATCGAGAGCTTTTACAAGTTGGTAAAGCTCACGATCGAGAGCTGTCAAAATATCTTAAAAGTTTATTGTGTTGTGGTGGCGGAGGATAATAATAAGCATTTTATAAGGGTAAGTAATATTATTAATTTAATCTAACAAGTAAAAACTAATTTACTTTAAGGTGAAATTATGCAAATGTTTTAATCGTAATGTGACTATCTGTTGGTTAATGGTTTTTCTTTAATGTTTACATTTAAGTGTTGTTTATGTCAAATGTGAGGTTATGTATTGTTTTTTAATTTGTTGATGTTTATATTTATTTGTTTACTGTGTCTGATAAGATACTAATTTCTAATTTTAATTATAATTTTAGGTTGAACCGGTGTGCAAACTGCAGGAATTGTGATAGCTGCTAGGCTCCAGGAATTGTGATAGCTGCCAACCAGGTGAGTTTATTAATTATGATGACCCTTATTAATGTTTCCTTTTATTGCTTTTTAGGTGGATCCTGAACACGGAGTTTTCCGTTTTTTCACGAATTGTTTGGAAAATACAAAAATATCGTTTCGGTACAAGATTATAACCACCTGGAAAAACTTTCAAAATTATAATTTATAAAAAACGGGTGGTCCGTTTTAAAAGGTTGGAAATTCGACATTTCCATAAACTTTGCATGAGACCTTGTCATGAACAATCAAGCGGGCGGAACGTCAAAGAAAAACAAAGGAAAAACCAGCGCCGGTGTTAGCTTGATGCACATCAGGGTAGATGATGCTACACCACAATAGGGGCTGGTGTAGCTGCAACTACCCCGATTTGCGTTCAACTGGGGGCCTCGGTAGCTTAGAGTGTAAAGCCCCCATACACGGTCAAATCGGATGTATATCCATGCTGTACAACCAAAAATGTGATATCCCACAACTGTGCTTTTTGGTTTTACAACTTCATTTTATGTGCGGTCGCGAAAGGGTTAACATGGGTAATAACCAGCAGCTAAAATTATTGTTATCAACGATGGTGATAGACATTTTCTCCGAAGATAAAAATGCAAGAAAAAGAGGAAGTCTATGGACCAAAGAATGGCTCTTGAAACGGTAAAAATATGTTCACAGTAACTTATTAAAAGAGTTACAAGAGACATCCATTAGGGATTTAAAAAATTTCCTCAGAATGGATGAAAAAAAAAATACTATAAATTATTGGGATTAGTGACAACTCTCATGAAAAAATAAAATAATATGATGAGAGATAAAATTTAACCGATGTTTTGAAGATCTTAAATATTTAACCGCAATATCTCCTCAGAGTTTAGGAGTAATTATAATGGAAACGTGTGAAGCAACATAACAGAGTCATGAAATTTGCAATAATATTCAAGAATGATTTTTGTTGTATCTTTATCTCAGAGATGGACAACATCAAACAACAACCTTCCTTCTTCACGCTCTTGCGGCAGTGAGTTGCGTTCGTCCTACTCGCTTTTTCGGCTTCCAAGTGCCAGGCTCTGCTTTACCTGCTCTTTACCTAAAAAGGTAATATTTTCCCTACCTAAAGGGTTATGTAAGTTTTTTTTACGTAAAAACCTGTAATGGAATAAATTAAATGATGCATTTTTTGAGTGTAAATTGACCTATTTTCGTAGAAAAGGAGATATATTTCTGCAAATTTCCGAATATTTAACAACAGCCCGAAACAAAAAGAAATAATTTTTTTTTCGATTTGCCAAGTTTGGGGATGTTTATGTTATCAGAGATTTTAGAATTGTAGAAATGACATTCACAAGAATAATTTACTCTTTGCGGCTCACGAATAATCCATTAAAATTTATTTAAATAATAGCTTTATTCGAAATTAAATAAACGAGAGGATTTCATTAAAAGTAAACTTCTGAAGGAAGTTTATTGAACTAAAGAAGGATGAATTATAACCAGGAATCGAAACTGTTATAACTTACAATAGAAAAAATCAGAAATTAATACTTATTTTGAGTTATATGACAACATTAGCAGTTAAATTTTAGCAAAAATAATAAGTTATTTTTAACTATAGTTTTTAATTTACAACAAAAGAAATATTATTTGAAAACATTTCTTTAGAATGCAATCATATATTTTTTATTTAATTTAAAGGATTTCATATTTTATAAAGACTTTGTTTCTTCTTTTTTGAAATCCAAAAGTTCATTGTAGTCCAGTGCAATTAGTAAATGAAATTGCATTTCATGATGTACGAATTTCTTTTTTGGAATTTGTTCGGGTACATCTCACAATGTTAAAACCAAGTTTGTGGGGTCGCAGTGTGTTGGGAAAAGCCGCCATCTTGAAAAAGAGGTAGAGGTCGTTATACTAAATAAATAGTTTCCATGCAATGATAGCTAAAATGATCACTGGAGAATAAAATTATCTACAAAATGAGCCCTCTACGAGGTCTGTCAGTTGATTTGGCTCAAAGTTATGGCCGCTCGAAGTTCAACCTTGATCATGTGGTTGAGGTCGAATGCAGTTTTTTGCGATTAACTCGTAAGATATTAATTTGTGTGTGTTAATGACGATTACCAAACTAAAAGTGCTAGTAATTACCTTTAGAATAAGCCGTTAGTCGTCGTTCTCGCTTGTATAGTTTGCGAGTAATCCAACGCCAAAGTTCGTACTGTACGGGCCTGAAATAACTGATAACGCCATTTTTTTTAATGTCTCGTTAACGGTTGCTCATATGATGATGTAGTAAACAGCAGAAATACGTGCATTAAAATATCTTTCAGATGGGCTATTGGCCAAAGCTCTATATCGTTTCATGTCCGCGACATAGCGGGTGAAAAGTCAACCGTGAAGGTTGTGACACTTCTCGAGGAATAACTCGCTTCCAGCCAGTTTCGGGTGTCGTATGAATTAGAATTTTATGTAACGCCCTGAATTTTCTATATTTTAATTTATTGAACAAAATTAAAATAATGGGAAATAGTAGCTAAGAATCATCACTCAGGGGAGAAACGGAATAATGATCGACATCAGTTGACGGTGGTAAAGACAAGGTCTGGCACGTGCTTGTCTTATATTGTCGAAGGAGTAAGAGAAATTCAGAGTACCGTCATCAGCGAAGCAGTGAAGTGGGTTGGAGGGGATTGAGAGCAGATCATTAATGAAGATTAGAAAAAGTGCGGGTGAGAGAATTGACCCCTGGGGAACTCCGGTCGTAATGACATGTGGGTTGGATTCGACGCCATCCAATACTACCTTTATTAGGCTGGTCGTCCACTGGAAGCGTTTTCGAGCGGCTACGCGCTTCGGCTTCATGAGCGGCTACCGGCGGCTACAAGCGGCTATGAGATACGCATCTACACGCTACAGGGGTCGTCCACTGCAAGCTTTTCAAGCTGGTCAGTTTGAAGTGAATTTGACATAATAATTTTTATTCCAGGAGAGATAATTGATAATTATAGGGAGTGTAATTATCGTAGAACCTACTGTCAAGGATTAAATTGTGGCTTCTGATGGTGCCTACCTACAGTAAAAATTTCATGAAAAAATAATGGTAACTTTTCGAGTAAATCTCAAAAATGAAAAACACCTATTTCATGAAAAAAGGTTGAACAAGGCCCACAGTGCTCCTAGAATTTTTTTATAAGCCTAATTTATTCGCAAAGAGTTGCTCTACAACTCCATTTTCATGAAATGTATGATAGGTTTGATTGAACAACTTAAAAACCCGTTTGAAAACCGAAAATTGAAAAGTTATCATTATTTTTGCCTGTAGATAGGCACCATCAGAAGCCACAACTTAATCCTTGACAGTAGGTTCTACGATAATAAATTACACTCCCCATAATTAAATGTTAAAAAAATGGTAATTTTTAACGGTTTTTGAATTTTTCTGCAAAAAGCTGTTGACCGATTTCAATGGTGCAAAACTCGTATTTTTCGTCTTTTTAAACACAATTATGTAGTATTTTTTGTTTTCCAAAACAAAATTTTTTTCCTACCAAAAAAGTGAAAAAACTTGTTTTCGCTACTATTATTAACTTTTTTCCATCTGTTCCCCTCGACCAATTTATCCAAAACACATTCATTGAATTCCTACGATTTTTATCTTAATTATAGCGTCAAGAAATCGCAGGGTAGATTTATTTTCTTTTTTATTTTAAATATATGTAGAAGGCTTTGGAGAAAATTATTTCCTGATTCGAGCGGCTACGCGCGACCGATCCAAAATAATTTGGATTCGCGCGACACGCTCGAATAGTCGCTTGCAGTGGACGATGTTTGTATGAAACTCTTTATGTTGGATCTGTCGCGCATAGCCGCGTGTAGCCGCTCATGTAGCCGAAGCGCGTAGCCGCTCGAATACGCTTCCAGTGGACGACCAGCCTTAAACGGCCTGAAAGAAAGCTCTTAATCCAGTTCCTTAGAACCAAGTGTATACCAATAGCTTGGAGTTTATTCAACCGAGCTTGGTGCCATACTCTGTCAAAAGCCTTTGATATATCTAGAGCAGGCAGACTAGACTCGCCAAAGCTGTGAATGCTTTGGTTGATACGCTCGGTTAAACACACAAGAAGATCGCCAGTAGACCGTTTTGGTCTGAAGCCGTATTGCCTGTCGTGTATAATTTGGATGGATTCTAGATATTTCATCAGCTTTTTATTGATTATTGTCTCTATGATTTTGGAGAGAACAGAAGTAATTGCTATTGGGCAGTTTAAGGGGTCGCTGGCTTCACCTTTTTTTTGGGATTGGCTGAACATGAGCTAGTTTCCAAGAGTCGGAATACACTCCGGAGAAGTAAGACAGGGCAAAAAGTTTGCGCAGAGGATTAGCCAAAGGTGAGGCACATTTTTTAAGTACCATAGGGGGGATTTTTTTCGGGGGCCAGTGGATTTATTGACGTCGAGTTCTTTGAGACACGTAAACACCTCGCGAGTCCTGAAGTGACCTCCGTCCATTGTGTGGGTGGTATTCTCGAGAGTGGGGGTTACATAGCAGCATCGGGTAAAGAAGAATGTAGTGACCGCGTAAACTTAATTACCAAGTATACGCAAAGTCACACAACAACCTCCCACACGATAAACACGATCAATCGGAACACTGCAACGATCACCGAACTCAAAGTTCAGTGATCTTGCCGTTTTCCGTTCCGTCCCGATCGTGTGGTCAAATATCACATTTCCGGCATCTTCGATCTTCCTTCTTCTCCTCGTGCACGACTAGATCGAACCATTAAAAGAAGCCGTCGCGAAATTTAATACCTATATGTATATACAATTTTACACCTATATGTACAGGGTGCGCCAGAGAAACTTACTTATTGGAAAGGTCAATAAAAACAAAAGTACTTCAGTTATTGTTTTAACTTTTTTTTTATTTGAGAATACAATATCCCAATTTTTTTTTCATGCAGTCTTGAAAATGACATCGGATAAATGGCGACCCCCATAGCGCATACACTGATGAAGTCGATTTTTTAAATTCGTATCCACTCTTTGCAGCGTATCAATCGGTAAATTGGCAATGGCGTCGCGAATGTTGTTGTTGAGGTGTCCTGTGGTCCGTGGTCGATCGACATAAACCAGGGATTTCAAATAACCCCATAAAAAGAAATCGCATGGAGTCAAATCTGGAGAGCGTGCCGGCCATTGGAGATCGCCTTTGAGAGAGATGAGGCGGTCGGGGTGATGTTGTCGCAACAAATTCATTGAGTCTCGTGCTGTGTGTGCTGTGGTCGGACAGTGGTGTCAGAAATTCCCAAAGCAGCTACGTGTTTGCGAGCCGAACGCCGGGGAGAACGCACAACTGACTGCCTCACTCTTTCGATATTTTCCGGATTTCTGATGGTCCGTTGAAGTCAATTTCTGGGTTTAGCGACACTTCCACACTCCCGAAATGAGTTAACCCACGACAGAATCGAATTACGGTCAGGAACGAGTCTGTGAGGAGGAATTTCAAAGCGAGCGCGGAAGGCACGTTGCGTAGCAACAACTGAGCGACCGTTAGAAAAGAAGCTCTCGACTGCGAAGGCCCGCTGCTCTCTAGACCAGAGCATGATGGCAACTGACTGGAGGTAAAAACAAATTTGGGAACTTCCCCTTCCAGATGCGCCCCCTCGCGCTCCTCTACCCGCCTAACTCACCGCGCGGGAATTTTTTCAAATAAGTAAGTTTCTCTGGCGCACCCTGTATATAATTGAAATTTAATACCTATATGTATATCGAGGGTTTCCTGCCAAAAGGGCGTATCAACCAAAACATGGATTTAGATGATTCAATAAAAACATTTAAAAAATCGGTGTATTTTTTTTTTCATATTGCTTATCGTCGAAAATAAATGTTTTTCGGCGTATGTTTTGGATACTTTTATTCACTTGATGGATACGACCAGGATGGATCCGATCTGACTCTAAGAAAAAGTTATAAGCCCAAAATCGCGATTTTGTGGATACGCCCTTCTGGCAGGAAACCCTCGATATAATACCAATATGTATTTGATTACAGCAAAATATTCAAATGTGCGAAATATTACCATTAAATATGTTTGATCTGGTTATTAATTCATTGAATCAATATCGCGTCAATAATTCAAGGTTATCGCAGGAATTAATTTTGTGGTGGTGATTTAAATTCATGATTTTGAAAATTTACAAAATATCGTTAAAAGCCTCTCGATTGCTCAAACAACAAATACAGCAGTTATAATTTTTTTTTTTTCCTTTAACAAATCTTTTTTTCTACTCAAAGTGTGATTTTTTTAATAGTTGATGAGATTTATCGATATAAAAATGGAAACAACAGGAATAAGAATTAATCTATAATATAAAAATGAATCGCTAAATGTGTTGCTAAGCGCAAAACTCGAGAACGGCTGGACCTATTGGACTAATTTTTTTTTCGAATATTCGTTGAAGTACGAGGATGGTTCTTACGGAGAGAAAACTTTAAAAAATTGCCTGAAAAAACAAAAAAAAAACACTCCTCTATATTCCCATACAAAAGATTCGTAATAGTGCTTAAAAGTCAATTTGTACTTTAATAGCATACCACAAGATTTAAATGTTAGTGGAGGGGTTCCGTCGCTTAGCAACACAGGTAGGTCTGAGAATAGGTCGTAGGCTATTTTTTATACCTTTAACCAAAAAAACAGCTGCAAAATCCAAAAAAATGGTAATTTTAGGAATTTTCACTTCATTTTAGTTTCAATAGCTTCATGGCCCACCTATTGTTTGACAAATGTAAAATTGTCATTAAATTGAATCATTACATTTAATGAAAATTTCAAATTTACGCAGCTGTCAAACAGTAGGTAGGCCATGAAGCTATTGAAACTAAAATGATCCATGGCGGCCGTCTCAAGAGGGCGGTGTACCACTTTCTTCACAACCACCTCCACATGGGTATCAAATGAAAGGGTATGATAAGTAGAATACAATAAGCAATGTAGTATACAAAATATATCTTTAGATCCATGGCGGCCGTCTCAAGAGGCCGGATTACCACTTTCTTCACAACCACCTCAACATGGGTATCAAATGAAAGGGTATGTTAAGTAGAATACAATAAGCAATGTAGTATACAAAATATATCTTTAGATCAATGGCGGCCGTCTCAAGAGGGCGGGGTACCACTTTCTTCACAACCACCTCGACATGGGTATCAAATGAAAGGGTATGATAAGTAGAATACAATAAGCAATGTAGTATACAAAATATATCTTTAGATCCATGACGGCCGTCTCAAGAGGCCGAATCACCACTTTCTTCACAACCACCTCGACATGGGTATCAAATGAAAGGGTATGATAAGTAGAATACAATAAGCAATGTAGTATACAAAATATGTCTTTAGATCCATGGCGGCCGTCTAAACAGGCCGGATTACCACTTTCTTCACAGCCCTATCAAAATGGGTATCAAATTAAAGGGTATGATAAGTAGAATACAATAAGCAATGTAGTAGACTCAATATACCGATTCATGGCGGCCGACGCAAGACCCATGTTCTTTGAGGCATTTCATCTGTGTAAAATTCATATCTCGAAAAATATTAAGTCAATGGAAGGTTTTTATTGTTTACTATTGACTTATGGGTGCAGCGTAGGCGCACCGGGTCCCAGCTAGTCTATAATATAAAAATGAATCGCTAAATGTGTTGCTAAGCGCAAAACTCGAGAACGGCTGGACCTATTGGACTAATTTTTTTTTTCGAATATTCGTTGAAGTACGAGGATGGTTCTTACGGAGAGAAAAATTTAAAAAATTGCCTGAAAAAACAAAAAAATTGTAATTTTAGGAATTTTCACTTCATTTTAGTTTCAATAGCTTCATGGCCTACCTATTGATTGACAAATGTAAAATTGTCATTAAATTGAATCATTACATTTAATGAAAATTTCAAATTTATGCAGCTGTCAAACAATAGGTAGGCCATGACGCTATTGAAACTAAAATGATCCATGGCGGCCGTCTCAAGAGGGCGGTGTACCACTTTCTTCACAACCACCTCGACATGGGTATCAAATGAAAGGGTATGATAATTAGAATACAATAAGCAATGTAGTATACAAAATATATCTTTAGATCCATGGCGGCCGTCTAAAGAGGCCGGATTACCACTTTCTTCACAACCCTATCAAAATGGGTATCAAATTAAAGGGTATGATAAGTAGAATACAATAAGCAATGTAGTAGACTCAATATACCGATTCATGGCGGCCGACGCAAGACCCATGTTCTTTGAGGCATTTCATCTGTGTAAAATTCATATCTCGAAAAATATTAAGTCAATGGATGGTTTTTATTGTTTACTATTGACTTATGGGTGCAGCGTAGGCGCACCGGGTCCCAGCTAGTATACAATAAAAACCAATTATTTTCATTTTTAATATTAAGAAACAGAACAAGATTAAATAAATAAAAATATAAAATAACAACGAACAAATTTAAAAAAATAATAATAATTTTGAGAGGAGTATCCGCGTGCCTAATAAATTTTGTGATTCATTTACAATAAAACATATAATCACAGAAACAATAACAAAGGGAGCAATTTGGAAGCAGCAAACGGAACCACAGGATAATTTTTATTTTTATTTTCTTTGAATATATACATTTTTTTTTATTTTATTTTTATTTCATATATACATATATTTTTGATTTTATTTTTTTTACTTTCATATATACATATAGACATAGTTTTAAGTTTTTTTTCTATATACTAGATTTTTGGTTATATAACTTAAAAATACATTAAATTGAAGTTTTTCTCTAAAAATATATTGTTGGACGTGGCACGTAATATATAGATAAGAATTACATATTTATCACATATAAAATTTTTTTCCCATATATACATATACATATATGTACATATATACATATTTCTCGTTTTACATACATTAAAATACATTTATTCTGTTTAAATATATTATTTAGATAACATATATACAACGTAAGCACATTATAGAATACATTTTCTTGGCTTTATATAATTTACACACTTTTCACATATATACAGGGTGTCCCACATAAACTTACAAAGCGGCCGGCTGTGGATAGGTCTTGGATAGACGAACAAAAAATCGTATGGGTGGGGGGGGGGGGAAATCGTAACGGTTTAGCCGCTAGGGCGTTTTGAAGTTTTTTTGCTAGAGTTTTACATATCACCCTGTATTTTTGTAACCGTTTAACCCATTTTCATGATTATGGTACCGGTGTACGCAGAATTCCCCCACCTATCTACGACGGTAAAAATAATGGTCCTATCTTATAAACTTTTGGAGTTATGAGTCGCCAAAGTCAAAATTTTGTATTTTTTTCACTACAATTTCAACTAAAACCACCTTTTTCTCCAAAAAATACGTGATAAACCTAAACTTTTTTTTCCAAAATTAAAAAGTTTGGACAATTTCCTATAAATAATGTATTACAGATTTTACGCCGCAGCCTCTATTTTTGAAGTTATAAGCATTTTTAATGTTGAAATTGGCTCTATTTCGTCCTTTTTTAGTACTTTTCCATCTGAGCTTTGTCGAAAAGTGCCAAATAAGCATCGAAAAAGGCCAATATTAACTTTAAAATTGCTTATAACTTCTAAAGTAAAGGCCCTAGAATAATACATTATTTATAGGAAATTGTCCAAACTTTTTAATTTTGGAAAAAAAAGTTTAGGTTTATCACGTATTTTTTGGAGAAAAAGGTGGTTTTAGTTGAAATTTTAGTGAAAAAAATACAAAATTTTGACTTTGGCGACTCATAACTCCAAAAGTTTATAAGATAGGACCATTATTTTTACCGTCGTAGATAGGTGGGGGAATTCTGCGTACACCGGTACCATAATCATGAAAATGGGTTACACGGTTACAAAAATACAGGGTGATATGTAAAACTCTAGCAAAAAAACTTCAAAACGCCCTAGCGGCTAAACCGTTACGATTTCCCCCCCCCCATACGATTTTTTGTTCGTCTATCCAAGACCTATCCACAGCCGGCCGCTTTGTAAGTTTATGTGGGACACCCTGTATATACGAGTTATACAGATATATATACATATATATATAAACCTAACATTTTTCTGGTTCGTTATTTCATTTCTTTTGTTTTACGCCGATTCGTTTTGAAATTACAAAAATGTCAAACGTAGAAGGAAGCCATATGGAACAAGACGTTCCACGCACGGAAGAGCCAAAACCCGGAACTTCGGAAGTGGGTGCCGTCAAACTGACGAAATTAGATATCCCGAAGTTCTGGGTACACCAATCCGCTTCCTGGTTCTACCAGGCAAACGTCATGATTAAAATAGCGGGCTGCAGGTCAGATTCGACTAAGGCCTACAATGTCATGGCCACATTGCCTGAAGAGGCGGTAACGGCAATGCGGCTAAGCACCGTAGATTATTCTGAGTCCTCATTCGAGGAAGTCAAACAGTATCTCCTCGAGAAGTACGACACTTCGGAGAAGCGCCGTCTCGAGCAGTTGCTGTCAGTGCAAGAGCCTGGAGACCGAAAACCTTCTGAGTTCCTCCAGGCTCTTAAGGCACTAGCCGGAGGATCGGCAGCAGTCAACGACGACCTGATCCGGAACCTGTGGGAGCGGCACCCGGAGAAACTGAAGGTGGCAAAGTTAGAGTTTGACCACATGGTTCAATTGGGAATTTGTCGACCTTCGTCGTCCCCCGCAGCATCTCCGCTTCATCTGGTCCCTAAACGGGACTCACATGATTGGAGGCCATGCGGCGACTACCGCTACTGTGCCGGATAGATATCCGATCCCGCATATACAGAATTTCTCCGTGAATCTTCACGGCTGGACAATTTTTTCGAAGGTTGACTTGGTACGTGCATATCATCACATACCAATCGCCCCAGAAGACGTGCATAAGACTGCACTCATTATGCCATTCGGCCTATATGAGTTTACACGTATGCCATTCGGCTTACGGAATGCAGCACAAACCTTTCAAAGGTTCATAAATGAAGTTACGAGAGATCTCGACTTCTTTTATGTATACTTGGACGATATACTCATCGCCAGTAAAGCCGAGGATGAACATATCGTTCACCTCGAAGAGCTCTTTAAACGCCTCGATAGCTTCGGTTTAACCATTAAGCTAGAGAAATGCGTTTTTGGTGCAACAGAGATTAAGTTTCTAAGCCACCGCATCACAAACGATGGAATACTTCCATCCTCCGATCGGGTTCAGGCTATCGTTGATCTCGCACCTCCAACTTCTGTCAAATCGATCCAGAAGTTTTTGGGAATGGTGAATTTCTATCACCGATTTATCCCAAAATTGGCTGAACGGTTGGTGCCTATAAACGAGCATTTGAGAGACCTTCTCAACCGCTCACGTCCCAATAAAGTTTTTGACTGGCCAGCAGAATGTCAGGCGGCATTCCTCAAGGTGAAAACCTTGATGGCTGAAGCAACTCTGCAACTCCAATCGAGGATGCAAAATACAGTCTTACGACTGACGCCGCTGATTATGCAATCAGAGGCGTATTGGAACAATTCAACGTTCATCGGTGGCAACCACTAGCTTTTTATTCCAAAAAGCTGTCACCAACAGAACGGAAGTACTCTGCATTCGATCGCGAACTTCTCGCAATCTATGCAGCGATCAAACACTTCCGCTACTTCGTTGAAGGACGCAATTTCGTGGTCTATACTGACCACAAACCACTGGTTCGCGCCCTTCATACAAAGACCGAACGATCCCCTCGACAGACCAGACATTTGGATCTAATCTCTCAGTTTACCACAGACATCAGACATGTGTCGGGTAAACAAAACGTTTTCGCAGATTACTTGTCACGTTCACTAGCAACCGACAACGTCGATTCGGCCACCTTCGACCTGCCTACACTAGCTCAGGCTCAACAAGGTGACACAGAGGTAAAGTCTCTACAAGAGCACCCCAGCAACGGCTCACGGGTAAAACTAGTTCTCACGCCAATACCATTTACCGCTCATCAGGTGTGGTGTGAAACTAGTACAGGCATTCCAAGGCCTTATATACCCACTTACTTACGTAGACTAGCGTTCAACTCCGAACATAGTCTCTCTCATCCTGGTATTCGCGCTACAAGACAAGCCGTTACCAAGAAATACTTCTGGCCATCAATCAATAAAGACTGCGAGTCGAGTGGTCTAGATCATGCCTAGGTTGCCAAAAGTCCAAAGTTTCACGGCATACCAAATCTCCATTGGAGGGTTTCAAACTTCCAAATAACAGATTTGACCATATCCATATGGATATAGTGGGACCCCTACCTCCATCTCGTGGATACTCTTATATCTTAACGATAGTCGATAGATTCACGCGATGGCCTGAAGCATACCCAATTCGGGATATATCAGCTTCAACAGTGGATAAAATATTCGTCGCCGAATTTGTCCCACGATTCGGCGTACCACTTGAGATCACAACCGATCAAGGTACACAGTTCGAATCGAAACTGTTCAATGAAGTTGCCAAATTACTCGGCAGTCATCGAATACGGACAACCGCCTACCACCCCCAAGCAAACGGCATGGTTGAACGGTTTCACAGGCAACTAAAAGCAGCCTTAATGGCAAGGGATAACATTACTCATTGGAGTGAAGGCTTGCCCTTTGTCATGTTAGGCATACGCACGGCAATCAAGACCGATTTGCAATGCTCACCAGCCGAGCTCGTATACGGTCAGAATCTGAGACTTCCCAATTCGATTTCTATCAATACCGATGAAAATCCAATTGAATATTCAGAATTCCTCTCTCGCCTTCGTTCTCATATGCAGAACATAAAGGCAATACATCCTCGGCAATCCGTCCAAAAGGATGTCTACGTGCCAGAAGCGCTGGAGAACGCCGACTACGTTTTCATACGAGTCGACAGAGTTCGAAAACCTTTCGAACCTCCCTATGAAGGCAATACAGGTGTTGAGGAGGAAGTAAACTTAATTACCAAGTTTACGCAAAGTCACACAACAACCTCCCACACGATAAACACGATCTCAAAGTTCAGTGATCTTGCCGTTTTCCGTTCCGTCCCGACCGTGTGGTCAAATATCACATTTCCGGCATCTTTGATCTTCCTTCTTCTCCTCGTGCACGGCTAGATCGAAGCCGTCGCGAAATTGGTCATAACAAAAGTAACATTTATAACAAATAAGAAAATTGTGACTAAAGTGAAGTGTAAACAATAAAATATAATAGGTGAACCTAAAGGCAGTGTTTCCATTTATTCCGTAATCCCCGCCATAAAGGCGACCACAAGAATTTGCGGCGAACAGAGAAGCTAAAAGGTCGGCCTTGGGTTTGCTTTCTGTTATCACTTCCTTGTTGTGAATAAAAGGAGGTGTTGAGGAGGAAGTAAAATTTTTCTTCATGGCGGTTACCAAGGACCAGAAGTTTTTGCTGCCTGTAGTGGAGTTAAGAATCTTACTTCTCAAACTATCATCAAATGATGATTTGGCCTTCCTGATGATGGAAATGCTGATGCTGATTTCATCTTAGGCAGAAGTCGTAAAGATCGGAACGACTGGTTCGATAATGAATGAAAGCTGGCAACTGAACGTAAGAATGCTGCGTGCAGCCATGCAGCAGTCTCAGAGAACACGGGCACGCGAAGAGAACTATAAAGAGCTCAGAAAAGAAGAAAAGAGAATTCACAGACGAAAAAAGGAAGCCTGGGAAAAACATCCAAAGCATAGAAGAAGTTAGCAGAGCCATCTGCCGGCTCAAAAACAACTAGGCCTCGGGTGCAGACGGCATCGCAGCGGAGCTGGTTAAATATGGAGGGCCTATATTACACCAAGCGATTCATGAATTAATTGTGCAAGTAGGGGAGCAGGAAGTAATGCCAGAAGACTGGAGAAAAAGCATCCTCTGTCCGGTACACAAAAACGGAGATATCACAGCGTGCACTAATTATCGCGGTATAACGTTGTTGAGTACCGTGTTTAAGATATTCTCCGCTATCTTACAAAACAGGATGGTCCCATACGCCAGAAATATCATAGGCCATTACCAGTGTGGCTTCAGCCCAGGCAAATCAACGACTGATCAGATTTTCACCTTGAGGCAGGCTATGGAAAAATGTCTAGAGTTTCAAAACTCAATTCAACACCTCTTCATAGACTTTAAAGCCGCCTATGATAGCATAGCCAGGGTAGAACTCTACAAAGCCATGAGAGAATTCGGCATCCCCAACAAACTGACAAGACTATGTAGGCTGACCAAGATCAATGTGTCAAGCCAAGCAAAGGTATCCGGAACACTGTCCAGACCAATCAACATCTATAATGGACTCCGACAAGGGGACGGTCTGGCCTGCCTCCTTTTCAACCTGGCGTTGGAGAAAGTGATCCGAGATTCGAGCGTGACATCAAGGGGTACAATCCTCCACAAGTCCACCCAATTAGTGGCTTACGCAGACGACATTGACATCATTGGAAGAACAACAACAGCTGTATAAGAAGCTTTCACTCAGATTGAGCAAGCGGCAGGAAATCTGGGACTGCACATTAACGAAAGCAAAACAAAGTACATGGTGGCCTCGTCTGGAAGAACACCTAACATTGGTCCGACAATCAAGGTAGCGGAACACGAGTTTGCCGTGGTAAAATCATTTACCTACCTTGGGTCAATAGTAGCAGCCGACAATAGCATGGAACCAGAAATACCCGCACGGCTGCTAAAAGCCAAAAAAAACCTACTATAGTCTGTGAAGGCTCTTCAAATCCAAATATCTTCTTCTTCTTAAATGGCGCTACAGTCCTTGCAGGACTCGGGCCTCTTGAAGTCTCCTCTTCCAGTCTTCTCTACGTCTTGCTAGCTCTCTCCAGTTTGATATACGAAGTTTTCGTATATCTTCTAGCACGTCATCCATCCACCTATTTCTTGGTCGTCCTACTCTTCTTCTTCCAGATGGTCTTCCATTAAAAATCCTGGCTAGCATTCTTTCTTCTGGAGCCCGTAGAACGTGTCCAAGCCATCGCAGTCTGTTCAGTCTTATGTATGTAGATATGTTTATTTCGTCATACATTTGTTGAAGTTCCTCATTTGTCCTAATGCGCCATTCGTTTTGGTTAACCCTTACAGCGCCAAATATTCTTAAGATCTTCCTTTCGAAGATTTTAAGCTGGTTTTCTGTTTGTTGGGTCAATGTCCAAGCCTCCGACCCGTAGCATAGAACTGGGCGGATTAACGTTTTGTATAGTCTGATTTTGCATTGTCTTGAAATTTCTTTGTTTTTAAAGACCGGGACTAGTGCGAAATTGGTTTTATTTGCGGCTACGATGCGCCTATGGATGTCGTCCTTTATATGGTTTTGTGCAGTAAGCATTGTCCCTAAGTAGATAAAGTTTTCTACAATTTCCACAATATGATCGCCAAGGCTGATACTTCGTCCTAGCCGATGTCCTTGTTTTGATACGATCATATATTTTGTTTTTGTGTCATTTACTCGTAGATTGAACTTTGCTGAGCTTTCTACAATCTTGAAAAAAGTTTCCTTTACCTCTTGTGCTTTGCGTCCAATTATGACTATATCATCTGCGAAGGCTAGTATCTGGATGTTCCTTGTGAAGATGCTATTTGCTCCATTAAGCTGCGTTTCTCTCATTATTGCTTCGAGAGCAATGTTAAAAAGTATTGGTGAGATTGTATCTCCTTGTCGCAGACCCGATTCTTGAGGAAAATTGGTTGAGTTACAACCTCGTATTCTCACTTGTGTTTCACAATTTTTGGTCGTCATACTGCAGAGATCTATTATTTTTCTGGGGAATCCCATTTCATTCATCTTATTCCACAATTCTCTTTTATTTAGCAGATCGTAAGCATTTCTATAGTCTATAAAAAGAAGATGTATATCAATGTTTTCTTCCCAGCATTTTTCAAGTATTTGTCTCATTATGAAAATCTGGTCTGTTGTCGATCTGTTCGTTCTAAATCCTGCTTGGTAATCACCTACTTTATCTTCCAAATGTGGTTTCAGTCTATTAAATAAAATATGTGAAAACACTTTGTAAGCTGTGTTCAGGAGAGATATTGGCCTGTAGTTTTTGCAGCTCATCAATTCACCTTTTTTATGGACTGGGACTATTGTGCCTAAAAGCCATTCTTCTGGCATCTTGCTGCTTCTCCATAGTTTTATGATTAGACTATGTAAGGCCTGGCATAACTTCTCCCCACCATTTCTTAAGATTTCCGTGGGTATGCCATCTGGACCTGGAGCTTTGTGATTTTTTAGTTTCGCTATGGCATTTTCCACTTTCTCCATTGTAGGCTCTGGCGTATCGTTTTCTGGGTCATCTGTATTACGGTTTTCCGCTGCTCCCTGTGTTAGGCTTATGTTCTCTTTGAAGAAGTCTCTAAAGTATTTCTCCCACACCTCGAGTATGTCATCGATACTACTAGCTATAGTACCATCTTCTCTTCTTACCATGGTGCAGGTGGGTTTGTATCCTTTCTTAATCATGTTGACTTCTTTGTAGAAACTTCTAGTGTCTTTATTACTGTAGCTTTGCTTGATCGCACTTCTTCTAATTCTGCAGTAATCACGTTTTTTCTTCCAAATTTAAAATAAAAAATATATCCCAAATATCTAACGTCTAAACTTTTACTATATAAGACGATGGTCTTACCCGTTCTCACATATGCATCCGAAACGTGGGTGCTTAGCAAAAAGCACTCAAACTTCTTGGGCGTGTTTGAGAGGAAAATACTTCGGAGGATTGTTGGCCCCGTATGTGAGGAAGGACGATTCCGGAAACTCTACAATGACGAGATCTACGAGCGCTATCGCGACATAGATGTTAGCGGCGTTCTTTTTACGCCGAAATCCCACTCAGATCTTGAACTTTCAAGCAAACCAACAACAACAACTTGATCCAAAAAAGATTTGAATCAAAATCTGTGATACAAAAATAGCTTGTGTAACAACCATATCCAAGACACATCTCATTGGAAAATCCAGAGCTTTTATAATTTTGTTCTGTTTTCTTTAATTTTAAAGGTTGGTAGCTCTGCAAAATTTCATAAATTTATTTGGAAAAATGATTGAAAGTTATCTTTTGTTAATTTTGGAAGACATAAAACATATATATAAATTCTTTTTAAATCAGAAATATTTTTAATAAGTTTTAGAGACTGATTTAAATTCCGACAGAACATATCAAAAATCAGAACTACAACTGTAAAAAACTAAATTTCTTCCATGATCCAAGTCCGTTCTTTTATGCTCGGCTGATCTGATCTGGATCACGGTGTAAAAAGAACGCAGCTGTTGTGAAGAAAATAAAGCTCGGTAGGCTCCGGTGGGCAGGGCATCTAGCTCGTATGAGTGAAGATGAGCATGCTCGAAAAGTTCTCTGCGGTAAGACCTATGGGGTGCGACAGCGAGGGAGGCCCAACCTTCGCTGGAAGGATGGCGTGGACCAGGACGCACAGAATTAAGGGATGCAAAACTGGATGACATCGGCTCAGAATCGGGACCGGTGGAGAGAACAGTTGCGCGAGGCCAGGACCGGATCCCGGTTGTAGAGCCGTTAAAGAAGAAGATGATGATGGAGTTACAGGAGTTTCCCAGTTTGATGTACTCACGACGAAGTGGCTCATTAGGCGAACGTCTGTATGCTCTATATGCGGCTTCTTTAGCTTTGATTGCGTTCATACATTCCCCCATTGAACCATTTGTTCGGCCTAGGCTTCACAGATTTGGTAGAGTGAGATATGACACAAATCCCAGTCAGTGGCCTGGAAGAAGCGAATAAGACTCAACCAGTTGGTTTTCCCATAGTGCCACACAGTTCTTTTAGGAGCTGTGGTGGTTGTGATCGAGGATGGATATGGGAAATAAGCGCTAATTAGTTTATGGTCCGAGTTGCCAAGGGGTGAGCTAACCTTGATGGAGTACCTCGTCGGATGAGAAGTAAGAAACAGGTCAAGGAGATGGGCTCCTTGGCCTGGAATATCAGGGACTCTCGTTGGACATTTGACAATTTGGTGCAAGTTGTTGAGGCTCGCAAAGAGCTCGGCGTCTTTGCCAGGAACACTGTACATTGTGAACGTTGAAATCACCCGCAACAATGATTTCACTTTCCGGGTGGGGAAATAAAAATCCGGAAATCTGTTCAGAAATAGCATCGAAGGCTGAGGTGGTGGCCTCATTAGTAATATTAGGACTCCTATATAAAAAACAGAAAAATATGACGTGGCTATGGATAATTATTTTAATCCAAAGATGTTAAAATCAGAGGACGTACTACTGTACACCTTCTGAAACGCCACGTCATTCCTAATATATATGGCTAATCCCTAAAAGTTGTGCACTAAGTTATACCCTGTCACCTGAAATCGATCTAAATCATGATCTGGTAACACTTGGGTTTCACTCAGTGCGAAAATAGCAGGGATATGGAGCAGTAATTCGCACGTAACGGTCAGGAGGTTCGTATTCAGTCCCCGAATGTTACCAAAATTGATTATAAAATTATTGTCACATTGAGGACTGTTTTGCGTGAGATCCATGACCTCATTTGTAGCCGGCTGCACCGGCGATGTATCCATCGGAGCTAACGGGAATAGTCTTGTTGCAGTGTTATGCCTGCTAAAACAAGACGACTCCTATCAGCTGACCGATTAAGGCTGCATCGCCGGAGCGTCCGGCAGGAAGCGCGGGAAGCGGGTGGAGGAGATTTACTTGTTGTCCGTCAGTTATTGTTGTTGCTGTCGGTGGCCTTCGCTTTGGTTTTTTTTGTGTTATTATTAATTTTTTATGTTATTGTTTGTTTTGTGATTTATGTAATTATTTTGGTGGTTGATTAATTTGGTTTTATTAAGTTTTTATGTGTTATATGTTTTTTTTGTGTTGTTTTTGTGGTTTTATTTATTGTTGCTGTTTATTTTTATTCTTTTGCGGTATAATCGGACTGTCGACAACACACGCCCCCACTTCACCGAGGCACAGTCCAAACTCCGTATGCAAGCCCTGTGACGATCATGGGAATAAAATCCGTGATAGTTTGTCCAGAACTCTTTCTCAATACTACAAATATGCTAAAACAAAAGCTTTTCGACCTTATTACCTACATACTAAGGTGTGCCTAAATATTTAATGCAAACTAACATCGGAATCCTTGCGAAGACTTAGACTTAGAATTTACTATCCATTTACTCGACCAGTCCTTTATTCGGTGTGCTCCTAGTGTACTACGTCCATCCTAATGTATAAATTACTTTCCTTATTAGTTGGGATAAAACACCGATTAGTTAACTAGGTCAGTGCTGCCATAAACCCAGTATTTGCAATTCAATTCATCTCCTCTGATCCCAGTTAATTACGTTTTAGTTTTGTTTACTTACAACCAAAGTCTATTCAAAGGAAAAGGAAAAATAATTGTAGCAAAAAAGTCGCGACACTTTGACATTGTCGTGATGTTGCAGCCACAACTGTGGTGGGTAGGTTGATTTGATTCTAGATAAAAGAAACTTGCAATGTGAGCATTGGCGACAGTTTTCAGGAAATTCAAAACCCTCGAGATGAAGAGGAGTTGTTATCGGGTAGCAACATTTATTGAAATCCATCTCCCCCATAGCTCCGATAAAATATCAACTCGGCTAATTCCATTAGTTGGGTTTTCTCTCCGGAATACAAATTTCTGGTTTGGTTTCCGTAATCTTCTCAGCTACAACTCTGCAGGCTGCAAATGTAGTCTCGGAACGAATCAAAATCAATACAGTCAATCGGTTGGTCCTGCTGGGTATCCTTTTCCCCGATTGAGCGGACGAAAGACGTCGATGCTACGGCATCGTTCCTGTACTGCCCAGACTACAACATTTATGCCATCAGTGCCACTGTTGTGCGATTCAATCAAGACATCCCCTTTAGCTATTATGGGCTTCGGCCCGGCGTTGTTGGTTGCACTTTCACATCCTTGATGCGTTTATATTGTTACAATAGCTATACAACCAGTGGCAGAATATCTTTATGCTTATATTTCCTCTTTTCTAAGGATTTTTCCATTTCCCAAGCCCGCAGGGATACCGATGTTTTGCATAACGAAGAATCCATGTACCATAATTATTTCTGAAAAGCAAAATGAATTTCTCCCTCCTCGTGACTTTTTCAGCGTAAACAGTTTTGTTTGAGAGCTTGTTCGAGGCTTGTTCGGCTGCACTTTTCTTGGCCTTATTGCAACCTTCTGGTTTCGTTACTATGGACGAGTAAAGCGGAGACCAAAATTCCCCTCCTGCCTAAATTGTTGCTAGCTTCACGGCATCCTAGCGTCTTCATCCCTTTTCCTTCGTGCCTACACAATCTCAGCCCTCTGTAAATGGATTCTGGAGGATGTTTATAGTGGCTGCACTTTACTTCTCTCATTTGTATGTTCAGCTAATTGCTGTAAGAAAGATTAAGTGCCGAGATTTGTGCGCAAAGTGAGTTCTGATTTAAATGCAAAATTTGCTTTATGCATAATAAGGAAGGAACAATGAAGTGCAGTCTCATTCAGTTAATTCGAAAGAGTGCTTGGCTTGGGTAATACGGGAGTATTTGCGCGATTTATATCGTGGAATTGAGTTTATTCTCGAAAATTTACTAATCAAGGATTAAAGGATTGCTCTTGTGCTAATTCACACAGTATAATATGTATTGGTAGAAGGCGACACAGCTCGTTTCGTTAGTAGCTTTGGCAGGGCCATTCTAAATGCAGCATTCAAAAGGTGTGGGATTGGTTTAAAATCTTAATTTCACTTGCTTTGCGACTAAAGAAAGGTAGGTGGTCTGGTAAAAACACAATTAAACATAACCGATAGATAGCAAGCTAGTCGACAAGTGAGCGCCAGAGCTGCCATACGGTTTTATTCTACCTGTTTCCAAGCAAAACTACCGCAACGGAACGCTGGACCATGCCATGGAGTAGATGCGTACCACGGACCTGCGTGCCGGTGGTAGTCGGTCGCCTCAAGGGATAAGCTACAAAGGCAGGTTCATATTTAATTGAAATAAACCAGTAATATTCACTTATTTCTGCTATTGTTAATTTACATTCCTTTAATAAAGTGATGTAATTGACTAGAAATTGTAAGATTGGTTGATATTAGTCTATAGCTGCTGAATGGTCGCACCTGAGCATTTCGAACAATAGTAACTTATGAATATGGAGTAATGTGAAACTCAACGTTTGTCTGGAATTTCTTATAAGATGCAAAATTCTCCATGGGCTATAATTTAAGGCCCGTATACACCAACGGGGGGCAAACGGCTAACAAAGACCTCGGAAAGTGGTGGTACCCGATTTGCCACCTCTGCCAAAACCCGAGAAAAGTCACTGCAGACGAACAACTAGCAGACCTGTTAGCAAGTCCTACGAATCGGCAAACAATGCCTCGGAACCGGATGGACAACACGACGACGACCTTTGCTTTTCGAACAAGGACACGAATCGGATCATGGAATGTGAGAACACTGCTGGCTGAGGGACGGCTAGATGAAGTCCTCAACGAGATGAATCGATATAAAATCAAGATCATGGGACTTAGCGAGACCAGATGGCCAGATGCGGGGGAACATATCTGCTTAAATGGTGAGTCCTTTTTGTATTCTGGGAGAAACGAAACTGAAAGCCGTAGGAGTGGCGTTGGTGTAATACTCACCAAAGAAGCCAGGTCCAGCCTCATTAGCTGGTCACCAGTTTCTGAGAGGATTATTACCGTGCGCCTGCGTACCAGACTAAGAAGTACTACGGTAGTCCAATGCTATGCTCCAACTGAAGACGCTGAAGATGACATCAAAGACGAGTTCTACTTGCGGCTGAATGAGGTTTTTCGTTCTATTCCAAGGGGAGACATCATTGTATTAATGGGTGACTTAAACGCACAGATCGGCCGCGACAACACCGGCCTTGAACAAACAATTGGAAATCAAGGTCTAAGCCAAGTTACCAGTAACAATGGTGAGCTTTTCGTTGACTTCTGTAGCTCCCACCAACTCATGGTAGGTGGAACTTACTTTTGTCACAAGAAGATACACAAACAGACCTGGGTATCTCCCGATGGTAGAACGAGAAATCAGATAGATCATGTGGCCGTCAGCCGCAGATGGAGAACTATCCTTGAGGATGTCAGGAGTTTCAGGGGAGCGGACACTGGAAGCGACCACCATTTGGTAGTAGCAACTATTCGCCTTAAAATCGCCGCAATCAGAAACGTACAACGCGATGCTATAAACCGTAGACGATTCAACGTAGACCTTCTGCGGGAGAGCGGTAAAAAGCGGGAATTTGCTGGAAACCTACAACAAATATTAAACCAGCACAACGTTTCTGACGACACAAATATTGCAGAGCTGTGGGGTAGAACAAAGGGCGCAACGATGGCATCCCGCCAGAATTGTTGAAAGCCGATTCAAGCCTCATAGCAGATGCGCTTCAGCCAATCCTGGAAATAGCATGGAACAGCTGTACCTTTCCGGAGGATTGGACGGAAGGTATCATAGTCAAAATACCAAAAAAGGGGGACCTAACAATATGCGACAACTGGAGAGGCATCTGTTTACTATCTACAGTGGGCAAAATTTTGTCCCATATATTACTAACTAGGATAAGTGAGGCAGTAGACCGAACGCTTAGGAGGCAGCAGGCCGGATTCAGGAAGGGCCGCTCATGTATTGATCATATCAACACCTTACGAATAATAGTGGAGCAGTCTACTGAATTCCGATCCCCCCTTTACCTTGCTTTCGTAGATTATAAGAAAGCGTTCGACTCGGTCAATAGGAGCTTTATATGGCAGGCATTACGGCGACGTGGACTGCCTCATAAAATAATAGAATTGATAAAAGCCCTATATAACAATTCCAAATGCAGAGTTCTCCATAATGGAAAATTATCCGACAGCTTCGAGGTGAGCTCAGGAGTACGACAAGGATGCCTACTCTCGCCTTTACTATTTCTTATAGTAATAAATGACATCCTTGTCGGCGCTCTAGATAGTAGAACAGGCGGCATACAATGGGGTTTGTTAGACCGCCTTAAGGATCTCGAATACGCAGATGATATCAGTTTGCTGGCCCACAGACACCAGGACCTCAAAAACATATTTAACGATTTGGCAACAGAAAGTAGTCCAGCAGGCTTAAGGATAAATCCAACTAAAACTAAAGAAATGCGGATAAATGCAAACACCATTGCACGGACTGCGCTGAATAACCGTGACATGGAACTGGTCGATAAATTCTGCTACCTCGGTAGTATTATTACCGAAAATGGCGGTGCAGAAGAAGATGTCAGTTCCAGAATAAATAAAGCCCGAGGCGCATATGCATGCCTGTTCCGCATATGGAGATCAACGGAGATCTCAACTAAGACCAAATTGCGGCTGTTCAACTCCAACGTGAAGGCAGTACTTTTGTACGGTTGCGAAACATGGAAAGTCACCCAATTCATCACAGGGCGCCTACAAGTCTTCGTCAACAGATGCCTACGTCGTATCCTAAAAATCCGCTGGCAGGATAGAATTTCAAACGAAGAACTATGGCGCCGTGCCGGCCAAGAAAGGATAGATCACCAAATCAGACGAAGGAAATGGAATTGGATTGGCCACACCTTGCGACACGAAAACGAAAATCTAGCCAAACAGGCCCTCGACTGGAATCCGCAAGGATCCCGTCGAGTCGGAAGACCTAGGGCAACATGGAGGAGAACCCTACTAGCAGAAGCCGCAACAACTGGGAGATCCTGGTCGGAGCTGAAAGCTGTCGCGCAAAACAGAGTCCGCTGGAGGGCAACTGTTTCCGCCCTATGTCCCATGAGGGATTAAAGGAGCACAATGAATGAATGGTACACCAACGAAAGTAACTCTTAATTATGAAATTACCAGAAACATTAACCAAGATTACATCCGACAAACTCTTGGTTGAGGGTAAAATACGGATGTTGCACTTACACCTCGTTTTTCATGTGTAAAATGTCGAAATTCAAATCTGACTGACATAGTTTTCCGTGAAAGTGGAATTTTTATTATTTACGATTTCTAAGTTCTTTGGCGTTTTTTGTTAATGAAATGGATAACTCATTTACTTCTGACGATGAGGAAAGAATATTTTAGTTTCAACTTCAGATATTTCCTCGGGAGAAGAAATAAATAAAGTGGAAACCATATTATCAATGGTATTAAATTTACTAAAACAGCCAAAGGAAAGGCAAAATTACATATCGAGGGTTTCCTGCCAAAAGGGCGTATCAACCAAAACATGGATTTAGAGGATTCAATAAAAACATTTAAAAAATCGGTGTATTTTTTTCATGTTGCTTATCATCGAAAATAAATGTTTTTAGGCGTATGTTTTGGATACTTTTATTCACTTGATGGATACGACCAGTCTGATGGATACGACCTGACTCTAAGAAAAAGTTATAAGCCCAAAATCGCGATTTTGTGGATACGCCCTTCTGGCAGGAAACCCTCGATATAATAGAATTGTCGTCATGGACAACTATGATGAAAAAGAATTTGAAAAATGCTTGAGAAAATAATTGGTCATGACCTTGTGAATTTAGTGAAAGGTAATTTAGTTTAGTGGTTGTACGCTACTGCTCATCACAGAACATGGGTCTTAAATTTCCATTTTTATCTTTTCTAGATATCATTTTATTTTTATCCTTTATACTAATATAAATTGTTTACCTAATTGTTGACCCATGTAGTATCTGGTAATTTCGAAAATGATTTTTTTTGGTATTTCTATATTCGTCTCACTAGAGTAAGAGATAAAAATATCAATTTTTACTTTCTCTTTCTTTCTCATTATACAATTCAAATTTAAATGAATCTAAATTTCCTTTTAATGTTAAGTAATGTTTTGGCATCACCGTCGAATTCGTGGTCAAATCTTAATATATAAAAATTACGTGTTAAAATGATTGGTTCCAGATTGAAAGATAAGACAGTTTTGGTCCAGATGAGTGAAGCTACACTCAATATACCGTTAGATCCATGGCGGATAACCACTTTTTTCACAACCCCTTTCGACATGGGTATCAAATGAAAGGGCGTGATAAATAGATAAGTGTTTAGAAGAAAAGCATAAAATAGATGAGATAGTGAGTAATTTAGAGCGCCTGTTGAAGGCCAAAGTCTAGAAATTAACAAGTCTTTCATCTTCATATGGTTAATGAGTGAAAGGGGAACAGCTGCAAGCACAAGTTTTTCAAATGACGATGTCAGGCTATCAGAGAGAGAATGCAACATTTTTATACGCGCTGGAATACAACCATAAGTCGGAAAATTTTATGAGTTTATATGGGGGGAGGTATTGGTGCATATTTGCTCGTTTGTTTTGATTTATGAAAGAAAACAGCAGATTCAATTTTCTTTCCTTTTCCGTTCTGTATACTTTACCATAAAGAGAGAATCTGGCTTTGTCTGGCCGAGTTCACAAAGTATGCGTTGAGTTTTGCTCAGCAGTGATGTTCATATATGCACGCACACAATCAACGGTCGGAAATTTTTGTATGAAGATGAAAGACTTGTTATTACTAGACTTTGTTGAAGGCCAGTAAGTTAGATAATTTAGAATAGGGAGCGTTCAAGTAATACGTAACGCAGTTTGGGTGGAGGGGGGCTGCAAAACGTTACGATGCGTTACAAAAGCCGGGAGGGGGGTTCGAACAACATGTTACGTAACATTGTTTTTTTTATGTGAAAGACTAGAGTCTCAGGAAACGCCCGTTTTATATTTATAGAAAAAATTTTATTTAAATAAACAATAAAAAGGCTATTTGAGCGGCTTTCCGGTACTTTGCGCCATATAATTGTCAATTTTAGGTAAAAGTGGTCACTTGGGTGTTACGTAACGTTTAGGTGGTGGGGTACAGAAAAACGTTACGGCGCGTTACAGGCGGGGGGGAGGTTCAAAAATTGCATTACGTAATACTTGAACGTAGGACGAGATGCCATCTTTTCCAGCTGCTTTACCATTGACCATTGCTTGAATTGCGGTTACTATTTCTGTCTTAGATGGGGTCCGAGTGATGATTCTTATTGGCCGTGCATTGTTGAAAAACCTCATTCAGTCGCTTATAGAACTCGTCTTTGATGACATCTTCGAGCATAGCATTGGACTACCGCAGTACTTCTTGGTCTGGTACGCAGCCGCACGTAATAATTCTCTCTGAAACTGGCGAACAGCTAATAGGCCTGCAGCGCATCCCATTTTTTCGCTCGAAGTGATGGAAATGAGATAACCGGTTGAGACTAATTGCAATCGATAGAGGATGGAAAAATGCATCTACAGTTGATTTTGACCGAAGTTTGGACATGGCCAACATATAAAAAAATCCATGAAAATGCCTTTTTTCGTAAGTGCGGTTTGAACGAAATTTACACTTTATCTCGCTATATCTCTGTTGATATTGCAGATATCAATTTCAAATTTTAACATAGTCTAGTTTGACTAGTTCCCTAAATATAAAACTTTAACCGAACTGGTTACATCATTTAAAAACAAAATGGCGAATGTTTAAAAAATTTCCAACAGATTCGTCAGACTTTTTTTTCTAATCGAAAAGTTGTGTTATAGATTTTTGAAATTCACTTTTTTGGCTAAACTACATTTTAGCCAAATACTCAAGGCAGTTTTCTGTAAATTTTCAGATCAAAATGTCCTCCGGTTCAAAAGTTACAATAACATTTGTTGACACTAGACTTCGTCCGCAACAAACGTTCGGATTTAAAATATTTCCTGCTAGTTAATTTTTTTGTTAAACAATTATATATAAGTGTTTGATTTTCATCATACTTTTTTATCCGATTATGGTTTGATTATATTTTCCTATTGGGTAATTCAATTAATTTAAATTCATTATATTTATTTCTATACAAATCTCAAAATCTCTATTAATGACAAAGAAGTGAAGCGTTTTTTTGTGATATCTTTTTAAACGAGCGCTAACTTGCTGCACAAGTAAACAAAAAAGGAATCGATGCTCTTCTTGAGTCTGCTAACCAAAATAATGATGGTATTTCGAGAAAGTTATTTGCTGCCCGTGATAGCAACTCTTTGAATCAAACCAAGCTTCATAATGATTGTAGAAGTATATACAATAAATAAATAGGCGCGGACTCGGAAAGTTCAGAATTTGATACTGATAGGCCATTCATACACGAGGGAGCACGGTTCCGGAGCAATAGCTTTTTCTGGGCAAGGGAGGTGTGCGGAGATGAAATAAGTGGAGAGTTTCGTGCTTCGGTGGAGACTTAACTCACAGAAACGTATACGAAGCACGGGATCTTTTGACTGGGATAATTTGTGTTTTATATGTAACTAGCATAAAACCCGCGTGCCTTGCAACGCCTTTAAATAAAAACTGTTTATTATGTGCAATGTTTTCCTACAAAAAAAAAAACAAACAAAAAAGTCAGCTGTCATTATCCCTAAAAGGGTTTATTATAGTGCATTTTTTTAATAAATATGGTAAACAAATTGCTGCGTATATCGCCTCTGCTCAACAAATCTGCAAGTTTTGAAGCAGAGATTGGCATGTTTATGTCCCCCATTTCACTGCGTTAGGGGATGAATTTCGAAAAATTGCTGTGAATGTCCACGTCATTATAGAGATGCACTGTCAAAATTAAAGCCAGCTCCAGCGGTTTGGGTTAACCCCATTTAACCCCCTTAGGGGATAAATTTCAAAAAATCGCTCCTAAGTGGATGTCCATGCCATTATATGGGATGCACTGTCAAAATTACCGCCCTATAGCTTCAGCGGTTTGGGTAAACCCTATTTCACCCCCTTAGGGGATGAATTTCGAAAAGTCGCTCTATATTGGATGTCCACGCCATTATAGGGATGCACTGTCAAAATTTCAGCCCTATATCTATAGCGGTTTGGAAAAACCCCATTTCACCCCCTTAGGGGATGAATTTCGAAAAATCGCTTCTTAGTGGATGTCCACGCTATTATAGGGATGCACTGTTAAATTTCATCCCTATAAATTTAGCGGTTTGGAAAAACCCCATTTCACCCCCTTAGGGGATGAATTCCGAAAAATCGCTTCTTAGTGGATGTCCACATCACTATAGGGATGCACTGTCAAAATTTCAGCCCTATATCTATAGCGGTTTGGAAAAACCCAATTTCACCCCCTTAGGGGATGAATTTCGAAAAATCACTTCTTAGTGGATGTCCACGCCATTATAGGGATGCACTGTCGAAATTTCAGCCCTATAAATTTAGCGGTTTGGAAAACCCCCATTTCACCCCCTTAGGGGATGAATTCCGAAAAATCGCTTCTTAGTGGATGTCCACATCACTATAGGGATGCACTGTCAAAATTTCAGCCCTATAGCTCCAGCGGTTTGGGGAAACCCCATTTCACTCCCTTAGGGGATGAATTTTGAAAAATCGCTTTAATAGTGGAAGACCACGCCATTATAGGGAAGCACTGTCAAAATTACAGCCCTATAGCTTTAGCGGTTTGGGTAAACCCTATTTCACCCCCTTAGGGGATGAATTTCGAAAAGTCGCTCTATAGTGGATGTCCACGCCATTATAGGGATGCACTGTCAAAATTTCAGCCCTATATCTATAGCGGTTTGGAAAAACCCCATTTCACCCCCTTAGGGGATGAATTTCGAAAAATCGCTTTATAGTGGAAGACCACGCCATTATAGGGATGCACTGTCAAAATTTCAGCCCTATATCTATAGCGGTTTGGAAAAACCCCATTTCACCCCCTTAGGAGATGAATTCCGAAAAATCGCTTCTTAGTGGATGTCCACATCACTATAGGGATGCACTGTCAAAATTTCAGCCCTATATCTATAGCGGTTTGGAAAAACCCCATTTCACCCCCTTAGGGGATGAATTTCGAAAAATCACTTCTTAGTGGATGTCCACGCCATTATAGGGATGCACTGTCAAAATTTCAGCCCTATAGCTCCAGCGGTTTGGGTAAACCCCATTTCACTCCCTTAGGGGATGAATTTCGAAAAATCGCTTTAATAGTGGAAGACCACGCCATTATAGGGATGCACTGTCAAAATTACAGTCCTATAGCTTTAGCGGTTTGGGTAAACCCAATTTCACCCCCTTAGGGGATGAATTTTGAAAAGTCGCTCTATAGTGGATGTTCACGCCATTATAGGGATGCATTGTCAAAATTTCAGCCCTATATCTATAGCGGTTTGGAAAAACCCAATTTCACCCCCTTAGGGGATGAATTTCGAAAAACCGCTTTATAGTGGATGTCCACGCCATTATAGGGATGCACTGTCAAAATTTCAGCCCTATATCTATAGCGGTTTGGAAAAACCCAATTTCACCCCCTTAGGGGATGAATTTCGAAAAACCGCTTTATAGTGGATGTCCACGCCATTATAGGGAAGCACTGTCAAAATTTCAGCCCTATATCTATAGCGGTTTGGAAAAACCCAATTTCACCCCCTTAGGGGATGAATTTCGAAAAACCGCTTTATAGTGGATGTCCACGCCATTATAGGGATGCACTGTCAAAATTTCAGCTCTATATCTATAGCGGTTTGGAAAAACCCAATTTCACCGCATCTGGTTTGGAAAAACCCCATTTCACCCGCTTAGGGGATGAATTCCGAAAAATCGCTTCTTAGTGGATGTCCACATCACTATAAGGATGCACTGTCAAAGTTTCAGCCCTATAGCTCCAGCGGTTTGGGTAAACCCCATTTCACTCCCTTAGGGGATGAATTTCGAAAAATCGCTTTAATAGTGGAAGACCACGCCATTATAGGGATGCACTGTCAAAATTACAGCCCTATAGCTTTAGCGGTTTGGGTAAACCCTATTTCACCCCCTTAGGGGATGAATTTCGAAAAACCGCTTTATAGTGGATGTCCACGCCATTATAGGGAAGCACTGTCAAAATTTCAGCCCTATATCTATAGCGGTTTGGAAAAACCCAATTTCACCCCCTTAGGGGATGAATTTCGAAAAACCGCTTTATAGTGGATGTCCACGCCATTATAGGGATGCACTGTCAAAATTTCAGCTCTATATCTATAGCGGTTTGGAAAAACCCAATTTCACCGCATCTGGTTTGGAAAAACCCCATTTCACCCGCTTAGGGGATGATTTCCGAAAAATCGCTTCTTAGTGGATGTCCACATCACTATAAGGATGCACTGTCAAAGTTTCAGCCCTATAGCTCCAGCGGTTTGGGTAAACCCCATTTCACTCCCTTAGGGGATGAATTTCGAAAAATCGCTTTAATAGTGGAAGACCACGCCATTATAGGGATGCACTGTCAAAATTACAGCCCTATAGCTTTAGCGGTTTGGGTAAACCCTATTTCACCCCCTTAGGGGATGAATTTCGAAAAGTCGCTCTATAGTGGATGTCCACGCCATTATAGGGATGCACTGTCAAAATTTCAGCCCTATATCTATAGCGGTTTGGGAAAACCCCATTTCACCCCCTTAGGGGATGAATTTCGAAAAATCGCTTTATAGTAGATGTCCACGCCATTATAGGGATGCACTGTCAAAATTTCAGCCCTATATCTATAGCGGTTTGGAAAAACCCCATTTCACCCCCTTAGGAGATGAATTTCGAAAAATCGCTTTATACTGAATGTCCACGCCATTATAGGGATGCACTGTCAAAATTTCAGTCCTATAGCTATAGCGGTTTGGAAAAACCCCATTTCACCCCTTTAGGGGAAGAATTCCGAAAAATCGCTTCTTAGTGGATGTCCACATCATTATAGGGATGTACTGTCAAAATTTCAGCCTTATAGCTTTAGCGGTTTGGAAAAAACCCATTTCACCCCCTTAGGGGATGAATTTCGAAAAATCGCTAGGGATGCACTGTCAAAAATTTCAGCCCTTTAGCTCTAGCGGTTTAGGTTGTGCGTTGTCTTTCAGTCAGTTACTTTTTATACAATAGAAAAAAAGTAAAGAAAATAAATCCCCTTACAACTTATTGAACCCCATTTCACCCCCTTCAACCCTTTTTTCTCCAAAAAAAATAGCCTATGTCCGTCTCCAAGGTCTAAACTATGTCTGTTGCAAATTTCATCAAAATCGGTCCAGCGGTTTAGGCGTGAAAGCGTAACATACAGACAGACAGACAGACAGACAGACAGACAGACAGACAGACAGACAGACAGACAGAGTTACTTTCGCATTTATAATATTAGTAAGGATCATGGTAATAACTTTATCAGCAGTAGCATCGATTCCAAATATGTGAAAATACTTTTCAAAGCAACAAGGTGGCTAAAAATGTCCGCGATTTACTTACAAAAACCCTGAATTTATTAGAGGTCAATGCCAATTATCACAAGCCGTGTTACGCGACATTTTGTAACTACGCGAAGAATGCTGAAATCTCAAACAAAAGTGAGACAAAAAAACGTTATTTGTGGAGAGATATGGAATATGGAAAACGAGATATGGAAAAATAATGAAAGCTCCTTGCAGAACGGAGAAATATTTTTTTACCTGACCTCCATGCTGAATTTATAACAAATTTACAAAAAAAATTTTAAAAACCGACTTCAGAAAAAAACCATTCCCGCGATGCACAAAAAAGGATGAAATAATTGTTTGTAATTCTTAACAACATCAATCCAATCAGAATGGATCTAGAAAGAAGAATCACTTTTTAAGACGGTGCTAACACATGTGGGTGATATATGTACATATTAAGGGCATAAGCCTAACAAAGAAATGAAAACAAGCAGGAGTTAGTGCAATCAAAGTCAACTACTACCTGGCACCAATTTTTTTTTATTTCGTGCTTTTTAGTCCATTCATTTTTTAATATTGCCTGTCATTGCAGGGAGCCTACGTTTTTACGACGCCACATAGCGAAGTGTATTCTACTTGTCACACCTTTTCATTTGATAACCATGTCTGGGGTCGGGGAGCGCAATTGCAAAATTTGATTGCAGATTGTATTGTCATGCGAACTATACGTATGTGCAAAATTTCCAGTTGATCGGTTATATGGAACTGGGTCAAAATCAAGTTGCAAGATTTGTTTACACTATACACACATCTAGATCAAGATAATATAAGGCATATAAAAAGTTAAGTTGCCATTGATATCGGGGAAATTAAATGTAAACAATAAAATTCTTTGATTCTTCATCCACGTCATGGTATATTTCTTTATTCGATATAAACAATAATTTTTTGAGCTTCAAATTTCGCCATAATTTCGTTTTTATCGGCTTTTGTTCTGGAAGCAAATTTACAGACGCATTCACGTCGAAAACTTGTTTAATATGGAACAAAATTCCCCGAAGGAAATTAAAAAATAATTATTTTGTCGATGTATAGAAAAAAAAGCACCGCGAGCCCTTGGGATCGAACTCGCACCCCACAGATCCCACAGACAAGAATACACCTCTCTAGCCCTTTGCGCTATCTCAAGTACTATCGGCCGCTGACCAATATGTTAATAAATCATTTCAGAAAAAAGAAAAAGAGAAAAAGAAAAAAACCGTCTGCCCCGACCGGAATCGAACCTGCAACGCTGAATCGAGGACCTGACGCTCTACCCACTCCGCCATCGGCCTGCTGCCAGATTTACAACAATAAAGTAATTTGTTCGGTGCCCATGAAATGTTTAGGTGCACTTTAACAGGTTGAATTTTAACAGTTTTTTCTGCCTAACTTCAAACTCCGTTATCAGATTTTAGAAAAAATTTAACGGGACCACCGTGGGAAGCTCACCCTTCAAATGAACCAAAAAAAAAGCAAAAAAGTTATTGGGTTACAAAGTTATGCGTGAACAGGACCACAAAATACCTACACGTCGAATTGAGTAACCTCCTCTTTTTTGAAGTCGGTTAAAAAGCAAGGCACTTCCAAGAATGAAGCGCAAGCAATACTCCCCCATGAAGTGAAATTAATTCTTTTGGAAACTGCTTCAGATGGTGTAATATTTCACTCAAAAAAAGGGTGTCCTGACATTATTTGTTCGACAAATTGGACCATCTACGAATTACTAAAAAGAGAAAAAAAAACCGCCAAATGAAATCACAGCATATACACTATCTCAAAAAATTGCACATACAGCAGTTGTAATTTGAAATAGAGTCAATGTACATATAGCGACTTATAACACGAAAATGCGAATATGTATTTCTAAGAAAATTAAGTTAATAGTTATATTTTTTTTGCAATTTATAAGAACTAACTCTAAGGAAAGAATAAAATAAATCTAAGTTAACTTATCTTCTTTTATTTTCAAAAACACCGACTCTATTTCAAATTATAACTGCTGTATCTGCAATTTTTTGATATAGTGTAGGTGATATTAAAATTGATGCTACAAACGATTCAGTAATTTTACACCTCGCTGTCGAAAAAATCAGGGTATAAATCGATGAAATACCTAAAACTTGCGAATATCCGAACCCATCCGATTTGCAGATCAATTACGCACATAATTTTGTTCTATTTTAACGATAAAAAATTATTTATGTAGTTGCTACTCGTGTACTTTGCAACGGCTACAATGTCGAGTGTCAACAAATGTTACTGTAAGTTTTGAACCGGAGGACATTTTGATCTGAAAATTTACAGAAAACTGCCTTAAGGATTTGGCTAAAATGTAGCGAATTTCAAAAATCTATAACACAACTTTTTGATTAGAAAAAAAAATCTCACGAATCTGTTGGAAATTTTTTAAACATTCGCCATTTTGTTTCTAAATGATGTAACCAGTTCGGTTAAAGTTTTATATTTAGGGAATTAGTCAAACTAGACTATGTTAAAATTTGAAATTGATATCTGCAATATTAACAGAGATATAGCGAGATAAAGTGAAAATTTCGTTCAAACTGCACTTACGAAAAAAAGGCATTTTCATGATTTTTTTATATGTTGGCCATGTCCAAACTTCGGTCAAAATCAACTGTAGATGCATTTTTCCATCCTCTATCGATTGCAGTTAGTCTCAACCGGTTATCTCATTTCCATCACTTTTTTCATTTCTAGAGCACTTTTTGGGGATTCGCTGCAGGCCTATAATGAGGCTCGACCTGGCTTCTTTTACGCCAACGCCACTCCTACGGCTTTCGGTGTCGTTTCTCCCAGAATATAAAAAGGGCTCACCATTTGGGCAAATATGGTCGATATATATATATATATATATATATATATATATATATATATATATATATCGATTCAGTGTTCCCACATTCCAAGATCCAAGGAAAGGTCGTCGTCTTGCTGGCCATCCAGTCCAGTTCATAGGCATTGTTTGCCGATTCGTAGTAATGGTATTTTGTATGGGAGCGGGCTGCTAACCCTCAGGCCAACCGACTTATAACTCGCTTTTGTGGCGCATAGAGTTCGCCAATCCCCCGTCACCCGTTAACTCCTGATAGGAGTTTGTTTGAAGTCTGCAGTGTTTTTTCGGGTTTTAATAGAAGTGACAAAGCGGGTGTCACAACCTTCCTAGGTATTTGTTAGCCGTTCGCCCCTCTACCGTGAGAATATCATGGGATAAACGTTACACAGTACAGTTACCGTTCGTGAATGGACAGCGTTCACATTTCGACGCATCCCACAGCACTACGGCGACTCAACTCATTTGAAGCAAGATTTGAATAGGCCTCAATTACACGATGAATATTCAGCATTCATTCAAAAATATTGCCAACTTAGCCATATGCTTCTAGCATCGCCACCTACAAGAGGAGCTAATGATGAACTACACAAGACAATATATTTTGAGCCCCATCATGCCGCATTTAATATGTGAAAATGGACCACCAACAATCTAGAGTTCAATCAAGGCTATTTCACTGGTGGACCAAGAACTAAACATAAGGCGTTGTTTGGACCCCTGAAACAGATATCTCGATGTACAAGATGAACACATACTTTGCAAATTTTGAGTTGATTACGAAACGAGATCTGTTATCGCAAAATCTGCAAATTAATTGACCCTATGGGACTTCTCTCATCCACAATGATACGCGCAAGCTAACGGAGAATTGACGGAGTCCTTCCCAGTCAAGCAAGGCTTAAAGCAGGACGAAGAAGGAGTAATTCGCAAGGTTAACATTGATGCGAACGCAACCCTGCTTAACAAATCCAAACAGTTGGCAGGATATGCTGACGATATAAACTGCCTTGCAAGATCACTGTCATATCTTAGAGAAACATTCACAGAATTAGAAGATGGAGCGAAACATATAGGGCTGAAAATAAACGCACAGAAGAGCAAGATTCTGATTCAGTCAAGGGTGGAAAGAAAAAGAAGAAACCACAATACCACCTGGGGGGAATATAACTTCGAACGAGTAAACCTATTTAACTACCTGGGGTCCACAGTCAGCGAAGACAACGATGAAACGATAGACGTACAAAGAAGAATAAACGCCGCGAACAGAACATACTTCTCACTACTGCCAGTACCTAATGAAATCCAGAGACATCCACAGAAAAACCAAAATAAGAATCTACAAAACCATCATACGTACAGAAGCTACGTATGGATGTGAAGCATGGAGTATCTCCCAGAAATCCGCAGACAAGTTGGATATACTTGAGAGGAGGGTTCTCCAAAGGATATACGGCCCAATCAATGAAGCAATGCATGGAGAATACGCTACAATCACGAATTGTACGACTTATACAAAGAATGTAAACTTTCGACCCATGCCAAACTAATACGTTTACGTTGGGTCGGTCGTGTCCAAAGAATGGATGACTCAAGGATACCAAAAATAGCCCGGTATCTACTACCAGATGGCAAAATACCAGTTGGCAAACCACGGTTAAGGTGGGAAGATAATGTTAAGGCCGATGCAGCAAAACTGCTCAACACAAGAAACTGGAGACAAACTGCGGAGCAGAGAGACGTCTGGAGGAAGAAGCTGATGGAGGCCAAGGCTCGAATTGAGCTGTAGAGCCATCGAAGAAGAAGAAGATTTGCCTAAGCGACTGGATTGCGATGACAGATTATCTGAGGACTTTACACAAGTTTGGATTGACTTTCGGGAAGATCTGAGACACAAATCCTCAGATGGTTCCACACCCTGGAGAAGGTTTGTTAATACGTATATTTACAGCTATAAAAATCCCTAAAGACCAGTAAAATTCTATTCTTCGGTGCGACCCGGCTATCACACTTGCTTGGATAAGAAAAAGCACATCCTTCACTATGAAAAACGTTTGTGCTGAAAGTGTGGCAGAAGTTCAAGAGGTGATCGACTTCTTGCAAGTATATGCCTTCGAAAAGCAATCCTGCAGGCTGTGGCTCACGTGGCATAGTACCAACAGAACTCATCTCTCATACGCTTTAGCGGCGCGGTCTAAATAGGCTTGAAAAATCTAAAGTACATAGGCCGATTCCGATTCAAATCGACAAAATCAACTTAGAAGAGCGAGCGTGAAAATCTATTTATCAGTAAGCCTCAAAGAACAAGAGACAAATTTTTTTTACGAAATATTTGAATTCAACACAATTGTTGATAGTGTTAGCTTACTGTCACGGAGTCATCAGCAACTACAAGGCTCGTATATAATAAGCATTAATCAAGAATTCGGATATGCTTTCTCTATATTGCAACAAGAATCAAAGCAGACGAAGATCCTCTACTGATGTTGATATTCGTCTCAATTCATTGAATCTTAAATGTAACATGATGTAAATGCACTGAGTGTGCACCGAGCTTTAGTTTATTACATAAATAGTTCTTCAGTCAAGTCATGTATCTTAAAAATTAGACCGAATAAATTGGCAATATTGATGTTGACAAAATGGGATTTCTTGCGTTTCTCCATGACTAGCCTAGATTTCTGTGTTACTACAAGCAATCATGTTTACATTCAAGTATCACCAATGCCCTTTTCCCCAAAAAATACATTCTGCAATTACTTAAAGGTCTTTTATAATAAAAATGTCATCGGTGTGGCATGTACTTCAAAAGATGGATCCTTGTTCATTGAGAAAACATACCTTTACCAAATGGAATCCGACAGGTCTGCCTCTGGATGCACCAGGTCACACATCAACTTGCACTCTGTCCCAAGAGCATGTTAAAGCCACTGATACATGTCTATTTAAATTCCATACCCCGACAATAGTATAAAACACCTTCAAGTTAACAGCATCCTTTTTACCCTTGGGAGCAACTAACAAACGACCTGAACACAACTTCGAAATTACTATCTGTAATTTATGGTATAGTTGTTGAACAAGGACTTTAAATATATGACCATCCCCATGTATGTAAACGTCCATGATTCAGGATCCCAGAGTTTTCCTACAGTTTCCATACTGCTATCTACCTGAAGGTAGGCAAACGGCTCGATGTTGGCGTCTGTGTTTTCCTCAATTCAAGCCGTCGTGTTGATGATAAATTTTCCCCAATACCGGCCCCAACGTATATTCAAAACCCCTTAGAATTTCGCATATGGCGTTTAAGAAAGGCGACATTCTTGTGTGTAACATTAGTTACACATTCATAACTCGTAAAATTTTTAATGAATCCTGCGAATCGATGGTTGCCAACATTCATTCTGGTGGCGCATAGTCCTTAAATGAGCAAGAGTTTGCAGCCATAGGTGGAAAGGTTAATCGTACCACAAGAAGCCACTAATCGATTGCGGATAAAAATATCCAATCTGGAAAGTGCGGGAAAGTTGGTGTGGTTAAACCCTTCTTCTTTTTCATCTACTTGACCATACAAAACGTTCACTTACAATTGTAAGCCCCAAGGATTAGAGTTATTAGCTATCGAAGCTCACGGTTTCCCTGGTGTGCACCTGTGTGGGGAAATTATACTCTAGGAACTTTGTGTAGGTTTGAATATGATGCTGCAACGGAACTAATCGATTAATTGCGCTCTGAGGTGGAAAGATTGTTCTTTTGCTACATATGTGTGAGGAAATTATGAGATCTTTGCCAATTACATGTATCGTACCTTTGTTATATGAGCCGTGTTTTTTTAATTAACCATATACATATACTACGTTTATAAGCGGAGTTTCACTCCCGGATCTTCAATCCAAAGTAAAACTCCCGATGCGTTTATAAGCAATGGGAGTGTAAATCCAAAATACTTTCTGGTTTGAGATGACAGCTCCAAGCTCAAATTCAAAATCATAGCAAAGACATATATAAACCCAATGTTTAATTTAATTTATTTAAAAATATCAATAAACAAAAAAAAAACTATTGTAGCAAAATAAAACACCCAGCTTCTTCTTTACAAAGTTTTTCCCCTTCGGAAAAAATTCTCACTCCCAGTCAGCGTTTATAAGCACAACATAAACCGGGATCGAAGTTTCACTCCAGCTTATTCTTCGGGAGCGAAAATCCAAGTTCTGGATTTTCACTCCCGGTTTATAAGCGGTGTTTCACTCCGGATCGAAACTTCCATCCGGAGGGAAACTCCGCTTATAAACGTAGTAATAGTTCTTTCATCGAGTTCATTAAAAAAACGACAAGGGAAATTTCATGTAGCGCCTACTTCGATGCTTAAAAATTTCAAAATTAAACGGAAGTTAAGTGTTATTTTTTGCACTGTTACACGAAATCCTCGCTAGAAAATAATAAATATATTTATAAAAAATCAATTATTTGTTATAAATTTGCTCTCATCACTTTCCTGTTGTTTTTATTTTTAAATTGCGTCTTTTCGACCCCCGAAAGTATGCAACATGCCAACCCCCGAAACAACAGGTCATCCCCCGAAAGTATGCAATATGCAATTTAAGAAATTTCCCAAAACCTCGATAGAAACCCCGATAAAACCTGGGTTTTGAGATTTGTATGGGGAAGAACTATACAGTTCATTACAAAAACACGGCTATGAACGTTTCGAGAATGCGTGTTCATTGATGAAGGGTTTTAATTAGTAGTTCCGCCAAAAGAGTTGATGCCGAAAAAGTCGCGTTTTCCATGCGCAGTAGAATCCCCGCATGCCGTTCCCGTCCCTTAGCCTAGTCGCAACAAATTTCGAAGGGGAAATTTGAAAATACATAAGCGTATTTCTTATCAATATGTGCGCAATTTTTATTTGTGTGCAGCTTTAATTTCCCAAGCTGCGCGCTCCAACGGCACATGCAATAAAACGTGCAAACCCGGCTGAATTAAGAATTCTATCGCGATGGAATATGGAATACTGCTCCTGCTTGCTCCTGGGGGGTGTCGCTGGAGACGCGAATGTCATTGATACCAATCATCATACCAATTGCATAACATTCGGTCGGGCCTTTTTTTTGTTTAAAGGAAAACACTTCGGCAAGTGTCAGAGACTTTAAATTGATAAGTTTTGCTAAAATCTAATAAACTCGATGGAATGAGACTCGTTCTAAGCGAAGTAATCATTTTTGGGTTCTGCACAGCGGTAGCCTTCCAACAAAACGTCACTTGTCAAGATCCGACAACCTTTAAAAATCGTGCAAAAATTTCGTTACCCTTTACAAACAAACGAATTTTGGATACCTTGGATCAGCACTTTTTGATGGGGAATTGTTTTCTACGCGTGATACAGTTTCAGGAAATTGTGGCTCATCCCAGGATTTCCAGTAGCTACCTCAAAATTTGTTCTTTTTGGTCAAGTCTGACAAGTACTTTACATTGATTAGTTTTGCTAATATCTCCAAAAAGCTTTGGAATTTCCAAGTGAAGTCATTAGCAACAGTGCTTTAACACGCTCAATACGAATTCGAACACCCGCTTGAGTGTAGCGAACGAAATACGAAGGAATTGTTTATTTGCTAACGTTCAACAAATTCTCTAGAAAAATCTAATTATAGTTATTTGAACTAGCTTCTCTCAGGATTGGTGACAAAGAGTTCTGATACTAGTCAATTTCCTACTAGTGCTTAACGTATTACTATTTTGTAAGAAGTCAGTTTATTAAATTTTCGTTCATCATACTGGGAAGTTAATCGTGTGGACCGAAGGGGTCAAACCCATGTCCCAACTACTGGCTAAAATATTTTTGACGTGAGCACGTCTGAGGGTTTGATTCCATTACACAAAACCGATGATAACGAAATTATGACATACAGTTTATACATACATTTATATCGAAAAAAGACATATACCATGACCTAGATGAAGAGTTTTATTGTTTACTTTTCACTTCCCAGATAGCAATGGCAATTAAGCCTTTAGGCGCTTTATATTAGCTTCACTTGTATGTTGTGTGTAGTTTATAAAAATCTTGCAACTTGGTTTTGACCCTCCTCCATATAACCGATCAACTTACACATGAATAGTTCGCGTGACGATGCAATTTGAAAATTCAGTAAAAAAAAAAGTTGCTCTTGGACTCCCGACATAATGTGGGTATTGATTGGAGAACTTTTTGTCTGTAACTCTTTATTTACAATGAGATAAAATAGTTAATTATTTAGTTATTAAATAAAACGTCTTCTTAACGTCTTCTTCTTCAACCGTCTATAGTCTGCAAAACGTCTTCTTCTCCAGCAAAACGTCGTCTTCTCCAGATATTGTATTCTTCTTCTCAAAACGTCTTTCCAGCAAAACGTCGTCTTCTCCAGATCTCGCAAAACGTCTTCCCTCTATTTGCAAACTGCAACCTCTTTGTAATTTTAAACCTCTATGTATTGGCAAGCGGCTTCTCCAATTCCCAATTTCGTAATGATTAATAAATTAAAATTAAAACATAAAAACTTATATCGATGTGACAATTAACTTTCATCAAGTCTTCTAGAAAATATACTTTTATGGAGTACATTTTCAGCAAGTAGATATTCATAGATATCCATTCCCACAATAAGGTATCAAATGTAATATTAATTAAATCTTCAAGTAGAATACAATTCATCCAAATGGACAATGCAAACACAGGCAACAGTAAGGTGACTAAACTAAACTAAACTCACTAAACAGCTCTCGGGAAAGCACTCTACTAAAAAGCATTCCGTTAAGAGTGCGGATGGAAGGCTGCTGTGCAGCGACGAGGAGCAACTCCAAAGATGGAGAGATTACTTCTTCGCCGCCCTGAATGGTACACTTACACAGGAACCTCATGAAAACAGCAACAATGCACAGCCAATAAGAATCGCCACTCGGGCCCCATCCAAGACGGAAATAATAACCGCAATTCATGCGATGGCCAAAGGTAAAGCAGCTGGGAAAGATGGCATCCCGCCAGAATTGTTGAAAGCCGACTCAAGCCTCATAGCAGATGCGCTTCAGCCAATCCTAGACCTTTCCGGAGGATTGGACGGAAGGTATCATAGTCAAAATACCAAAAAAGGGGGACCTAACAATATGCGACAACTGGAGAGGCATCTGTTTATTATCTACTGTGGACAAAATTTTGTCCCATATATTACTATCTAGGATAAGTGAGGCAGTTGACCGAACGTTTAGGAGGCAGCAGGCCGGATTCAGGAAGGGCCGCTCCTGTATTGATCATATCTCCATAATGGAAAATTATCCGACAGCTTTGAGGTGAGCTCAGGAGTACGACAAGGGTGCCTACTTTCACCATTTCTATTTCTTATAGTAATAAATGACATCCTTGTCGGCGCTCTAGATAATAGAACAGGCGGCATTCAATGGAGTTTGGTAGACCGCCTTAAGGATCTCGACTACGCCGATGATATCTGTTTGCTGGCCCACAGACACCAGGACCTCAAAAACATGTTAAACAATTTGGCAGCAGAAAGTAGTCCAGCAGGCTTAAGGCTAAATCCGACTAAAACTAAAGAAATGCTAATAAATGCAAACACCATTAAACGGACAGCGCTGAATAACCGTGACGTGGAACTGGTGCTTTCCCGTGAGCTGTTTAGTAATTTGGTACAGCACCTTACTGTTGCCTGTGTTTGCCGCGTTTTCCGCTTTTTCTGCGAGCTCATTTATCTGCTGCCTTTTATAACGCCGGACACTTCTCTTTACTTCCCGGTGTAATTGGGAGTATTCCCTTTCCAGTTGGTAACGTCTTTCAGGGTCGCTAGTAGAGTTTACTTAATTTTTAGGGCTCTCCTGCGTTCTATTTTTTGCCAGGTTGTGTCCGAGATCCAGTGTTGCTGGTTTCTTTGGACATAATCGATGCTCGTTTCCGCAGCCGTCAGTATTGCGCCTTTTGTTCTACTCCACAGCTCTTCAATATTGTGTCGTCAGAAACGTTGTGCTGATTTAATATTTGTTGTAGGTTTCCAGCAAATTCCCGATTTTTAACGCTCTCCCGCAGAAGATCTACGTTGAACCGTCTACGGTTTATAGCATCGCGTTGTACGTTTCTGATTGCGGCGATTTTAAGGCGAATAGTTGCTACAACCAAATGGTGGTCGCTTCCAGTGTCTGCTCCCCTGAAACTCCTGACATCCTCAAGGATAATTCTCCATCTGCGGCTGACGGCCACATGATCTATCTCATTTCTCGTCCTACCATCGGGCGATACCCAGGTCTCTTTGTGTATCTTGAATAAATTGACTCAATTCCGATTGACCTAGCACATGCCAGTGTAGATCGAAATAGCCGACCAAACCTTATATGGTGGGGTGGGCTCAGTTGTTCCAGATAGCAAATTTTCTAGTTCAGAAATTGGAAAGAAGTGTAGGTACAAAATAGTTATTGAGGATTTATTTTGATCCGCTACGTCTAAGCTTAGCATAAATATTATACAATGTAACAACTCCGAGACGCATAAAAATACTTTTAACAGAAACTGTTTTACAAGCCATTACATCTTCGCCCATTTTTAAGAAATCTTTAAAATAAACAAAATTGAAGGTTTAGTACAAACTTAGAACATTTACTGTCTACAGTCTATTAACACAGCCATTATATTTGTTTGCCATTTTAAATTAATATTCAGCTTCGCCCATCCATCTGGTTATAATGAAAAGCAGAAGCAAAATAAATTTTAAAGATAAAATTTTGCTACAGAGCAATTATAGTGAACATTTTGAGATCTTTATGGGTCTTCTGTCTATATACGGAATGCGTTCCTTGAACCCCATCTACAAAGTTTAACAAAGTTCCACCTTTTGAATAATTCATAATTTTCTATCTGCCGCCAGAAGGACTTCTTTTCCACGAAAGTGGATTAAAACCGTTGATAAGCGAATCCGAATTCAAATTAAATAAAGTACTAAACTCACACCTAATCCGCATCGTTACAACCTCAATGAAAGCACGAGCACACAAGCAAACAAGAGACCGCACTTTATCCACAGCCCATTAAACGATATTATTTTAAACAAATTTACATAAATGATGCTGAATCCAAATCCTGGTATCCTGGATGTGGATAGTTTTGAAATGCCTGTGTAGAGCCAAACTGATGCCGTGGCAGCGGTGTATTCGTATAAGCCACCACAGTACCAGAAGCTTTAATACATTTTCAGGATCTATGCAGAATTGTGTGCGCAATAATAACTGTTATAACACCAGCATCCAAAATCAATATGGAATTAATTTGTAAAATAAATACAGATGCCGGAAGGACGAAAGGGTGACAGAGACCTGTGGTAAAAGCTCTGATTGCAATTTGAAATTTTGCACATTCTGGGGCTTATTTTGGGTGGACAAGGATGGTGACAACTGATATGAATGATGGCTACTGCAACGTGGGTAGCATACTTGAAAGGTATTAGGATGATTAAATTCCTTTGAAAATCTCCCTTTAATGCCGCTCTTATGGGGTGTATTTTAGTATCCTTTGAATTGGTTCGTGCAGTTGTGATTTGTATAGTCGAGTAACTTGCAATTGCTTCAATTTAATATTAATTAAATCTTATTGGGATTGGTATATTTATGTATGGTATTTGTTTTTTAATTGAAAAATCTACAATGGATATTGATCTAAAATTTCAATATTGAGGATCGAAATTACTTTTCGTTTTCAAGAATTATGTTCAAAACTTTGAGCGATTCAAAATGCAATAAATGTACATATGTGTGAAAATTTACAAGCCCACAAAACACAAGATTGCATCCCTCCAATGGCGCTGCAGGGCATATTGCTATGTTGGCGGTCTCTTGCGGTATATATCCAGTACGGAATGTTGAGCACCATTGGAAGAGGGAGGGGGTCTTACTTGGCTCATTTTTGATGACATGGGGGCGAGGCGTCTGGGTGGAGATAGCTTCAGCAATATTTATTTATTTACTTTTTCTGCAAAATTTAGATTCTGATTTGAACAAATGCAAACAAGCCATATGCATATATATGCATATATATATATATATATATATATATATATATATATATATATATATATATATATATATATATATATATATATGTATATATATGTTCAGTCCACAGTAATTAAACATTTCTAAAATACAACCCTATATATAAAAAATGGAAAGAAATATACATTTAAGACATAAAATATAAAAAATTACAATATATTAAAAATTTTATACAAAATTGTACATAAATGAATTTTAAACTTATAAATACTTAAATCTATACATAACTGAATTATAATAAATACATTTATAATAAATATTACAAATTTTCTTAAAACTAACAAAAGTAGCTAAGAACCTGAAAATAAATAATGGTTAATACTGTACAAAATAAATTTTATGATACCTTATACTCACCTGCTTCCAGGAATGACACCTAAAACGAAAACAGAATTAGTATATGTATACAAATATAAACAACGATACTATACTTACCTGTTTTCTAGTAGGACTTGAAATCTGAAATTAACAAAAAAAAACATGAATTAATGAATACATAACAAATAGTTTTATGTTCAAAACCCCAACAAGTATGCTACAAAGTAAACAACATAAGAATTTACAAGAAAACAACAACAACAACATGTCAAATTAAAAGTTGCAAAAAATCATGAAATAATATAATTTGACTACATATCTTGCAACAAAATATTAAAGTACATTCTAATTAACATATATCATGCTTCGAAATAAATACAAATGGACAATTAATGCTATAATTATTACATGCAAAACGTAAACAACATAACCTACCTTAATGAAAATTTTATCCAGCGCCCTCAGAAAACCACCAAACAACACATTATTCACGTATGCGATTAAACATTTGGAGGTTCCACCGAGATATACACTCGGCATATTCAAGCTTGTTTTGTTTTTTTTGTTTCGTTATTTACGTCCGTTTGTGCGATAATTTCTTACGTTACCGGTAAAATGACTTCGCTACAGCAATTATGCAACCAACAGCAAACGCTACAGCTCCACTTCGATAAATTTATCGAAAATTGCAAAAAAACTGCCATAGCAAAAAGAACACAGGGATTTTATGAATCAAGGATTGAGGGACTAAATAAAATATGGACCCAATTTCAGACAAATGACATAGCGATTAACGACGCAGCATTACAAGATCCCAATGCAAATACAGGGGATTATTTCAAGTCCGATTTCAAAGTCTACAGTGACGTAGAACTTAAATATTATGAATTTATGGGGGAATTGGTAGATGGGCTAAAGAGACAAACTCCAAGTACCATGTTACCGCCTCCTGTCATACCAACTACAGTCACGACGTCGTCACAGCAAGATATCCAATTGCCAAGGATAAGTCTTCCTAAATATAATGGCAACTTTGATTTGTGGCGATGCTTCCACGATATATTCGTGTCCCTAGTCCATCATAATAGAAAATTGCAACTTGTGCAGAAGCTTCACTACCTTAAGGAATGCTTGACTGGCGATGCTGAGGCCCTTATACGACATGTGCCAATTACAAACGATGCTTATGAACCAGCTTGGGCCAAATTACGCGAGCGGTATGAAAATAAAAGGATTCTAGTCAACCACCAACTAAAAACGTTTTTGAATATGCCTAAATTGGCGACGGAAACTGCAAACGCACTCAACGTACTCATAGACACCACTGCTGAATGTTTGCAACAGCTTAAAAGCTTAGAGGTGGATACAACGTCCTGGGACGCCATATTAATTCACACCTTGGTACAGAAGTTACCTTTTGCCACGTTGAAGTTATGGGAAGAAGAACTAGGACCATCCCAAACATTGCCGAGCCTTGCAACTTTCCGAACATTTCTTAATACAAGACTGAGAATTCTCGCGTCCATTGCGGATACTATTACCACGAAGCCACCATCGCACATTAGACCATCTCCCCCTCAAAGGGTGTCACACGCACATCATTCTAGAAAGGCAAACTGTTGCCCAGCATGCCATGCTAAGCATTTCGTGGCCACTTGCAAGAAGTATCATGCCATGACCCCTGAAGCAAGACGGAGGATTCTACAAACAAACGGCCATTGTTTAAATTGCCTTGCAAGCCATCACAACACTAAGGACTGCCCAAGTAAATATAGATGCTGGAAATGCAAACAGCACCACCATACTGCACTACATCACGACAAGCAAGAGAGCCCTGGATCGACATTATCCAAGGAAAAATACTTACAAGGAGAAACCATACCAAACAATTCTCCGACACTGCAAGTTAACATGAACCGAAAGAGTTCTGGATCATTATCCAAGGAGGACTACTCACACGGGGAAATCATACCAAGTCATTCTCCGTCGTTGCATACCTTTATAAAACAAGAGAAAACTGAATTACTAGATCTCAAGGAAGATCATTTACAAGGAGATTTGGCACCTAACCATTCTACTACACACGAGGGAATACAATCCTCCACCAGTACCTCCAAAAACAATATACAAAGTTTTTTAGCAATAAAAGACCATCAAGCCCTATTAGCTACCGCAGTTGTAGCTGTACACGCGAATAAGGGCAAGGAGGAAATTCTACGATGTCTCGTTGACCCTGGCTCAGAGTCATCGTTTATTACTACAGCCGCATGCAAGCGACTAGGTGCTCAAACCAGTTATACAAATATACAAATTACAGGCTTAAACACAAGTCAAGCAGGTATTGCACAAAAACAAGCTAAGCTAACATTGAAGGGACGGACTGCAACCCCAGTACCAATCATAGATAACTTCCTCGTGATTGATACGATTACCGACCCGTTGCCCACAAGAATACGTCGAAAACCTAAGTGGAAACACATACAAAATCTCTAACTATCAGACCCAACCTTTTGGAAAATCGGAGGAATCGACATGTTGCTAGGGGCAAGAATTTACACAACAATTTTGCGAGACGGCATACGACGTGGAGCTGAAACAGATCCAGTCGCGATAAATACGGTATTTGGATGGATCCTAATGGAACCAATATCTATGTCTCACAACCAAATTACAACATGCATCGCTACTACACAAGACATCAGCCTAGAAAACCAGGTCAAACGTTTTTGGGAAATAGAAGAAGTACCCACAGCTACATTACTTTCTGAAGATGACAAATTATGCCAACAAATCTTCGAGACTACTCACGTAAGACTCCCCAATGGGAAATATCAAGTTACTCTTCCATATATAGATAATAGGCTTCCAGTACTTGGGAACTCGAGAACCCAAGCATTAAAAAGATACATCACATTACAACAGCAACTTAGCAAGAACCCCCAACTAGGGGAAGAGTATAAAAAATGTTTGAATGAGTATATAGAGCTGGGGCACATGGTTCCGGTAAGCCCTCCCAAAGACAATGAAGCCCATTATTACATACCACACCACGCAGTCTTTAAGGATAGTACAACAACAAAGCTGCGTGTGGTCTTCGATGCTTCCGCTAAAACCAGCAATGGGAAATCTTTAAATGAGCAATTGTTAACTGGGCCAACCTTACAGCCTAAACTTTATTCTACGTTGCTTAATTGGAGAAAGTTTAAAATAGCCATGAATGCTGACATTGAGAAAATGTACAGAATGATCGAAGTTCATCCAGATCACCAAACATATCAGCGGATTCTGTGGCAACATCCTAAATCAAAGGAGCAACAAGATTATAAGTTGAGGACAGTAACGTTTGGCACAGCATGCGCTCCATTCTTAGCCATCCGCACTTTACAGCAGCTAGCTGAGGACGAGAAGGAAACCTGGCCCACAGCAGCCGAAGCGATTTATAATAACTTTTACGTAGACGACTTGTTAACGGGAGCAGACAACATTCAAGAGGCTAAGATACTGCAAAACGAGCTACTCAACATCACGCGTGCAGGAGGGTTTAAGTTGAGAAAATGGGCCAGCAATGAGCCAGCGTTACTAACTACTATACCGTTGGAAGATAGGGAGCTTAAACCTACTTTGGCACTCACTAAGGACGAGTCAGTCAAAACATTAGGCATCAAATGGCATCCTGGACCCGATTATTTTACTTTCAATATTATTCCACTGCGAGAACATCTTACAACCACAAAAAGAAATATTCCGTCGGACACTGCATCATTATACGATCCACTAGGATGGCTGGCACCAGTGATCATCAACGCTAAGGTACTAATGCAATCCTTATGGATGACCGGCTTTTCATGGGATCAGGAAGTACCAACCCAGATTGAACACCAATGGAAAACCTTCAAGGCAGAATTACAGGACCTCAACACTTTGCAAATCCCAAGGTGGATTAATTTTTCAAAAACAGCAAGCATGCAGATACACGGGTTTTGCGATGCATCTGCCAGAGCCTACGCGGCCGTTGTGTACTTGAGGGTTGAGTCAAACAGCGGACCGATTACGTCAATATTACTTACTTCAAAAACTAGGGTCGCCCCTGTTAAACCAACCACAATCCCTAGGCTGGAACTAAATGGTGCGGTAATTTTAGCCAGATTGTTGAAAACTACAATTGAAGGCATGCAATTAGGTCACCTACCAATATTTGCGTGGACAGATTCAACGATAGCTCTTCAATGGATTCAAGAACACCCCTCTAAATGGAAGACATACGTGGCCAATCGAGTAGTGGAAATACAGGAATTCATTCGACATGATCAGTGGCGGCATATTCCAACTAGTGACAACCCAGCAGATTTAGCCTCCAGAGGTGTAGCAGCGTCCATATTACTAGCCTCGCAATTGTGGTGGCATGGACCAAGTTGGTTAATCAACGACCCAAGGAATTGGCCCAAAACAAAATTTACTAGCGAGAAAACCAATTTAGAAGCAAAAAAATCAACAGTAATCAACGTTCTTGCGCAATTGGAAGATAACATTTTGCTCCGGTACTCCAATATAACACGGCTCATATCCATCATTGCACTCATACTACGTTTTACTCATAATTGTCGTAATACCAAGGCTAAACGACTAAATTACTTATCATCAATTGAATGGATCGAGGCAGAAAGGGTAATATTACGGCTAGTGCAACGAGCAGAATTTCCAACGGAATACACAAATCTACAAGCCAAGAAACTATTATCGTCAAACAGTCGTCTGTATAAACTATCCCCACTTATGGACAAAAATAACTTAATGCGAGTAGGTGGAAGGCTAGCTAACGCCACAATATCTTACAATGCAAAACATCCAATCATTCTTCCTCAAAGACATCTGGTAACAAGGCTAATCATAAGGCAGATACATCTAGGAACACTCCATGGAGGTACTTCACTTGTGCTAGCCACTAGTCGTCTTAAATACTGGATCTTGAATGCCAGAAGAACCATTACTAGTCAAATTGGAAAATGCGTTACGTGCATAAGGCAACGTGGAGAAACCATGACACAACTTATGGGACAGCTACCGACACCTAGAGTCACCATTACGAAGCCTTTCACAAACATCGGAATTGATTATGCCGGTCCAATTACTATTAAAACTTCTACAATTCGTAACGCCAAACTCCAAAAGGCATACATCTGTGTCATAGTCTGCCTAGCTACACGAGCGCTACATTTAGAACTGGTGTCAGACTTATCAACTCTAGCATTTATAGCTGCTTTTAAAAGATTCGTGGCCAGAAGAGGGTTATGTACAAATATTTATTCTGATTGCGGCAGCAACTTTATGGGAGCTAAGACCATACTTGACAGAGAGATAAGGCAAGCAATAAACCAGGGGCCAGTTCACGCAATTCGACACTCGACGTCGACATCGACGCTTTATGAAAACGACATTAATTTCAACGACGTTGAATTTGGGTTCACGTAAGTCGACGTGTCGAATGTCGTTTTCCCAAAATAATTTCTCCTAAAGTTATGCAAAATCTAAAGAAACCGGTGCACTTTTCACGTTATCCATAAGGGGGACAAGTTGCAAATAATACTAAAACTTCAATAATGTGAGTAATTAAATTAATTAATTAAACAAATTCATAATAATATTGGAAAATCTCAGCTCTGAATTTATTTTTGTACATCTAAATCTTCTTGGAGTAGTTATAATTGTTATTTTTCAACTAATAATTTTTCTTTTTCTGTTGCATTTTGCTCGTTCAGAACTGTAAAAAGTTTTGTGTAAAATTATTTCTGCTGTGCTCTAATTGGCACCACAACTTGTTTTTAATACAACAATAAATGAATTCGACGCCAAATCTGGCGTCGAGAAGATTAACGACACTTTTAAAACGTCAAACATAAAACGTCGACTTGCGTGAACCCAAAACGACATTTAACGCGTCGTTTTCAGTCGACGTCGAATTGCGTGAACTGGCCCCAGGCCAGCCCAGAAACTGCGCGATATCTTGCATCCGGGCAAGTCACTTGGCACTTCAATCCGCCAGCCGCCCCACACTTTGGAGGCCTTTGGGAAGCCGGAGTCAAATCTGTCAAACACCATCTACGTAGAACATTGGGAAAGGCGACTTATACTTTTGAAGAATATACCACCATCTTGACACAGGTGGAAGCATGTTTAAATTCCAGACCACTTTGTTACGTGAGAAATGATCCTGACGATCCATTTGTACTAACACCTGGCCATTTTTTAATTGGAAAAGCGCTTAATGCCGTACCCGAACCAGTGCACAACGAAACAATACCACTTTCTGGGCGATGGCAACGTCTCCAAAGCGCAGTTAAGGGATTTTGGGACAGATGGACCAAGGACTATTTAAATCAACTGCAGCATAGACCAAAATGGCAACTGGAACAAGTGAATATCCAGATTGGTGATATTGTTCTCGTTAAACAAGAAACTATGGCTCCAACACATTGGCCTCTTGCAATTATCGAAAAGGTCTTTCCAGGTAACGATGGCCTAATACGTGTAGTACAACTACGCACTAAAGATAATACATTTAAACGACCTGTCACTAAAATTTGTCGATTACCAATTGAGGAAACAAAGCAATAACTCCAAGAAGGAGCACCAGCATAAGTGTTTTACGTTTCATGTTGTGTCGTAAATCCAAATTTACAACCTAATCCCACTCTGTCCATGCTAACCTGATAGTTTTTTTTACAGACATCCGAATACGACTATACTGAGGAAGATCTGGCCGCAGTGGAAGATAGTTTACTATATCCACCCGGCAGCCCTTTTTTAGATATAGATTGCGAGATTATTGATCTCTCCAGCCCGTCACCACCAGCAGCATCACCAAAGATTATAGCCACGCCTAGTGACATCAACAAACCATCGTCGTCATCAGCCCCAGTTTTGGAAAAGCCAGCTATTATTAATGGACGGTTCACCTACAATTTAGAAGCCTTGAAACCAACCACAACGCTGACCGAGTTAGATGAACGTGCCCCAAATTGCTTTCAGCGCTTCATCACGCGCGAAGGAGAAAGCTTATTCTTGCCTCGCAGCGTGATACGAAAAATTGACTTTCACGGCATACGAGCAAAAAAAAAAGGAAGGAAAAGACAATAAATCTGCCGAACCGTCATCAAGCACGACTGCAAGTAAAGGCCGATGGACGAATTGTCTTTCATCATTACCACAAAAGGGGCATCAGTAAACTCCTTCATCTTGAACGTGACCGTTGAACGGGGCGGAGTATGTTTAGTCCACAGTAATTAAACATTTCTAAAATACAACCCTATATATAAAAAAAATGGAAAGAAATATACATTTAAGACATAAAATATAAAAAATTACAATATATTAAAAATTTTATACAAAATTGTACATAAATGAATTTTAAACTTATAAATACTTAAATCTATACATAACTGAATTATAATAAATACATTTATAATAAATATTACAAATTTTCTTAAAACTAACAAAAGCAGCTAAGAACCTGAAAATAAATAATGGTTAATACTGTACAAAATAAATTTTATGATACCTTATACTCACCTGCTTCCAGGAATGACACCTAAAACGAAAACAGAATTAGTATATGTATACAAATATAAACAACGATACTATACTTACCTGTTTTCCAGTAGGACTTGAAATCTGAAATTAACAAAAAAAAAAACATGAATTAATGAATACATAACAAATAGTTTTATGTTCAAAACCCCAACAAGTATGCTACAAAGTAAACAACATAAGAATTTACAAGAAAGCAACAACAACAACATGTCAAATTAAAAGTTGCAAAAAATCATGAAATAATATAATTTGACTACATATCTTGCAACAAAATAATAAAGTACATTCTAATTAACATATATCATGCTTCGAAATAAATACAAATGGACAATTAATGCTATAATTATTACATGCAAAACGTAAACAACATAACCTATCTTAATGAAAATTTTATCCAGCGCCCTCAGAAAACCACCAAACAACACATTATTCACGTATGCGATTAAACAATATTATATATATACTCGTATATATATATATATATATATATATATATATATATATATATATATATATATCCGGGGCATTCTCTGTCAACTCGGCCACCCCCTCTGTCCAAAACTTGGAGCAACATAGATGGTTCCATTTGGGCTCATTTTAAAGTTACTTAATTGTAGATGGGACATTCCACGTCAAATCGGACAAAATTTTTCGACCCCCCTCCGTTTTGGCTGAAACTTTTCAGGGACTTTGGGCAACTATTTAAGACTAAAAAAAAAATTTAGAATTTTTTCATTAATCTATTGATCAATAAACATTAAATGTGTTTTTTTCGGGATTTTCATGAATTTTGACTTTCTTTTTTGATTTTGGCTCTAAATCTTTCGTTGGGGTCGACGTTTTTGATAGGTTTAACATGTTTTCAGGTCAGAGGGGTTGTTTATAAACAAATTTGCTGAAAAACATAAACATATTTTCGAATTCAATGTCACAATGTCAAAAAATAGTAAAAAATTTTAAAATTCAATTTCTCAAATACCCCATCATCGAAATGGACGTTATTGGTCTCAAAACGTTCGGGAGAAGTCACTCTAACACCTCGATAAAAAATCTCGATGGGCTCTCAAAGATTTCAAAAATTATGAGTATTTGTTTATAATCATTAATGTTTATTGAACCCTTTGACCTGGATATTTTTGAAACGTCATTTTTTTGCATTTAGTCCGCCATATTTAATTTTCTATTTAAAATTTTAAAAATCTGATGTCAGATTCGTGATCTACGAGTCAAAAAACCCTTATTTATTAAGTTTCATGGAAAAAGGTTCATTTTTTGAATTTTGGTCCGCCATCTTGGCTGCCATTTTGAATTTTGAAAATCTGACCGCAGATTCATAAACAGCGACCAAAAAAACCCCGATAAACAAGTTTTGGTGAAAATTGGTGACGTTTCAAAAATATCCAGGTCAAAGGGTTCAATAAACATTAATGATTACAAACAAATACTCATAATTTTTGAAATCTTTGAGAGCCCATCGAGATTTTTTATCGAGGTGTTAGAGTGATTTCTCCCGAACATTTTGAGACCAATAACGTCCATTTCGATGATGGGGTATTTGTGAAATTGAATTTTAAAGTTTTTTACTGTTTTTTGACCTTTTGACATTGAATTCGAAAATATGTTTATGTTTTTCAGCAAATTTGTTTATAAACAACCCCTCTGACCTGAAAACATGTAAAACCTATCAAAAACATCGACCCCAACGAAAGATTTAGAGCCAAAATCAAAAAAGAAAGTCAAAATTCATGAAAATCCCGAAAAAACACATTTAATGTTTATTGATCAATAGATGAAAAAATTCAAAAAAAAAAAATTTTTTTGTAGTCTTAAATAGTTGCCCAAAGTCCCTGAAAAGTTTCAGCCAAAACGGAGGGGGGTCGAAAAAATTTATCCGATTTGACGTGGAATGTTTGACGTTTAAGCTTAGATACTCTGAAGATAGATTCAGTTGAGGTTTGCAAAATTTTTCTTGCCGTTTTTTTTAATGAACTCAAAAATTCTCAAAACCCAGTTCATTAAAAAAACACGGCCATCGTTTTATAATTATTTTTTGCTGTTTCATAGTAAATGAGTGATTCTTAAGGATATCAGGTACTGGCAACGCTGATTGAAATCTTTTATTTAAGTGCCTTGTTTATTTATCCAGCCTTATTCTCGTTGTCGAGTGAAGTGACATATGTGTCACTTCGACCTTAAATTGTATTCTCGTTGTCAATCTAATAGGCTTCTAGCGAGTGAATCAACAAAATTCGTATTTAATTGTTGCAAGGTGGAGTGTAATGTGACATTTTCCGAAATATGTGCGCAAGTATCGACAGTTTCATTCCACCGCGCTCCGTAGTCACGTCATTCGCCAACGAGAATGCCACCCATCGTGATCGCACTTAGTGAAAAACAGTAGGTATTTTAATATTTCTGAAATGTTTCGTTGCCCAACTATACAGTGATTGTGCTATCAATATTGAGTCGGAAGGTTTTGCCAGAAGACTTGCCCGGTAAGCCTCTCGCTTGAATGTAGCTCCTAAGCCGTCAGACTCACTTTTGCCATGTGCTGTTGCAGAGTAATGCCACTCTACATCAATTCCAAAATCTTGCTTATGATTCCAAAAATTTGATATTTATTTTTGAAATGCTGCTTAGCTCCATCAGTCACATATATAATTTTCTTGATAATTTTTGCATTTTTCATGATTTCTGGAATTAATTGTTTCTGAATGGTATATACAGCAGAGGTATCATGCTTTAAACTATCTGATAAAAAATACCGGAGTCACGTTCGAGCCCTTGAACTGTTCAGTGCTTTTGCTCCCAGTGACTTTCAACCTTAATTTTTTCCTGAGCCTCACTCTCAGAGTGCAGTTTATTGTTTTTTTCGTGCTTTTGTTTTTGACTGTGCGTCAGTGCACATTGTGAAATTTTTTTCTTTTTTTTTGGACTATTTTTGTAGTTTCCTTTGTTTTCGGCATAGTGTAAAGTGCGATTACTAGCGGCATGGCGCCAGCGCCAGGGCCAAGTAGCAACCCATTTGCGCTCCTAGATGACACCAAACCGAAAAAGAAGTTCCGAAAACGCAAAAATGTTGATAACGAACTATGGAATCCGACACCAGCAGAGACACAGAATTTTTTCTCATTGGGGCAAGATCCTAAATATATTACGGCAGAGCTGATCAACAATGAAAAAAAAATAACGGAGCTGAATCCATTCTTGGTTCAAAAAACCCTCCAGATCTATTCTGGAAAAATCAAGAGTTGCCGAGCCCTTCGTGAAGGAAAATACCTCCTACTTCTGCCAAATGAGCTCGAAGCAAACAAAATAGTTAAAAATTTAAAAAAAATTGGAAATTACGAGGCGCAAGCGTTGTTTTTTGATAAGCTTAATGAGTCCAAAGCAACCATACGAATGCCAAACCTGAAGGGAGTCAGCGAAGAAGACATCCTTGAGGGAATTAAAGAGGATAATCCCACGGTCAAGGCTGTTAAGCACTATGTAAGGACAGTAAACAATCAAAAGGTAAATACGGGTACGTTGCTGATTACCTTCACCACCTACCAACCGCCCAAACATGTTTATATCCTTTATGAGAAAATCAGCACGCAAAGATGGTATCCAGCTCCTTTAAGATGTCGGCGATGCTTCCAATTCAGGCACCATGAAACCAGGTGTAACGAAACGCCCAGATGTCCCACGTGTAACGAGGTGAAAGCGGAAGCTGAAGACCATATTTGTACGAAAGTTTATTGCATCAGCTGTAAAATAGAAGGTCAACACTCCACCCTCGACAGAAATTGCCCAATCTTCCTAAGAGAAAAGGAGATTGTAGTGATTCAACTCAACCGCCATTTAAGCAGGTTCGAAGCCAGAAAGCAATGGTATGAGGAACATGCGCAAACCAACGCTCACTCACAGGAATCCCACGTAGGCAGGAAGAACGGTAATGAGCAATCAACTACACTAACCCAAAATTCTAGAAATAATGATATCGTAGCAACTAACATCAATCATGTAGGTACAAAAAATGTTACTAACAACAAATCTTGGGCTAGTATAGTTAGCAGCAACAACACCCAAATTAGGAAAACAAGTACAGAAGAACTAACCAAGAACAACCCAGACAATAAAATAAACATAACAAAACAAGCACATCAGAAAATCGTTACAATTAACTCACCATACCCTAATACACAAAACACCCAAATAAAATTCACAGCAAATGACAAACCTGTAGACATATCGCAACTAAATGCATTACTCTCTCTCTCGCCTAACACTCTTAAAAACACCATTGCAGCAGTAAACACGGCACACTCTCCAATAAACACACCAAATAGACGAAAAAACACATTTGAAACCGAAACAGATTCAGATATGGAAATTCAATCCACTAACATCAAAACACTACCTGATAGTAAACAATAATATGGCATTTGCAAATCACCAAGGGCAACGTAGACTTACAAACATTCCCAATACCAACAAACTTACAATAGTACAGTGGAACATTTCAGGACTCTATACAAACTCTGCTTCACTTGACATAATAATAGCACGATACAACCCGGACATCATAGCACTGCAAGAAACACACCTACCACACGTAACTCCCACAAACGCACCCAGAAAATACCGACAGTATGACTTATTCACACATAACACACATTCCACGAGAGTCAGCGGAGCTGGCATCATGGTAAAAAGAGGCCTAGCGGTAGAAACATTACCCATAACTAACCAAAATACTCCCATGCTAGCACTTAGAGTGCATGCTGGAATAACAATGGACATTGCCTGTATCTACGTGGAACAAGAACTGAACAATATAACAGAAGAACTAGACAAACTAACTTCACCACTAAGAAGACCAGCAGTACTCCTCGGAGATTTCAATGCGCATCACCAGCTATGGGGATCGCAGTACAATACTCGGAGAGGTAATCAGGTAAGCGCCTGGCTGGATAATACAGAATACGTACTACTGAACGACGGATCACCGACAATGTTTACAACACGAAACACACTGACTAATATAGACCTTTCACTAGCAACCCCAGACATTGCCTCAAGACTGAACTGGACTACAACTGAGCACCCTAAACAAACGGACCACTTTCCAATCATTTTGCACATTAACCAAGCCACAGAACATTCAAAACATATTCCACAATTTGTTGAACGGCACGCCGATTGGAACAAATTCCAATTAAAAGTTGAGGAGTATCTCCTACAGAAAGAGCTGAGCCCCAGCATTAACAGGGAAGTAGCAATCTTAACGAGAGCTATTCGGTATGCTGCCAACTGCAGTATGCCATCAACTCAACGCGCCAATAAAACTACCCCTTCTTGGTTCAACAATGATATTCGCCAGCTGATTCGAACAAAGAATCAGGCTTGGAAGCGTTTTAAAAGATCCCCTACTGCAGAAAATGCAATCTCTTATCGCTCCATTAATGCGCTAATGCGCAGAACGATTCGAGAAGAAAAACGCAAGGCTTGGGAAAATTTTCTTGATGCTATTAACCCCAACAACTCAGTTCAAGAAAACTGGCGCTGCATCAGAGCGGTGTTCGGAAATAGAAAAGGCACTATGATTTCCGCACTTGAACATGAAAATAGGACTATTACCAATCCCAACGAAATCGCAAACCTAATAGGCAAACAGCTCTCAAGTTATGCAGACACTGATCTAAACCTACACGGTGAAGATGACAGAGCCATAGAGGCAGAGCTGGAAACTCTCCAGAACCTTCCTCCCTCCCCCCTAGACATGCAGATAACTTTAAGAGAAGTCCAAGATGTATTGGACTCTTACAAAGGTTCAACACCGGGCCTGGACAAAATAACTTATGGAATGATGAGAAACGCCCCATCACTCTATTTGCAGAGGCTAACTAGGCTCTATAATAAGGTGCTGAGCTCGGGCACATTTCCACAGGCCTGGAAATTGGCAGAGATCCGCCCCATCCCTAAAGTTCCCAACAAAATTGTCCCCACCACCCACATCAGACCAATATCCCTCCTTCCAACATCTTCCAAAGTCCTAGAAAAAATCCTCAGCAATAGACTAGGTTGGCTCCTAGAACGAAGGCTCACAGACGGGGTTGTCGGCTACAGACCTGGCAGGGGAACACTGTCACTCTTACAGGAAACTGAGCACAACCTGGCCTGTGCCATCGGACGGAGAGAACATAGTGTATTGCTTTCAGCAGATCTGGAGAAAGCATATGACAGACTTCAAAGAAAAGTCGTCGTGCACCAGCTCACCCAATGGAATGCAGGTTACAACTTTGTAAAGACAGTCAACTCATTCCTCACAAACCGTAAAATCATGGTTCGAAATAAAGGTTTTGCTTCGAATGTCCTACACCTAGCAAGTGGAACACCGCAAGGGTCGCCTTTATCGGTAACCCTATTCAACACCTACATACACCAACTATCTTCAGCACTAACACAAGTGCGCAACCTCTATTTCCATATATACGCAGACAATATAGTTCTCTACGCTTCTGGCGATACCTACACGGTAGAAAATACACTAAGAACAGCACTTAACGTCCTAAAAGCATGGTGCCAAACAGCTGGGGCAATTATTTCAGAAGACAAGCTGGAAGCATTACATGTCTGCAGGAGAACAAGTTGTACTGCAACCAGCTTAAGCTGGGCAAATCACACAATCCCACTAAAAGAAGAACTGAAGTTGCTAGGTTTACACCTGAACAAAACATTACGGTGGAATAAGCAGGCAAAAGTAGTTGCTGAAGATTTGAGGAAACGCAATAACATTCTCAAGGTCATTTGCCAAAAAAAGCATGGACCACCAGTAAACCTAGCCATAAGAATAGCGAAGCAAATAGTAATTGGCAAAGTGGACTACGGACTGACCTTATACGGACATGGAACAAAGACAGCACTCGAAAGAGTCCAAAAGCCAATTAACCAGGCTGCACGCATTGCTCTTGGAGCCCTACCTACGACGCCGATCGATGCTCTCTTGATCGAGGCCGGTCTACCTACCATTACAGAACGGACAGAAGAATTAACGGCTACCGTAATCCTTAAAAACATGCACAATTACCAAGCTCCACTGCATCAAACCATAACGTACATACTCCACTCTGAAATGAAAAAATACAGAAAACCATCGGCCCTCGTACTGGGGTTGAAGAAACTTCCAACAGACTTACTTTACATCCCTGACCAAACACAGAACCGAACAAATATAACACCCCCTTGGTCATTTAAGCAGTGTCGAATAAACACAGAAATGACCAAATACAACAATTACAGTAGCCCTTTTATAAGACAGCAATTCAATCGACTAATACAAGAACAAGGAGTACAGCAACAATACTACACAGACGCATCTAAAATGACAGATCAGGTCTCTTACGCGGTAGTGAATAGAGAGGGAAACGTATTGAGTCTAGCAAGAATGCCAGGTTGGACTTCAATCTATATCGCGGAAACAATAGCCATATACGAAGCCTGCTTACTTGCAGAAAGTTCAGAATCTGCTGTAATCATAACTGACTCGCTCTCCGCACTTCACTCAATCAGGAACCTGAAAAACAGACACCCAACAGTAGTACATATAAGACAGATAGTAAGTAACAAGGACATACGGCTTATTTGGTGCCCCGCACACAAGGGCATAAGTGGGAACGAATACGCAGACAGGGAAGCAAAAGAAGCTCATAGACGACCCCTAACAGAAGTACGAACACCTGACTTTCTATCGGTACGAAAGAAAGCGCGACAAGCAATGGACGACAAAAAACAACGTAACTGGAACCGAAGCAGCACCTTCCTAGCCTCGCATTGGAAGGAAATTACAACACCCCAGGGGCATAATCTCCCCAGATCGTTGGGGGTCCAGTATACAAGACTACGGCTCGGACATTTCCTGGCCGTTAAAAGATACATCTTCGAGAGAGCTGCCCCACCTTCTTGTCCATACTGCCCGGTGCAAATTCTATCAGCACGACACCTCTTCATTGACTGTCCTACCACTGCTCACATATTACGACAATATATACAATATGACAACAACATACCTATACTGAATACGAACAAGGAACAGACGAAAACACTAATTACAATTTTAAACAGACTGATACAAGGACCATCCCCTAGAATTTAAGACTACATATAGAATAGCTTCATAGTATAAAATTTAAGATTGTAAAAATTAAGATTGTATAGCCCACTAGGATTAAGCTCCATGGGCTTAGACCCACTTTGTTAGGTTAAGACTTGTAAACTAATAAAGTTATTAAAAAAAAAAAAAAAAAAAAAAAAAATAATAAATAACTGGGAAGACCGTACATTGTTGATTATTAAAATGAAAAGCTTGTGAAGCGTTTTGAACTACATAGGAATAATTCTCAGAAAAATCCATTGTGACAAGAACTTCTCCATTTATTTATTCCCGTTTTTTTGTCAATATGAATTCGATTGTTGTTTTGCTATAAAGGAATGTGGTTTTAGAACTTGAAGTTTCTCACAAAATAGATCTATGAAGTCGGATGTTTCAACTGTTACAGTTTCTAACGTAGACCTATCAGTTCCAGTCCAAATGCTGTACTGAACTTGATCAATAGACTTGTTATCCAGAATTTTTATTAATAATTCTAAAAGAGCCGAAATATCAGGACACTTAGAACATTGATGAAGGTAACAATCTGGCAATGGTGTTTTGCAAGTGAGCAACTTTAAACAGTCATGATAATCATTCAATACATCTTTTGTATGGATCTTTATAGCATCCAGCAATAATTTACAGTTTTCATGTATAGTACAAACACAAACTGTGTGTGTTCCTCTTGCTCCAGCCAATATACAGTTTTGCGGACGTAGTTTACAGAAAGTACTGAATCCAATACTAATATCAGTGTAGGTCTCTTGGAGTCTCTTTTTCTTTGTACAGTAAAGAGTTTGAGTCATCATTATTACACTGTGTAGATGAATCAATTTCGATACTGTTAGTGTTCTCGCAATTACTGTCGATGGACATACTACTATCGAAACGTTTTAATCTGCAATCATTACAAATCATTGCATTTTCAGGTAAATGTGGTTGTTCTTTGTAGAAGTGACTTTGATACTTTTCTGAGGTTCGACCCATTGTGATTTGGCACACCATTTTCCGCGTAAAGATTTATGCACCTATCGTTGCGAACTTTGTGAGACATAATGATGAGTTGTCAATAAAATTAATACTTCCTATAGGGTAGAAATTTCTCAAGTGAGCTCATGATTTTCGACGTTGAAAGCAAAATTAAAACCAAGCTGCAAAAAATAATCTACTTGGTAGTCTCAAGTCACGCCATGAATATTTTTGGAAAAAATTAATTTGTTTATGAATAATGGTGGATTGAATATTTTGGCATCGATTGATTGTAAAATTATTTTCTCGTAAACGATACGATGAAAATTATTGAAAATTTGGGAAAATGATGTGAAATAAATACGATTTACTTTAATGTGCAGAACAACATAATAATTTATTATTGTTACTAATTTTTATCATTTTTTTATAAACAAATACTGATTTGGCCCTGTTCTCAATGCAATATTCGAATTTTTTTCGAGGAGTGTAATCTATGAAGGATCACGATTAAAATACCGTTTCAAACTTTTTGTGATCGCTCTTCGGGTTGGTAAAAAATACTATTGTTTATAGTTCATTCAAAACGCGAGGGGGGTGTTCCAAAATAACACCATTAAGAAAATCGAACCCTAAAGGTTTTTGGGTTCGCTGATCACGAAAATCGAGGTCCTGCGGTCCTAAAATTAGGGCGTCACCCCTAAAAATGCAAAAAACACCCCTTTTTAGGGGGTTTTCGCGATTTGTTCAGTAATAATGAAAACTAATGCGATGAAATGCACTTTTTTTAATATTTATTTGCGAATGTGGTTGATTTATACTAAATTAAGGCGAACTTTATGGTAAGGGGTACCCCTAAGGTCTAACTCCTTCAAGAGGGTTAAAAAATTTCCAAATGTTTTAATAATATTTCATAAAATACAAAATTTTAATGCAAAGCAATAAATTTCAATTGGTTCCAATTACAATTTTAATGTGGGGGTAGTTTTACCCCCTTAAGAGTTGAAAAAATTAATTTGCTGATAATACCTTTTGAACCAAATTTCAAACAAAAAGCAAAAAAAATGTTTGCATTTTTTTTTAAATTAAGTTGTTTTTATTATAGTAGGGGTAGTTTTAACCCCTTAAGGTTTGAAAATAATGTATTTTTGCTGACAGTACGCCCACAATCGAATTTGAAGCATAAACTTGAAAAAAAAATTACAACTTTTGCCATTTTTGGCCGATTTAGGGGTAGTTTCAACTCTTTAGGAGTACCCCTTACCATAAAGTTCGCCTTAATTTAATATGAATCAACCACCTTCCCAAATAAATATTAAAAACAGTGCATTTCATCGCATTAGTTTTCATTATTACTGAACAAATCGCGAAAACCCTCTAAAAAGGGGCGTTTTTTGCATTTTTAGGGGTGACGCCCTAATTTTAGGACCGCGGGACCTCGATTTTCGTGATCAATGAACCCAAAAACCTTTAGGGTTCGATTTTCTTAATGGTGTTATTTTGGAACACCCCCCTCGCGTTTTGAATGAACTATAAACAATAGTATTTTTTACCAACCCGAAGAGCGATCACAAAAAGTTTGAAACGGTATTTTAATCGTGATCCTTCATAGATTACACTCCTCGAAAAAAATTTCGAATATTGCATTGAGAACAGGGCCAAATCAGTATTTGTTTATAAAAAAATGATAAAAATTAGTAACAATAATAAATTATTATGTTGTTCCGCACACTAAAGTAAATCGTATTTATTTCACATCATTTTCCCAAATTTTCAATAATTTTCATCGTATCGTTTACGAGAAAATAATTTTACAATCAATCGATGCCAAAATATTCAATCCACCATTATTCATAAACAAATTAATTTTTTCCAAAAATATTCATGGCGTGACTTGAGACTACCAAGTAGATTATTTTTTGCAGCTTGGTTTTAATTTTGCTTTCAACATCGAAAATCATGAGCTCACTTGAGAAATTTCTACCCTAATACTAAATACTGCATTGACACAAAATTACTACACGAAGATGTACATTTGTCTTACTTTGAAACAAAGATAACTTTCTTCTTTTATTATTATTAGTTACTTCAGAAACACCATTTATCTGAAAATAATTCACAATGGAATGATTATGGCTGTGTTCCGAAATATAACCCAGTATACTGGGTAGTGAAAATGACGTCATTGGTTGATGCTATATTTTAGTTTTGTGAACCGGTGTGACGTACTGGTAATCATAAAAATATAAGATATTGGAGGCTGAAAGGGTTTCGAGTTATAAAATTTTCAAGTAACCTGCTGTTAATGACAGCGTAAATGCCTGATTTTACCCTTTCTTGCTGGGCAGTATGCTGGTTGATATTACGGAGCACGGCCTATTTGTAAGTATAAGCAGCAGGATTCTGATAAATGAGTACTTACGTTCAGATGAACTACATTGAGTTTTTTTAGTCTCCATAATGAAATTATAAAAATGCAACGCATACTTAAACAATAAGTAAATAAATATATTGTAAACTATTGTTAGTCCATTTGTTAGGGCTTTTGACCTCTAACAAAATGTTAACTCTCTAATTTTTTTTGTAAATAATAGTTTTTAGTGAGTAGAATATGTTAAAAAAAAGTTTCGGAAAATTGGTTGTACGCTACCCCCAAAAATAACCCCCTAAAAACAGGAAAATCAGTTTTTTACTAATATCTCTTATACAGTAAGTCTTATCATAAAACAGTGTTTACAAAGTTTGTAGATCATGCGATTATCTACAAAAAATGATATAAATTTTCCCGTACGAATCGCTGTTCATGAGATATCGCCGTTTTAAAGATTTACATAAAGCACACTCATATCCCCTCACTTGAAACCTAATTAGGCTCATCTTTTAGCTAAATGTGTGCTCTTTTATTTGATATAAAGAACAAAAACTTGAGTGACTCCGTTTAGAAGATTATGTTGGTTCAAAGTATGAGCAAAATGTGAAAACGAAGAATATTGGGAATTTGTTCACACTTTAAACGTAGTGGATAGTACCTTTTCCGCCTGCTTGTAAACCTGCGTTTAGTGCATTGTCATAAAGATATTTAATGTTAATTAATTTCAAATGCAATAAAATCAAAAGCCCTAACAAATGGACTAATAGAAGTTATTCAAATTTGAGTAAATTTAAAAAAAAAAAAACATTTTCTTCTTTCGTAAACACCCTGTATCTTAGTGGATAGTGGAGATATCCGCCCTCTGTAGAACAATTTTTTTCTCCAAATACATCCAGGAATCACCCCTGAAAATATTAGCCAAGTAGTCCAACAGAGAATTTATGGAACGTCTGATGACCTATACAAGTTGCGAATTAGGGGATGTGAATATTTTAAATCTTTAAAATGGCAATATCTCATGAACGGCACTTCATACGAAAAAATGTATAATATCATTTTTTGTAGATAATCGCTTAATCTACAAACTTCGTAAACACTGTTTTATGATAAGACTTACTGTATAAGACATATTAGTAAAAAACTGATTTTCCTGTTTTTAGGGGGTTGTTTTTGGGGGTAGCGTACAACCAATTTTCCGAAACTTTTTTTTAACATATTCTACTCACTAAAAACTATTATTTACAAAACAAATTGGAGAGTTAACATTTTGTTGGAGGGTTTCATTAACATTTTTCCCTCACGACTGGACTATGTAAACAATCAATTAATAAAATTGTTGTAAACTATCGTTTAAGCAAAATAAAAATCGCCAATGTATGTAGTCGCACAACTGATATTGTAGCCACGCAACTACTGAAGTACTGAATAGCTTAAAATGCCTCGAGGTACCATTTTTACACAATTTTACAAAAAGCTCGGATAGAGTTTCTTGAGGTAATGAACGACAGATAGAGACTCTGGTCAATAATATGGTGATATTTGCCTTAAGGGAGTAAGAGTAAGCGAGAATGATGAATTCCCATATTTTTACGGTAACGCGGGAGAAAACTATACTTGAAAAATCGCTTTTCAAGAGATTTTTTGAGGTTAGGGAAAACATAAGCGATCTTTTGTAAAGAATAGGTTCATGTCGGTACTGAGCAATTGAAACTGCATCATAATGGTATTTTTCTATGAATTTGCGATAACTTGAGTGATCGAAAAACTCCAAAATCTCATTTTTCAGAGGTTAGGGAGGACAAAAATTAATTTTCGTAAAGAAGTAGGTCTTTATTAGTATTGAGCAAATAAAGATGGATCAAAAACTCATTTTCCATAAATTTTCGATAATATACGTGATCGTAACACTTAAAAGTCGCCTTTTTTGAAGGTTTTTTGAGGTTAGAGACGACAGAAACACTTTTAGATGAAAAATAAAAATTTATTTGTATTAACTAGGTACAGATGTGTAGCAAAAAAATTTGTAGGTAATTTTTTATTTAGTTTTTTAGGTACAGTATCGCAAAAACCATTCTCTAACGGTGAGGTAGTTCATTTTTGGCGGCCATGTTTATCCGCCATTATGATTTTTTAAAAAAGGCCACTGCCTTAAAGAATCTACAATTAAGTAGCTTTAAAATGAGTCCAAATGGAACCATCTATAGCTGCATTCTTTTTTTTTACACCGTGATCTCACTCAGATTATTAACTTTCAAGCAGACCAACAACAACAACTTGATCCAAAAAAGATTTGGATCAAAATCTGTGATACAAAAATAGCACGTGTAACAACCATATCCAAGACACATCTGATTGGAAAATCCAGAGCTTTTATAATTTTGTTCTCTTTTCTTTAATTTTAAGGGTTGGTAGCTCTGCTAAATTTTATTAATTAATTTGGAAAAATGATTGAAAGTTGCCTTTTGTTAATTTTGGAAGTCAATTAAACATTTTTATAAATTCTTTTTAAATCAGAAATATTTTTAATAAGTTTTAGAGACAGATATAAAATGCGACAGAACATATCAAAAATCAGAACTACAACTGTAAAAAACTAAATTTCTTCCATGATCCAAGGCCGTTCTTTTATGCTCGGCTGATCTGATCTGGATCACGGTGTAAAAAGAACGCGGCTTATGTTGCTCCAATTTTTGGACAGAGGGGGTGGCCGAGTTGACAGAGAATGCCCCACATATCCCAAGGTGAAAACAATCGTGCTGAGGGGATGTATGGTACTGCGTCAGTGTACTAGGGATGGCCGATTACTAAAAAAATGTTGATTAATCGAATGCAGATTAATCGGATCATTCGATTATCTCTAATCGATTAATCGTTTGAAAATAATCGATTAATGTAATAATCGAATAATTTTCAATAAAAATTGATAAAAACACTTTTCTACTATTATTTTTAATTTTTTGTTGTACAGAGTAATATAGTAATATAAAATTATCAAAATTAAATTATAGGTAGTGATTATGTATAAGAAATTTTACAATTCTTTAGAATAAAGACTTTTTTTTCTTTTTTTTATGTGACAGACTAGAGGCTTAGGGAAAGTCCCTTTGTATTGTCGACAATCTTATTTTTCCGTATACGCTGTCGAACAGCAGCTCTAGCCGGAAGATAGAGAGAAGAGAGGAAGGAACTGTCACAACCTAGCCGCGATATTTTTATTCCACCTACTCGCAACTATATAGAATATACATCTGAAACGATCATAGAATAATTTTTGATAACAGAGTATATAGACTCTAGAGAGACTTATCAATCTAGAAGGAAGTTACTTAAGATTATATTTTGACCACAGAGTTTCGCTGAGCGGTGCCCGTTTTGCCGAACAAAAACTGCTATCCCTCTGTTCAACGGATGATCGACGCGCAAGAATTTTAGTCGCGAATGGCAACCGACAAGACAAGGTGTTTACGTTACCTAGATCTTTTTAATACTTGCGTTTGGTATAGCGACGTGTGGTGAAGCAGTTGTACTGCCAACCTAATAACAATTATCTAGGTTCAAATTCTGTCAACCTTTTATCTGTTGTTTTACAATTTTTAACAATCCAATAATTATTTTCTTATTTTTCAATAATCGGATGCAATAATCGCATGAAATAATCGATTTTCGATGTAATCGGATCGGAAAAAAACGATGCGATTGTTTCGATTAATCGAATCAAATAATCGATTGTCCGATTAATCACGATGTAATCGGCCATCCCTACAGTGTACCGCTAACGATGAACTCCGAAAACCAGGCGACCTTCGGTTTCAATGTAGCCTTCCCGTGGTAATGCGGAGCTCTGCCATGGGTGACTGTCCTTTCTCGCGCAACTCGTGGAATTCAAAATAGAGAAACCAACAAGGTTGGAGCACCTCCCAAAGCTCCAAACGCAGCTAGGGCTTTTATAGTCCAACAAAGGGCAACTCCGGAAGATGGAACTTCCATCCAAAGGAGCAGAAAGACGGTGAGAACACCACCAGCTAAGAGTGCTAAGGACCCGGAACATCCAGGTCCTGAGCAACAAAGTGCGACTCCCCAAGAAGGAAATCAAAAGAATTCCATCCCAAGGAGCAGCAAGACGGCGAGGATACCGCCGACAAAGAGCACCAACGGCCTAGAGCACCTTGGGTCAGCGAAAAATGAATTGCCGCAACATAAAGAGAGCCGTTCAACCGGGGATGCTGGAGAGAAACGGCCACAAGAAAAGAGCAAAGAGCCGCGCAAGCGCCGTAGAGAGCTCAATGAGGAGGTGCAGCTGCAGCAGCACACCCCCAAGAGGAAAAAGGGAAAGACTCCCGAAGCAGTGGCCGAGCCAGCCCCACTGCAGGCGGCACGCCCCGTCAAAAACGAGAGCAGGAACCCGGAAGGTTCTGCCTGGATGACGATGGAGCGCAAAAAGAGAAAATTGAAGAAAAGAAGGTTGGAAGGAAGCAAGCTGAAACAAAAGACCAGGTCGGATGCCATTATCATCACGACCAAAGGGGAAGCGACTTACGCGAAGATCCTTCGCAAGGTGAGGACAGATTCCTCCCTCGCAGAGGTCGGAAGTAGCGTAAAAAGGGTCAGGAGAACGCAAAAGGGCGACCTCCTGCTTGAGCTAAAGAGGGGAGATGCTAAGACCGGAGACTTAGAGCAGAAGGTAAAAGCATCGATAAGCGGGGTGGCTGAGGTGAGAGCCAGCACAAATACGGTGGTGATCGAGTGTAGAGACTAAGATGAGATCACAACCAAAGAAGAGGTCTGCGAAGCACTGAGGACCTAGCTAGGTCTGACGGCCGAAGAAAAGGATGTCCTCAGGCTAAGAGAGTCGTGGGGGGGGCACACAGACGGCGTTTATAAGCCTGCCTGTTGAAGCTGCGAAGAAGGCTCTCGCAGCAGTTATGATTCGAGTCGGCTGGGTTGTATGTCGAGTGCGGGAGCGGGTATCGCTAAAACCGTGCTTCAAATAAATGAAGTTCGGTCACATAGCGAAAAACTGCAGCAGCAGTACAGCCAGGATATAGGAAGGCTGTGCCGAGGCTGCGGGAAAGAGGGTCACAAGGTAAAGGAGTGTGACCAAGCTGCAAAATGTCTAATTTGTAGGGAAATTGAGGGCAGAGATAGTGGGCACGTGACCGGAGGTAACAGATGTCCGGCGTTCAAGGAGGCGCTGAAAAGCAGACCAAGATAAGGTTTATACAGATAAACTTGAACCACTGTCAAGCAGCACAAGATCTGCTGCCACAGACAGTCTACGAGGTAAAAATCGACGTCGCAATCGTCTGCGAGCAGTATAGAAACCTGCACAGCGGCGTCTGGATAAACGATAGCAGCGGCACGTCAGCGATATGGACGTGTGGGAGCCGAGCCATGGAAGATACCATGAGAAGCCCAGAGAATGGCTTCACGCGGGCAAAAGTAGGCGGAATACTCGTCTACAGCTGCTATGCGGTGCCAAGCCTGGCACTAGACGATTACGAGTCGATGCTGGAAAGGTTAGCCGCCGACGCGAGCCGCCATCACCCGGTAATATTAGCGGGTGATTTCAATGCTCGGGCTGTCGAATGGTGCAGTCGACAAACGAATGCAAGAGGGCGCATACTTCTAGAAGTATTCTCGCGACTTAACGTGGTGTTGGCCAACACTGGAGGCGAAAACACCTTCCAAAGGGGTGGGAGATCGTCTGTAATCGTTTCCACAGAACGTACGCGCCGTCGAATTACCCACCCTTCAGGTGGACCCAGAAGAGGTACCTGCGGTGACCGCAGATGAGATTCTGGAGGCTGCAAAAAAGGTAGCCATCAACAAAGCCCCTGACATGGATGGCATACCAAATAAAGCGGCGAAGCTAGCAGCTTCAATAGCGCCAGACAGGTTCGCTGAAGTCTTCACAGCGTGCCTGAGAGAGGGGATCTTCCCGGAGCGATGGAAACAGCAGAAACTCGTGCTCCTACCGAAGCCGAACAAGCCTTTAGGGGACCCATCGTCCTACAGACCGATACGCCTCCTTAGTTGCATAGGCAAACTTTTCGAGCGGGTGATCTGTAACAGGATTCTCCCTAGCGTCAAGGGTGGCCTGTCGGACAAGCAATTCGGCTTCAGAAAGGCAAGGACGACAACTGATGCAGTCAATATGGTGGTGGGCATAGCAAGAGCCGCCATAGAGAAAAATCACTGCTGCGCGTTGATAACCCTCGACGTAAAAAATGCTTTCAACTCAGCGAGGTGGAGCAAAATAGTTGAGGCGTTGATCAAGCTAGGCACGTCAAAGTACCTAGTGCGTGTAGTGGCCGACTACCTCCAGGGTAGGTCGCTTCATTGTGATTCGGATGATGGTCCTAAAGTGTTCGGGACAACATGCGGTGTCCCGCAAGGTTCCATCCTGGGCCCTCTCCTATGGATCGCAATGTACAATGATGTGTTTGGGCTTCGTCTTCCAAAGGAAGCAGTTGCGATCGGGTTTGCAGATGATATCGGGGTAGTTGTCGAAGGAAAACACCCAGATGACATCGAATTGTATGCGAACGAAGCGATCTGGGAAATAAAAGCATGGCTAGAACGCGCTGGGTTGAAGCTTGCTGAGCACAAAACTGAAGCAGTGCTGATCAGCAAACGGCGAAAGCCAGTATCCGTGAGGATCAAGGTAGGGGAACAGATCATCCACTCACAGCCCGCTCTAAGGTACCTGGGAGTGATGATCGATCGGAGGCTAAATCTCAAAGCACACTTGAAGGGCACGGCAGACAAAGCTTCTTCGATTTGTGCAGCACTCGCAAGAATGCTGCCCAATGTTGGGGGCCCTAGACCGAGTCGCCGCCTCCTCTTGGGGAGGGTAGTCAGCTCAGTCCTGTTATACGCAGCGCCAGTGTGGGCAGCAGCGTTAAACAGGACTACAAATAGTAGGAAATGGAGGGCTGCATATAGGCTAAGTGCACTTCGCGCTTGCTGCGCGTACAGGACCACGTCCGACGATGCGGCGTGCGTGATAGCGGGGATGATTCATGTAGATATTCTGGCGAGGGAGGGCATGCGTCTCTATGGCCCAGAATATGGTAGAGGGCAGCCAAGAAGGGTACGGCGGCAGATTGCGCGCTGTGAGTCCTTAAGGGAATGGCAGGGGAAATGGGACGAGTCTGTTAAGGGTCGTTGGACCCACAGACTTATCCCTAACGTGGAAGTATGGGTTTCGAGGGAACGCGGGGGAAGTAAGTTACGACCTCACGCAATTCCTGGGCGGACATGGGGGGTATAGGAAATACCTCCACCGTTTCGGGCACGACGATTCACCGTTGTGTCCGGTATGCCCAGCGACGGAAGAAGACGCAGAGCACGTCTTCTTTGCCTGCTCGAGATACGCCGAGGAAAGGGCGGAATTAGAAGAAACGGCCCAGGCGCCACTAACGCCGGAAAACATCGTAGACCACATGATAGGATCCGAGGAGGTGTGGAGGAAAGTGGAAGCAACCCTGAAGGCCATTCACAGAAAGTTAAGGCAAGAAGAAGCCACAAGAAAGAGAGAAAGGCGAAGAAATGCCGCGAGCAGTAGCAACCCTATGGGTAAAGACCAGAGGGACACCTAAAGGGTCATGGTGGTGACGCCCGCCCGAAGTAATGCCTAGCGGCGGTCCCGGGTGGGGTAAGCGTCACACAACAAAGGGGGGTGAGTTTATTCAGTACAAATCTGAAACGCCGTCTGAGTGCGGACCCTCAGCCGGTCTCTAAGAAGATTCTCACCAGTTCTCGTCAAAAAAAAAAAATATAAATATAAATATATATATATATATATATATATATATATATAATATATATATATATATGTATATATATATATATATATATATATATATATATATATATATATATATATATATATTTATATATATATATATATATATATATATATATATATATACCCAGCTAGCACAAACTAGTAGCAATGGAGCTAATCTAACAAGTAAAAGAGTCGCAAGATAAGATACGTAGTGCAACTGTAGCTCCATTGCGGCTTAGAAGTAAAACTTTTGTGCCCAACGGCTAGTAATATGCAATAGATATAGTGGAAAGTCTGTCGGATCTATAGTTAAGAAAATTCAGGCCAACGACAGATGCAGGAAGAATATTGACGAATCTACTGACGGACTTGATACAAATACTATTTGAAAATATTTATGAATTTCTATTTACATTAAAACCTAAAAATAACCGAGTAAAAATAATTTTTATTGGCTAATTTTCTTAAAAGCATACACGCGGTGCACCTAGTACGTATAGCATATAAGTGCGCATCTCACACGGGTATGCACGCTTCCGCCACAGGCATGGATACTACCGCCACAGGCACGAAGATCTAAACATTCGCCTCATGGAAGTAAGCTGGTGACATATGCACATGCATTGCATTCAGAGATTCATAAAATTGCATGGTTTTTTCCGTCCCGGCTTTCAGACACAGCCCGAAAATCTAAGTAACGAGTGCATGCAAGGTGCATGTGTTTGTTGTGCATACTTGTGTGTGCTATTTCGAATGCGGCATTACAGAAAAAGTTAAAAGTAGTCCGACCTTTGCGTGGCATGCATTCCATTCATGGAACATTCCGTCAGGTCGCATTTGAATACACACACTTATATATTATTTATCAACGAATTGAACGCATGTACGCTTGGATATGTCACCAGCTGTATGCATGCTCCGCTCCCGCTACATTCATGATCATTAATAATTGCATCCGCATCGGCATAGACTATTCCAAACCCAGGTATTGTTTTACCAAGCAGTCCGCCAACCACATACAATGAAGCTTTACCTACGCGAACAGCTTTACCTACGCGAACGAGAGCCAGTCTACTTGAGTATGGTATTGGCACCCTTTATGGCCACCTAGCCAATTACCTGATTACTTCGTCCCATACAATCTTTTAGGGAGCCAATTAATTTTAAAGGGAGCAAAAAGATATGCAATCAACCTTTTTTCAAAATCTTCTTTCTAGGCGTAGTTAAAAATAATTTATTTTGGCTGATTAAACCGAATTCGAAGCATAAAGTTGAAAAAACATTTTTTACAAAACTTTATATTTTCAGTCGATGTAGGGATAGTTTCAGCCCTTTACTATTATCCCTTATCATAAAATTTGCTTTGTTATAAATCAACCACTTTTGAATATAAATATTGCAAAAAATGTATTTTATTAGATTGTTTTTGATTATAATTAAAATTATGGCGAAAACACTTAAAAAGGGGAATTTTTAAGCATATTTAAAGGTGACATCCATATTTTAAGACTGTGGGACCCTGATTTTCGTAATAAGCGACCCAAAAAACATATCAGGAACGATTTTCACAACAGTGTAATGTTTTGACATAAACGATTCGTCGATATGTGCAAGTTAAAAAAATTGTAATTTAAAAAGGGGAAAGGTCCAGCATATCTCACCAAAGGGGAAGTGGGTGCCAATTTTAAACAACAGCACCTCACACATTTAATTCACCACTCCACCGCCGAAAATTCTTCTCGTATATGCCGCTCCCAACATGTCAGCCAACCCCAAAGGGTCCGCGGCCAGTGACCAAACCACAAGAAAAATCTCAAATAATTCACCTATACAGAATGGTGAATTTGTATTCCTATAATGAGATAAAGCAAAGTCTGGGCGACAACGTAGCTAACATGCCAGAAAATCTATGCAGTAAGGCAGAGTGTATTTTAACTGTTGCACACACAGCCCCGAGTATCATCGTCTCTTGTACCCCGTCCGCCCCTTTTCCCTTCGTTATACGAAAGTTCTGACGATTTTTCATGTGTGAGAGCGTTACGCGAATGAAATTGATTCATTCTCATGTAAATTTTTTTAAGCAAACGTCCCTAAAGAAGTTTTACTTCAAAAAAGCAGTTAAATTGGTGCAATAGAAACTGAGTCCTTTTTCGAGCGAATCTGAAACGCGCCTAGCATTTCTGGCGTCGTCGCCGAGTTAGCAATTTTTGTGGAAAAAACGCCTTAAGTAGAAATTTTTACTAGTAATCTACCAGTAACTGGTTAGTTTTTCCCTTTTTCTAACAAGTAACTGGTGAGGAAAACTTGTGAGGGCTTTGTAGGATTATGTAACGCTAGTTTTTGCTAGTGCCTTGTAGGGAAAATCTAGTCAGAAACTGACGAGCGCCTCGTCATAAACTGGCCATTCACTCGCAATAAACTGGCCATTCACTCGCAATAAACTACCAGCCCCTCGTAGAAAACTAGCCAGTTCCCACCCATTCTTTCGTAGAAAACTAGCCTATTACTTGCAAAGCCTATTACTAGCCAGTTTCTCGTAGAAAAGTAGGCTTTGCTTGCAGAAAAATAACCAGTGGCTCGTGGAGAATAACTGGTCTATTTGTTTATATATACAAAAAAAATTCATGATTGAACATAGGAAGAAGGAAACTTGGAGAGTGGAAGGCAATGGTGTCGTAAAAAATTAAATAATACTGAAAAGAACAACTTCCCAATCTTTCTACCACCATGTGAACTATTGCCTTATCTCTCTCTCTGATGCACATATACGTAAATATCAATGGTGACTACCAAACATAGTCAATCAGACCTATTCTGAACTTCGCTGGAATTGATTCCGCTGAAATTTTTATACATACATCGGTAGCATAATATAAGAAAATTTCCGCGAAATCAATTTCCGGGAAGTTCAAAATAAGACGGCCAGAATATATGATTGAAAAATGTATTTGATTTGAAAAAAAAAATTAAAAATATGATTTTCGACAAAGGGCGATGCTTAGTGTAAAAGAGGCATACAATAATATCGTTTTGAGTTAGCAGATTTCACAGTCGACAAGACGAGTTTTTGAACAATATCGTCGACGCAGTAGTCGACTAGTCTAGTTTTTCTCCAGCCTTTCCTCGCGAGTTACTTGTAGGGTAAAGCTGGAATAGGTTTTTCCGATTAGTTTCCCTCAAGTTATTCGTAGGGAAAACCTAGAATAGTTTTTCTCTAGCGTTTCCTCACAAGTTACTTATAGGAAAATGGTAGAATAGTTTTTCCTTATCATTTCCACTTGAATAACTCGTAGGGAAATACTGGACTAGTTTTACCCCACATTTACTAACAAGTTACTCGTATGGCCTCGTCAAAAACTAGAAGAATTTCTACTTGGGTAGTTGCAGTTTTTTGCCAAAAATCTTAAAAAAATTAAAAACCATAAAAAAATTTAAAAACCAGAATTTTAATGATTGGATATTGTAAAGAGAGTCTTAGAGCATACGTAAAAAAATCAGGACCAACATGGGAGTTTTTCTTTTGGCGCAGTAACAAATTTAACTTTTTAAATTCACTTAATTGAAAAATTCATTATGCAAAAACTATTTGACCGACCGTGATCGGGTTTTGGATATAAGTTAATCATGCCTTTAAATTGGAAGATAATGATTTCTTCTTTCCTTGTGCTAACTTTAAAGTGAGGAGGTACTTTTTTTCGCGGTTTTCGGCTATTTTGCAATGCAAAAATTCAAATTTCAAAAATCCACCTTAGGGTAAGTTTTAGCAAATCTAATAACGAACAAAACATGCTCAACAAATTTTTCGCCTAGAAACCTGCGTTAAGAGATATTTAACAAGAAAGGCCAAAAAACAGGGAATTTTTAGTGAATTTTGCAGTTTTTGGGCTACCAAAAGTTTTCCTGGGAGTTTCATGCTTGCGCACCCCCTAGATATTGTTGAGGATATCATTTCTGACCGATTCCACCAAAAAAATCCGTTACATCACGCCAAAACCAAAAGTTATAGCTTTCACTGCTGTAGCGCCTGGACTATAAATTCAATTAAGATGGCTGACAGTTAAATGTCAGGTTTGCAATAATTTTTAAATTTATAATTTAAAAAAATAATTTGAATAATATCATTATTGACGAGAGGCCTTTACTGGCAACAGCTATGTATTTTAATGTTATTATGACATACTCAAAATACATTTCATTGAGGAAGAAGAAAAAATGCGGCAAATGATGCAGCGTCTCAATTATTTGGAAAAGAGAGTAAATATTTAGTTTTTTTTTAAATTACTTTCACTTAAAATACTTTATACGTTATGTACGAGTATATGTGTATTGCAGCCTAAACTCTATTGCCAATTGGGCTACGACTCTGCTATTTACAGAGGAGTGATTCTCAAAGATGAGTCTATTATCAGGAAGCATCTACGAATTTCTTCAGAAGCTCTTGATAAATTAGAAATTCTAATACCCAAGAAAAGACATGGTTGGACTGTTCGATTCGAGCTAGTGGTGTTTCTGTACTGGTTAGCTTGCGGCGCAAGCTATAGAGTTACTGCTGCTTCTTTCGATATTTCTCGATACACAGTCTCAACCATTGTACACCGACAATTAGATTTGTTTGTGAAGTTTGAATTTGCACGCATTGGTGAAGGATTTAATCAAAGAGGTAGAACCACCATATTTTCAAATGCAGTAGGAGCTATAGACGGTACTCACGTAAAAATATCCATTCCCGTCAAATTAAGAGACCAGTATATTAATAGAAAATTAGACTATACAATCAGCTTCAAGCAGTATGCGAGAGTACTGGAAAATTTATTAGTATTTGCATTGGCTACCCAGGTTCAGTTAACGATCAAAGGGTTCTAAGGAATAGTGAACTCTACAAACGTCCTGTATTCCCAGATGCAGGATATTTTCTTCTAGGAGACAGTGGTTATAAATGTAGCTTGCAGCCTGTTCCTATTATTACACCTTATAAAAGAGGAAGACAGAATCTTTCCTGCCATCAACAACTTTTCAACCTTGTCCACAGTAAAGCTGGATGTGTGATAGAAGCAGCTTTTGGTTTAATGAAAGGACGATGGCAGGCCATTTTTAAAAAAAGACTTTGGAGCTGAAAATTGAAAACTGCATCAAAACAATAGCTGCATGTTGTGTGATGCACAACATTTGTCTTGGAGATTCGTTCGATGAGGAAGACCTGGAAGAAATTTCTGAAATGGAAAATCATGAAACCGATGATGTGGGTGATGATGATAATGAAGCCCTTGTTTTTAGAGAATCACTCGTTCAACAATTAGCTAATCGATTAAGATCTGCGTAATATTTATTTATATTTAACGTAATAAAAATAAAAAGAATATAAAATATGCATTTATTATACATTGCAGTATGTATTACAATTAGTATAAATCCTCATCTGATGAGGAGACATTAATATCAAAATGTTTTTCCATAAAGGATAAGAAAGCTTTCGCCGACTTCCTCATTATTTTCTGGGTTTTATTATCCTCTTCGTCAATTTCTTCATGTTTTCTGTTGACAGCCTGCCTTGTGGCCGTTTCAGGAGATGAAGTTGAGGCAGATAGCGTTGGTGTTGGCGTTGATGTTGTTTCCTCATTAATAATTACCGTGCCGCTATTTCTCACTAATTTCGGATTAATATTATGCCTTGAAGCACAATATGTATGCATTAATAGGGCCACGTTGTAGCAGCTGCACCAGCATCTTCAGTGCTTTGGCCAGTTTGGGGGGTTATAATTCGCTAAAAGATATATTTATCGAATACTATACACATCATTACGCAAATAAAGAATTACAAACTTTATATTTGTCCATTATATTCACCCATTTTTTTCTCAAATTTTTCCAATGTATGTTCACGTTACAATCTCTTCCAACAGTTCTATGCAATTAAGAGAAATTGAATAATTTATTTTAAAAATAATACACTAAACTTTTATAGACACTAATCCGTTTATGTGTCTACATACATATACATCCATGCGTTTTGTAAATCAAATTGCTTTCTCGTGAACAGTTCCTCGTTCTTGAAGCGTTCATGTATACATTTTTTGGTTTCTTCTTCACTCCCTATAAATGGATATATTTTCAATATATTTTTTTTCAAATAAATAATATGATAATATTAAACAATGTATACCAAATATATTTGAATACTCAAATCTTGTAGAATATTTCCGTCTTTCGTTGTCCATTTTTTTCCGTTGTTATTTTTTTCAAACAAACTCGTTATTTTTTTCAAAACAAATTCGTTGTTATTTTTTTCAAACAACAATTTAGTCAACTGTCAAACAATTTAGTCTTCTCGCTAAAGGCTCGGGCACACAGAAAGCGGTCTGTCGCGGCGGGCAGCGATCTACGACCGAGGCGGTCTGGCGGTCTAGTTGTATTACACAACTTAGCATCAGCTCGGTCAAACAGCAGGCGGTCTGTCGCCGCCTGCTAGACTTTGTAGCGACGACAAGCGATCCGGTTGTACAAAATTACAAATTTTAGCATGACCGCCTTGCCGCTTTCAGACAAGATGAGTGGAAAAATCGAAATATTAATAGAAAATGTCCGCAAATACAGATTTTTGTTTGATACTTCCCACGAAAATTATAAAAATGTTTTGAAAAAGGCTGAAGCATGGGATGAGATAGCTCAAGAGCTCAATATGACAAGTAAGTATCATTTCATTGTAATCAATTTAATTATAAACGGAAAAATTAAAATTACAGTTATGGTTTTTTTTAAATAATATTACATTTATTTGTTATTTTATGTTGCGTTGTTTATTCTTTGAAAGTAATCAGCAAAACGTTCGCGAATTTGCATTGCATCATTAGGCGGCCTTCGATTTGTTAATGTAGTATCCACAAATGCGCGCGTAGGCTCGCACTCTTCTTGAATTTCTACGGCCGTCCACTCTCTGTTATTATTCTTTTGTATAATGTAATTGTGCAAACAGCAAGTTGCTTTTACAATATAATCCGCAGTTTCAATATCTGCCTCTATAGGTCTTAAAAATATCCGCCATTTCATGGCCAATATACCAAATGCATTCTCCACCACACGCCGTGCTCGGCTGAGATGCAAATTGAATTGTTTCTTTCGTGCATTGTTGACTACTCCTTGTTTAAGATATGGCCTCATTAAATAACTTTGAAGTGCAAAGCCTTCATCACCAACCAAAACATGAGGAACTGGGGTGTCTATACCCGGCAGTGGTTTCGGCGGTAGAATAGTTTTTCCATCAATGTACTCTCGGTAAAAAAGTGAATTTTCGAAAATACCGCTGTCGCTGTGACGCCCATAACTTCCTGTGTCAACTACCATAAACTTATAGTATGGGTCAACTACTGCTAGAAGAACGAGCGAAAAAAAAATTTATAACAGAAAAACTGCGACCCACTGTTAATTGGGCATTTCAGTTAGACATGTTTTCCGTCTATGCTTCCAGCGCAGTTTGAAAATTCCCAAAGTTCTGCAAATCCTTCCTCAGCTCTGTTCCACATCTCTAGCGTAGGTTTAGGTAAATATTTTGGTTATAGAATATTCCAAATTTCTTGGCAAACTTCCTTCACAATTTTGGAGACAGTAGAACGACCCAATCGAAAAGAGAAAGCAATAGTCTGATAAGTGTCGTCTGTAGCCAAATGTCTGAAAAGAAATCAATGCCTCGTTAACTTAACAAAGATATTGTATTTACATGTATTGTTTCAGGTGATGCAGCGAAAACAAAATGGAAAAATTTACGTGACTCTTATATGAGGTTCAAGAAGACCAAAAAAGGTGAAACAGGGCAGGCCACAAAATATTCGAAGTGGCCATGGAGTAGTCAAATGTCATTTCTGGATGATACGCTTAAATATCGTCTCCAGAGTAGCAATATCACACAAGTGACAAGAGAAATTGGGGGTGGAAGCCCCTCACAAGAGCCTACGTCGCCGCTAGTGACCAACAATGATGAATCGAATCAACTCGATTCACCACCAGAAATGCTCCCTCCACCGAGGAAGAAAATGAGGTCACATAGTGAAGCCAAAGAAAATATTTCTACAGGTTCAGAAGTTGACAAAGTGATTACCTTTTTACAAAGCAGTAAATCACAGGAAAAAAATATTGACGGCGTAGATCACTTGTTCCTGAGTTACGCTGCAACTTTTAAAACATTCCGGCCAAGGACTCAATCAATATTAAAGTTAAAACTGGCTAGTCTCTTCTCAGAAACCGAACTGAATGAGCTTAATGAACAAGTGGTATCACAAACAACATCTGCATCAAGTTCAAATGTATTGGAAACACAGGGTTTCACAAGTTATAAATACCCTGAAGAAACATTGCATTTTAGCATGGGATCACATTCAACTATAAATAGTGGCAATGCATTCCTTTCTGGCCGTGGTGTACTGCTAGTCTTTGCCTTGTTTCAATTGGTTTTCTCCAGTTCGTAGTACACTTTTCAATCCTGCATTTTATCAAATCATGCAATTCCTCGAAACATTCTCGAGACATACGAAAATACTTGAAAAATCTATCTTCATGTGAGATGTGACTCCAATTCTATACATAAGCGGTGGTATTCCCCTAATTGTTCTCTCTTCTTATTAATTTCATGAACCCAACATCGTCTTTTCTTCTTTTTGCCTTGCAAAGCTAATAACAGAAGGAGGAGTTCTTCGTCCGAGGTCATACTCAATATATGTAAATAAATAAGAAAATTAACTACTATTTCCCTAGAAGAACGCGACCAGACTGGCCCGCTCACACAAAAATATCGCGTTCTATGTGTAGCCCCATATCGCAGACCGCCGCGATGACCGCTGGATCGCTGCCCGCCGCGACAGACCACTTTCTGTGCGCCCGAGCCTTAAAAGACTAAATACTGTATTATCGACACTAAATTTTAGTCACTGAATTCACACAGTGAACTGTGTAACTGAACAGCATAATTTGTTGCAAATTGCTAATTCGAAGCAAGAATATAATTTACATGTGACTACATTTGTTTAAAAAAACTGAATTTCGATATAATTGTAACATAAATTTGTTACAAATTTAAATCTGTGCTAGCTGGGTATATGTATATACAGTGAGGGACAAAAGCTTTCACACAATGTCATTTTCAAAAGAAAGTATATTTATTGGAGGTGAGAGTGTTATGGTTTCGGGCTGCATGGCATCATCAGGTGTCGTTGAACTTGTTTTTATAGACCAAACAATTAATATTAAAATTTACCTTAATATTCTAAAATATAGTTTAAAAAAAGCGCCGAGAAGTTTGGCTTGGATCGAAAGTATTATGTCCAGCGGGACAATGATCCTAAACATACGACTTAATGACCGAATTTTGATAGTCTGCAATGTGGCCCTTGTTTTACCAACCCCACCACAGCAACACAACATTTTTTCATCGAACATGTTTGGGAAGAACTGAAAAGGCGCATACGAAAACATGACATCTGCAATAAGACGTAGTTACGCAAGTGCTCCAACTAGAATGGCAAAATATTTCTGAAATTTTTACAAGAAAGCTTGTTCATTCAATGCCAAGAAGGTTAAAAGCAATAATAAAACAAAAAGAGCTTTCAATGAAGTATTAAATGTAATACTGTTAGGATAATTTCCTTAATAATAAGTATACTGTGTGAAAACTTTTTTCCACCCAAAAATGTCCCATTGGCTATATTTTTTCATTTTGCATGAACATGTTATTTTTTATATATTTTATTTTTGGGGTTTTCAAGTATAGAGTTTTTCAAACGTCGTGACATCTGGCGCATGTTGGAGTAAAAAGTTCTAAAAAATGCTCAAAAGCCTAACATAATTTCTCTTCCTCTCTAATTGAGAAATTAAGCTCTATAAATGAAGGCCAAAGGCGCACGCTAAAGAATTATCAGCAATTCACATATAATTTCTGACACCATGTGGGATATATTACGACGACTCTGCTTTTTTATAAAGCTAGTGACAGAATTACGCGCAATGGCGATGCGGACATTGGCTTCGCGGTGTGTGCGGATTTTTCACTGATGCAAAGTCGCGTTCCGACTTTGACACAACCTAAAAATTAAAGTAACAAATGGGCGTAATACGAAATAAACTGAAAAAGCTGTATGAGTTGCGTATTAATTTTCTATCCTACAGGACTTGTATTTGTTTTAGGTACTAATTTCATCACCACAATTTCGAAATAATTCTGAAATTCAACAAATTTCTTATCTCCATCACCAGCACACGATTCAAAACATAAACAAAATGCCCAGCAACACCAAAACCAAGGCCCTCTCAACTACAGGCCATGCAGTTGTGTCTGGCACCAATACAACCATAGCTAAGAATGGTCCCAAAATTTGACAGTTGCTGAGAATTTAATGGCGCAGAGTACGTTCGGGAGTGTTTTCGTTATAGTTTTGCAGTAAAAAGTGGTAAATTATTGAAATTTATTACTTTAATTGCACATAGATAAGATGTGATTAGTTCATCTCATAAAATTTTCCGACTTATGGTTGTATTCCAGCGCGTATAAAAATGTTGCATTCTCTCTCTGATAGCCTGACATCGTCATTTGAAAAACTTGTGCATGCAGCTGTTCGCCTTTCACTCATTAACCATATGAAGATGAAAGACTTGTTAATTTCTAGACTTTGATTGCTACCGGGTGGTGTATCTTTCTGGGACTTCAATGATTATTTAAAAAATTTAGAAATTATGACTGAAAAACACCCGTTTTTATATATTTTTTAAATTCTCTTATTTAACTTACACTGTTTGTCGTCAAATCTTGGAAGTTAAATTTGACCCACTTCCCGGTTTCGGATAGAGCTGAAATTTTGCATACACGTTTAGTTTGGATGACAATGCAATCTGGCCATTTTGTAAAAATATCAAGATGGCGGTTCCAAAATGGCGCCCGATTTTTGAAATTGTGCTCCGCGGCCCTCTGACATGGGTATGAAATGAAAGGATATGACAGGTAGAACACAATAAGCTATGTGGCGTCATTCTAAATTAAAAATGGCGGCCAACACTTACACTGTTTGTCGTCAAATCTTGGAAGTTAAATTTGACCCACTTCCCGGTTTCGGATAGAGCTGAAATTTTGCATACACGTTTAGTTTGGATGACAATGCAATCTGGCCATTTTGTAAAAATATCAAGATGGCGGTTCCAAAATGGCGCCCGATTTTTGAAATTGTGCTCCGCGGCCCTCTGACATGGGTATGAAATGAAAGGATATGACAGGTAGAACACAATAAGCTATGTGGCGTCATTGCAAATTAAAAATGGCGGCCAACACTTACACTGTTTGTCGTCAAATCTTGGAAGTTAAATTTGACCCACTTCCCGGTTTCGGATAGAGCTGAAATTTTGCATACACGTTTAGTTTGGATGACAATGCAATCTGGCCATTTTGTAAAAATATCAAGATGGCGGTTCCAAAATGGGGCCCGATTTTTGAAATTGTGCTCCGCGGCCCTCTGACATGGGTATCAAATGAAAGGATATGACAGGTAGAACACAATAAGCTATGTGGCGTCATTCCAAATTCAAAATGGCGGCCAACACTTACACTGTTTGTCGTCAAATCTTGGAAGTTAAATTTGACCCACTTCCCGGTTTCGGATAGAGCTGAAATTTTGCATACACGTTTAGTTTGGATGACAATGCAATCTGGCCATTTTGTAAAAATATCAAGATGGCGGTTCCAAAATGGCGCCCGATTTTTGAAATTGTGCTCCGCGGCCCTCTGACATGGGTATGAAATGAAAGGATATGACAGGTAGAACACAATAAGCTATGTGGCGTCATTCCAAATTAAAAATGGCGGCCAACACTTACACTGTTTGTCGTCAAATCTTGGAAGTTAAATTTGACCCACTTCCCGGTTTCGGATAGAGCTGAAATTTTGCATACTCGTTTAGTTTGGATGACAATGCAATCTGGCCATTTTGTAAAAATATCAAGATGGCGGTTCCAAAATGGCGGCCGATTTTTGAAATTGTGCTCCGCGGCCCACTGACATGGGTATCAAATGAAAGGATATGACAGGTAGAACACAATAAGCTATGTGGCGTCATTCCAAATTCAAAATGGCGGCCAACACTAAATTGCGGAAAGCTTATAATAGACTAAAAAGTAGAAAATATAACCGATCAACTTCCAATTTTGCACACACTCGTAGTTCGGGTGGTTAATGTGTATGAATGATGAGATGAATAGTTGAGTTAAGGTTGAGTTGATAATAAAGAAGCAATACACGTTACAAAAAATCACAAACAAACACAGAGATGCTGCTGTCAACTAAATTCAACTACTCAAATACTGAACTCATGTCCGTATGCATAATGTCAACTAAACCCAGGTAGCAGAGCTGAGTCGAGTTTAGTCAACCTGAACCCAACTCGACTCCCGTTTACATGAAGTTAGACTTGGGTTCAACTTGAGTTCTGCTCATCATGTATAAGTACTAAATGCAATCTGACCTTTTTGTAAAAAAATCAAGAAGACGGTTCCGAGATGGCGGCCGTTTTTGCAATTATGTTCCACCGAGCCCACGACATGGGTATCAAATGAATACAGTAAACTGTGTGACGTAATTTTAAATCTAATAGAATTGCCATCATAAAATGCGGAATACATATAATAAACTAAAAAGTAGAAAATAAAATAAATGGTTAAAAAAAATTTTTAAAAAAAATTCTTTTCATTAACTAAAAAATGTACTGAAAAGTAAAAAATAAAAAAATATTTTAAAGAAAGCGTGAAATTTCAATTTTAATGAAAAAGTTAATTAAAAGAATGGCGCATTTTTCATCAAAAATTGAAAATATAACTGTAAATCGCGTGAGATTTACAATAACCCTCAATTTTTTGCTTTGTTAATTTCAAATTCTAACAAAATTTTTTGATGAAAAATGCGCCATTCTTTTAATTAACTTTTTCATTAAAATTGAAATTTCACGCTTTCTTTAAAATATTTTTTATTTTTTACTTTTCAGTACATTTTTTAGTTAATGAAAAGAATTTTTTTTAAAAATTTTTTTTAACCATTTATTTTTTTTATTTTAAGTTTATTATATTTTACACATATGCTACAGAAATAATTTGTAGTAATTTCTACTAAAAAATACGAAACTTGTGTTTTTATCACTTTGATTACTAGATTGTTGTGTTGCTTGCGACTGCAGGGAACTGTCGGTTTATGAATGAAAACGCTCATTTATTCAAAGGAATTTTTTTCAGCATTTTTTTTTTAAATTATTTTAAATTTAGAAATGAGAAATATTTCGCATAATTAAAGTAAGATTATTTATTATTATGTGAATAAACTGCCTTTGTTGAGCAGGGGCTTTACATGTATTTAAAAGCTCTGCTCAACACATAGAAAGATAAATTAACTTTATTCATTCGGCATGCGCGCATCCCTTCCTAAATTATTTTGTTGAGTTTTTTCAGTGTTTGTTGCCGTTTTAACTAAAAAAAGGGGAAATGATAGAACATTATTTATAAAATTTGGCAACGAGGTGCGCAGAACTGCTCAAATTTTTTGTGTCACGGAGTTTGAAAAATTCTATAACTTGCACATTTTCAATTTTGCTCTTTATCTTTTATTCTTTTTATCTTTGCTTAATTTTGTGATCCATTGTATATTTAAAAAAGTGAGCGAGAATTAACTCCTCCTCCTTCTTATTAAATCCTTTGCAGTCATGTAATCAGTCGCAGCTGTGTATTGCTAGAGTGAGGTGCAATTTCCTGGCGGGTTAATAATTAAAAAATTTACAAATTATGAATGAAAAACGCCCTCTTTTATATATTTTTTTAATATTTAGGTTTTTGTATTTTACGCCTTTGGTACAGAAATAATTTGTAGTAATTTCTATTAAGAAATATGAAATTTGTGTTTCTAACGCTCTCATTATGTACTAGATTATTGACAACTTTCAATTTATGAATGAACTTGAACTTAAAATAAATTTTTTCAGCATAGTTTTTAAATTATTTTAAACTTAATGGGATGATACACGAGTCAACGTGTCTCTGCAACACACTGTCAGTTTGTTGAGAGGGGCTTGCCTCCGCTACAGGCCAACTACAGGCCTCGTAGATGAATTTTTCGTGGTGTTGGTAATAGGCCCAAAAGTCACCGCACACCGGAGTAACATGGCGCGGAAGCCGTACGCGCAGAATTGTTGTGTTTATTTTTGCGGTAAAAAGTGATAAAATATTTTATTTTAACACTTTTAACTGCACTTGGATTTATCAGTGAATAGTTTTTTAGTGATTTCATTAAAAAAAAATAATGCCGTGTTCACAATGTTAAAGTGCTAATTTTCCTATGTGCACAGTGTTGAAGTGAATTTTCGGACATAATTTAAAAAATGTCAATATCAGCTGTTACATTAAAAAAATATTCACTAAAGAAATTGCCAACAGAACTCTCGATCTTTACTAAAACTTGATTTGACCAAACTTTACTTGATTTTAAAATCAAATTTACTTAATTTTTAAGTAAAGTCGATCAAATTTGGCGAGATTTCTGTTAACTGAATTTTAGTTCAGAAAGTTTTATCTGGCACTAATACAACCATAGCTGAGAATAGTCCCAAAATTTGACAGTTGCTGAGAATTTAATGGCGCAGAGTACGTTCGCGAGTGTTTTCGTTATAGTTTTGTGGTAAAAAGTGGTAAATTATTGAAATTTATCGCTTTAAACCATACAAGGATTATCAGTGATTATTTCTTTAGTGATTTAATAAAAAAAATATAAAAAAATAGTGATTTAGTGTATTTTTGGTGTCTTAATTGTTAAGGTGATCAATTTATTTTACATTCGCGGGGTTTTTTTTCGTGTATATTAAGGGAAAATATGCTGAATATTTAATTAAAAGTGATTTTAAAGTCATTAATTAATTTATTTTGCAATTATTACTAAACATATAAGTACAGAAAAGTGCGAATGGAAAAGTGAATAAGAGAAGTGTTTTTCGGCACCTATATTTTTAATAATAATATCATAATATATGTATTAATTACTTTAAAATCACTTTTAATTCCATAGCTACATAAAACATTAAATATTCAACATTTTTTTCGTAAATAAACATGAAAAAACACCATGAATGTGAAAAAAAAAGTTGATCGCCTTAACAATTTGAACACTTAATCACCAAATTTGTTTTATTTTTTTTAATGAAATCACTAAAAAACTATTCACTGATAAATCCAAGTGCAGTTAAAAGTGTTAAAATACAATATTTTATCACTTTTTACTGCAAAAATAAACACAGAACTTCTGCGCGAACGGCTTCCGCGCCATGTTACTCCGGTGTGCGGTGACTTTTGGGACTATTACCACCACCACCACGAAAAATTCATCTACGAGGCCTGTAGTTGAGAGGGTCTTGACACATCCCTTCCTAAATTATTTTGTTGAGTTTTTTCTGCGTTTGCTATACATACTAATGAAGTTTAATTTTATGAAAGACTGAAACAAATACCTTCTTTTGATTGTATATATATATATATATATATATATATATATATATATATATATATATACTAGCAAAAACCCGCGTGCGTTGCAACGCCTTTCAATGAAATAAGATTATGGGGACACAGTCTGCGATAGGAAAATGATATAGTGAAAAAAGAACAAATCTGGGAAAATTGATTTTGGGAGATGACCGCCATGGACCAAATGATATATTGAGTATACTATATTGCCTATGGTGTTCTACTTATCATACTCTTTCATTTGATACCCATGTCGAAGGGGTTGTAAAGAAAATATTAATACGCCCTCTTGAGATGGCGCTATGGACCAAACGATATATTGAGTATACTATATTGCATATGGTGTTCTACTTATCATACTCTTTCATTTGATACCCATCTCGAAGGGGTTGTGAAGAAAATGGTAATCCGCCCTCTGGAGATGACCGCCATTTACCAAACGATATATTGAGTATACTATATTGCTTATATTGTTCTACTTATCATAGCCTTTCATTTGATACCCATGTCTCGGGTGTTGTGAAGAAAATGGTAAACCGCCCTTTTGAGATGGCCGCCATGGACCAAATTATAAATTGAGTATACTATATTGCTTATGGTGTTCTACTTTTCATAGCCTTTCATGTGATACCCATGTCTCGGGTGTTGTGAAGAAAATGGTAACCCGCCCTCTTGAGATGGCCGCCATGAATCTAAAGACACAGTCTATGGCAATGTTCTTATAATGCCCTTTCATTTGATACCAATGTCGAGGGGGTAGTGAAGAAAATGATCATCCGCCCTCTTCAGATGACCGCCATGGACCAAACGATATATTGAGTATACTATATTGCTTATGGTGTTCTACTTATCATACCCTTTCATTTGAAATCCATGTCGAGGGGTGTGAAGATAATGGTAATCCAACCTCTGGAGATGGCCGCTATGGGCCAAACGATATATTGAGTATACTATATTGCTTATGTGTTCTACTTATCATACTCTCTCATTTGATACCCATCTCGAAAGGGTTGTGAAGAAAACGGTAGTCCGCCCGCTTGAGATGATCGCCATGGACGAACCGATATATTGAGTATACTATATTGCCTATGGTGTTCTCCTTGTCATACTCTTTCATTTGATATCCATGTCGAAGGTGTTGTGAAGAAAATGGTAATCCGCATTCTTGAGGTGGCCGCTATGGACCAAGCGACATATTGAGTATACTATATTGCTTATATTGTTCTACTTATCATACTCTTTCATTGGATACCCATTTCGAATGGGTTGTGAAGATAATGGTCATCTGCTCTCTTGAGATGACTGCCATGGACCAAACGATATATTGAGTATACTATATTGCCTTTGGTGTTCTACTTACCATACCCTTTCATTTGATATCCATGTCGAGGGGTTGTAAAGAAAATGGTAATCCGCCCTCTTGAGATGGCTGCTATGGACCAAACGCCTGCTTTTCTATTGAAATTTTGCTATAAACCTCACGGAGCCCGAGACCTTTCCTTCAGATATGAATTTTACACAGATGAAATGCCTCAAAGAACATGGGTCTTGCGTCGGCCGCCATGAATCGGTATATTGAGTCTACTACATTGCTTATTGTATTCTACTTATCATACCCTTTAATTTGATACCCATTTTGATAGGGTTGTGAAGAAAGTGGTAATCCGGCCTCTTTAGACGGCCGCCACGGATCTAAAGATATATTTTGTATACTACATTGCTTATTGTATTCTACTTATCATACCCTTTCATTTGATACCCATGTCGAGGTGGTTGTGAAGAAAGTGGTACACCGCCCTCTTGAGACGGCCGCCATGGATCATTTTAGTTTCAATAGCGTCATGGCCTACCTATTGTTTGACAGCTGCGTAAATTTGAAATTTTCATTAAATGTAATGATTCAATTTAATGACAATTTTACATTTGTTAAACAATAGGTAGGCCATGAAGCTATTGAAACTAAAATGAAGTGAAAATTCCTAAAATTACCATTTTTTTGTTTTTTCAGGCAATTTTTTAAATTTTTCTCTCCGTAAGAACCATCCTCGTACTTCAACGAATATTCAAAAAAAAATTAGTCCAATAGGTCCAGCCGTTCTCGAGTTTTGCGCTTACCAACAAATTTAGCGATTCATTTTTATATTATAGATATATATATATATATATATATATATATATATATATATATATATATATATATATATATATATATAATTTTTTTTACTTGACTTTTGTAATGGAATAGCAATAAAAAGTTGCCTTTGTATGAGTAAATGAAACTGACAAAATATTATTTTATTGTGATGACGTTTAGAGGTGCCCCAATGCAATCAATTTGCAAAAAAAATTATGTGAATATACTGCTTTTAGACTATCTGATACATCCATAAAATTTTGAAAAATCGTTGAAATAGTAATTTTGCATTGTTCAGAATTTGTTTTAGGGTCAAATATGAAAGTTATAAACATATAGTTCCCCATTTATACTTAAAATATGAGGTTTTCTTAAAATTTCTAAAAATGGTAAAAATATCTTGTTTGTAGTTTACATGATAAGTTTTGTTCTAAAACTTGCGTGATAGTGTTGTTTGTGTTTAAAATGAGCCAAAATTAAGAATTGTAATGTTTATTTTGACTACAACATAAATAAAAAAAGTCAATCTTCGAGGTGGGCAAAAGGCTGATTTTGTAATTTTTTTAAATCTTTATACCATCTGGGGCACCTCTTAACATGCAATGAGGTGAATAATATTTTTTGTCTTTATTTGTAAGCTAAAATGACAACTTTCTGCAGGTATGCCCTAGCCGTTGTAAAAAACAATTTTTTCACTCCACCCTAATATATATATATATATATATATATATATATATATATATATTTATATATATATATATATATATATATATTTATATATATATATATATATATATATATATATATATATATATATATATTGACAATCGTCCCGCCAACAATCGACGAAACGATGATGCTTTACTATTCCGGTGGTGAGAAAAGAGAGGCCGGCGTCGGCTTTATGGTCGACCGACGGGCTGCCAGCAGCGTTATCGCATTCCAACCGATATCCGAGCGTTTGGCGGTTATAACCATCAGTGGAACGATCAAGACCCATATCATATCCGTTTATGCGCCCACCGAGACCTGCACGGACACGAACAAGGACGAATTTTACGATCAGCTTCAACAGACGCTGGATATGATACCTCAAACCGAATTAATAATTCTCGCGGGGGATTTCAATGCACATTCAGGAGTAGATCGAACCGGCTGGAAAGAAACCATGGGCAAATTCGGACACGGAGTAATTAATGACAACGGCTTACGCCTGCTTTCATTCGCATCGTCAAACAACTTGATCGTTGGCAACAGCATTTTCCGCCATCCACTCAAACACCAACTCACCTGGCGAAATCCATCCGGCAAAGACTCGGCGATGTTAGACTACGTTTTGATCAACACAAGATTCCGATCGACGCTTAAAGACGTACGTGCAATGCGTGGACCCGATTGCGGATCGGACCATTATCTTGTTCGAGCGAAATTGCAGATGCGATTGCAAAGAGCGAAGAAAACGGAGCCACCACCAGCCAAGAAAAATTGGGCGTGCCTACGGGACCCGGCCATCGGGCGAGAGTTTCAAATGGCATTATCCAACAAATTCGCGGCGCTCGCAATACCGGACGATATCGATGTAGAAGAAAGGCAATTGTCGGAGTCTATTGTGGAGTGTGCAATGGAGTTGTGTCCAACTATCCGTAAACGGACGCAGCCATGGATCTCGGACAGCTGTCTGGACCTCGTCGATCAGCGGAAGCGCATGAAACACGTCGACTTTGAGGAATACCGAAGATTGAACAAAGAAGTTCGGCAGAAAATGAAATTGGAACGAGAAGCGTACTGGAATAACGTTGCGGCCGACATGGAAAAAGCGGCGTCGAGGCACGAGTACCGGACGCTGTACCAGACAATCCGCCGGTTAGGCGGCAAAACAACATCTACCAACGACAACATCAAAAAATCGGATGGAACTTTTGTGACTTCTGCCCATGAACGCCTGGAGCGGTGGAGAGCGTTCTTCCACCAGCTGTATAACCACGATCCGCCGCAAGGTCCAGCACCCGAACCACCGATTATCGAACAGCCGATGAATCAGTTTCTCGATACCGAACCAACAATTATCGAGGTGAAGACAGCAATAAAATCGCTGAAAAATGGAAAAGCGCCGGGAATAGACCAAGTAACCGCCGAGATGATCAAAGCTGGAGGTGATGTCTTATCGCAACGACTTCATGTCCTCATAACACACATATGGCATTCGGATCGTGTCCCTTCGGTATGGAAGAAAGCGATCGTTGTCCCAATTTTGAAGAAAGGCGACAGTCGGGAATGCAAGAATTATCGCGGTATTAGCCTTCTTTCGATCGTCGGTAAAGTATTTACGAAAATAATACAATCGAGGCTACAGAAACATCGAGAGCAAACGAGCCGGGAGGAACAAGCGGGATTTAGACCACATCGAGGATGCATTGATCAAATATTCGCCCTCCGTCAGTTAATGGAAGAAAGAATTCGTTGCGGCAAACGAATTGTCGTCGTTTTCATCGATTTCAAATCCGCTTTCGATTGCATCGATTGGAACAGCTTGTGGAGAGTCTTGGTAACCGAACACGTGCCATTGAGAATCATCCAACTTCTCCAAGCGTCGTACGATGGCTCAACCAGCAGCGTTCGTATTCGAAACGACTTATCCGAGGAGTTCCCGATTCAGACGGGTGTCCGACAGGGAGACGTCGCTTCGCCACTTCTCTTCAACGTTGTGATCGACGCGATTATGCGTGAAGCATTCGATGGGCGACTCGGAGTTCAATACGACGACAACAACTTCGTAACAGACTTAATGTTCGCCGACGATAGCGCTGTTTTCGCCGACACGGATGCCGAAGCAACGGACATCTTATACGATATTTCCCGCATCGCCCAATCATACGGGTTAAAAATCAATGCGGAAAAGACCAAAGTGCTCACAACGGATGGATCAAGAGCCAGTGTTCACCTCGATGGAACCCAAATCGAACAGGTTCCAAGGTTCAAATATTTGGGATCATTGGTTGAGGAAACGAAAGTAGCATCGACGGCCGACGTTCACAGCCGTATCGGCCAGGCAACAGCAACATTCGCCTCGCTCAAGTGGTGCATATGGAAACGAGCAAATATCTCCATCAAAACAAAACTACGTCTTTACCGAACGTTGATTCTTCCGATTCTTCTTTATGGATCTGAAACGTGGACACTGCTCAAACCGGACGTTAAGAAGCTCGAGGTCTTCCAAATGCGATGTTTGAGGCAGATCCTCCGTGTCTCACTCCGTGATCGCCTTCGAAACGAGGTTGTCAGACAAAGATGCGATCAGCAAACACTGATCGAAGAAGAAATGCAAAAACGTCGACTACGGTGGTTTGGACATGTTTGCCGAATGGATGATAACCGCTTGCCACGTAAACTTCTCTGGCGAGACCGTCCTGCAGACTGGAGAATACAGCGATCGGCACCGAAGAAAACCTGGTTGAAGAATATCGAGGGTGACTTAAAGAATCAACGATTATCAGTTACCGAGGCTCGAGACACCGCCAAAAACCGAGAAGAATGGAGGCGAATCGTGAATAGAGTTCGGGACCCAGCGGCACCGACAGCAGCGTACCCGTTGCGGGGACGTCCCGCTCGGACCGCCAGCTAACGGATCAAAGAAGAAAGAAGATATATATATATATATATATATATATATATATATATATATATATCGCCAGTGGCAAACTCATCGCGCCTAAAGAGCAAGAGAGAAAAGCGACGTTCGCAAGATCCGCGAGGGTGGTGAGGTCACCACCCACAAAACCCGCGGAGGACCGTACCAAAGAAAAGGTGCGGTCAAGCAGCACCAGCTCGATTGGTAAGCCGAGCGAGGTTTTGAGGGTAAGTCTGGTAAGTACCGAAGAGGAGAATAAGAGGGAAAATAGCGGCCACGCTACTACTAGCGCAGTCGCTAACGAAAAAGAGGAGTGCTTGCCAAGGTGCCTAGCAAAGCTGGGTACAACGATCAAGACCCTGTCGGACTACATTGCTTCTAGAAGCAATGTATCAAATGTGATCCACGGACACATTAAGGACCTCAGGGCTGATTATTTAGAGGCAAAGGAGGAGGCCATAAAGATGATTAAGGAGAAGATGGAGATAGCGACACAGACAACTCCAGAAGCTCATAAAGTAAGAAGCGCCGTAAAAAGGAAGGTTGGGGAAGCTAAGGACCCGCACACGGCCGAGAAAACTGGGGAATCCCGTAAACGCCAACGGGATAGCAACGAGGAAGTGCAAACCACCCACAGCGCCCCAAAAAGAAACAAAGGGGGAAATAAAGAAAGAAAACCCCAAGAAGAGCGAGAGGCCGTTAAGATAACCGCGGGCACACCCATGGAAGAAGAGTCCTCCGAAAAGAAAGAAAAGAAGAGCTCCGCTTGGACTAAAGTGGAGAACAAGAAAGCAAGAAAAAGAAAGAAAAAGAAAAAAGAGGACAGAAAGTCCCACAAAAAAGAAAGGCCTGACGCGCTGATTATAACAGCGACTAGTGGGACGTCGTATGCGGACATCCTACGAAAAGTCAGGACGGATGCTTCCCTTACGGAGTTGGGGAATAGGGTCATGCGCATTAGAAGAACCCAAAAGGGCGATCTTCTAATGGAACTGGCAGCTGGTGAGGGAAAGACGGATGATCTAAAGCAAAAGATCAAGACGTCAATCGGGGAGGCGGCAGAGGTTAGGGCAGGTACCAACCGCGTGTTAATCGAGTGCAGGGATCTGGACGAGATTACCACTAAGCTAGAGGTCTGCAATGCGCTGCGGGAGCAGCTGAAATTGACGGAGGTGCAGGAAGAGGATGTTAGAGTAAGGAAGGCATATGGTGGTACGCAGACGGCCATAATAAGCCTTCCGGTCGCTAGCGCAAAAAAGGCACTTGAGGTGGGGAAGGTTCGCATCGGCTGGGTTGTTTGCCGGATACGGGAGACAACAGCACCAATTAAGTGCTTCAAATGTTTTGGGATAGGTCATATCGCTAAGAAATGCACCAGCGCTCAGGACATGAAGGAGCTATGCTGGAGATGCGGGGAGGGGGGACATATTGCTAAGGACTGCAATAAGAGCCCTAAATGCCTCCTATGTAAAGGAGATAAGGGGAAGGGCGAGCACGACGCTCACGCTACGGGGAGTAATAGGTGCCCACTGTACAGGGCAGCAGTCCAAAGAAGTCGAAGTCGAAGATAAGGTTCATACAGATTAACTTGAACCACTGTCAAGCGGCACAAGATTTGCTGGCACAGACAGTTTTCGAAGAAAAAATCGACGTCGCGATCGTCTGCGAGCAGTATAGAAATCTGCACAGTGGCGTCTGGATAAGCGATAGCAGCGGCACGTCAGCGATATGGACGTGTGGGAGCCGAGCCATGGAAGATACCATGAGAAGCCCAGAGAATGGCTTCACGCGGGCAAAAGTAGGCGGAATACACGTCTACAGCTGCTATGCGGCGCCAAGCCTGACACTAGACGATTACGAGTCGATGCTGGAAAGGTTAGCCGCCGACGCGAGTCGCCATCACCCGGTAATACTAGCGGGTGATTTTAATGCTTGGGCTGTCGAATGGGGCAGTCGACAAACGAATGCAAGAGGGCGCATACTTCTAGAAGTATTCTCGCGACTTAACGTAGTGTTAGTCAACACTGGAGGCGAAAACACCTTCCAAAGGGGTGGGAGATCGTCTGTGATCGACATCACTTACGTGAGCGATTCAGTGGCCAAGGACCTACAGTGGCGGGTGAGCGATTTGTACACGCACAGCGACCACCAAGCCATCATCTTCGAGGTAGGCCAGGGTATAGGAAAGAGGAATCCTAGGTACGGAACGGCTAGAGGATGGGCCGTTAAGAAACTCGACACAGAGGTGTTCGAGGAAGTATTCCTGCATGATGCGAGGTCGGCAGGAGGTGCCAGGGAAGGTGCAGAGGAAATAGAAGAATCGGTGAAACGGGCATGTGACGCATCCATGCCACGGCGCGCCGGCAATCGTAGAATCTCACCAAACTTCTGGTGGAACGCAGAGATCGATGAATGCCGAAAGGCCTGCCTGAAAGCGAGAAGGAGAACTCAGAGAAGCCGGAACCGTCCAGATTTCGATGAACTCCTTCAGAGGTATAAGGAAGCGAGAAAAATGCTGAACAAGGCCATCGCTAGAAGTAAATCCGAGCACTTCAAAAGGTTGTGCAGAGAAGCAGACTCGGACCCCTGGGGTGGAGCCTATAAAATGGTTATGTCAGCGGTCAAGGGCAAACGCTCTCCGCCGATCACCTGCCCCGCGCTGCTCCAGAGTATTGTGTATGTCCTGTTTCCACAGAACGTACGCACGGTCGATCTACCCACCCTCCAGGTGGACCCAGAAGAGATACCTGCGGTGACCGCAGATGAGATTCTGGAGGCTGCAAAAAAGGTAGCCATCAACAAGGCCCCTGGCATGGATGGCATACCAAATAAAGCGGCGAAGCTAGCAGCTTCAATAGCGCCAGACAGGTTCGCTGAAGTCTTCACAGCGTGCCTGAGAGAGGGGATCTTCCCGGAGCGATGGAAACAGCAGAAACTCGTGCTCCTACCGAAGCCGAACAAACCTCTAGGGGACCCATCGTCCTACAGACCGATATGCCTCCTTCGTTGTATAGGCAAACTTTTCGAGCGGGTGATCTGTAACAGGATTCTCCCTAGCGTCGAAAGGGTAGGTGGCCTGTCGGACAAGCAATTCGGCTTTAGAAAGGCAAGGTCGACGACTGATGCAGTCAATATGGTGGTGGGCATAGCAAGAGCCGCCATAGAGAAAAATCACTGCTGCGCATTGATAACCCTCGACGTAAAAAATGCTTTCAACTCAGCGAGGTGGAGCAAAATAGTTGAGGCGTTGATCAAGCTAGGCACACCAAAGTACCTAGTGCGTGTAGTGGCCGACTACCTCCAGGGTAGGTCGCTTCATTGTGATTCGGATGATGGTCCTAAAGTGTTCGGGACAACATGCGGTGTCCCGCAAGGTTCCGTCCTGGGCCCTCTCCTATGGATCACAATGTACAATGATGTGTTGGGGCTTCGTCTTCCAAAGGAAGCAGTGGCGATCGGGTTTGCAGATGATATCGGGGTAGTTGTCGAAGGAAAACACCCAGATGACATCGAATTGTACGCAAACGAAGCGATCTGGGAAATTAAAGCGTGGTTAGAACGCGCGGGGTTGAAGCTTGCTGAGCACAAAACGGAAGTAGTGCTGATCAGCAAGCGACGAAAGCCAGTATCCGTGAGGATCAAGGTAGGGGAACAGATCATCCACTCACAGCCCGCACTAAGGTACCTGGGAGTGATGATCGACCGGAGGCTAAACTTCAAAGCGCACTTGGAAGGCACGGCAGACAAAGCGTCTGCGATTTGTGCAGCACTCGCAAGAATGCTGCCCAATGTTGGGGGCCCTAGACCGAGTCGCCGCCTCCTTTTGGGGAGGGTGGTCAGCTCAGTCCTGTTATACGCAGCGCCAGTGTGGGCAGCAGCGTTAAACAGGACTGCAAATAGCAGAAAATGGAGGGGTGCTTATAGGCTAAGTGCACTACGCGCTTGCTGCGCGTACAGGACCACGTACGACGATGCGGCGTGCGTGATAGCTGGGATGATCCCCATAGATATTCTGGCGAGGGAGGGCATGCGTCTCTATGACCCAGAATATGGTGGAGGGGAGCCAAGAAGGGTGCGGCGGCAGATGGCGCGCTGCGAGCCTTTAAGGGAATGGCAGGCGAAGTGGGACGAGTCTGTCAAGGGTCGCTGGACCCACAGACTTATCCCTAATGTGGAAATATGGGCTACGAGGGAGCGTGGGGAAGTAAGTTACGACCTCACGCAGTTCCTGAGCGGACATGGGGGGTATAGGAAATACCTCCACCGCTTTGGGCACGATGATTCACCGTTGTGTCCGGTGTGCCCAGCGACGGAGGAAGACGCAGAACACGTCTTCTTTACCTGCTCGAGATTCGCCGAGGAAAGGGCGAAACTAGAAGAAAGGGTCGAGGAGCCACTAACGCCCGAAAACATCCTAGACCATATGATGAGGTCTGAGGAAATGTGGAGGGACGTGGAAGCAACCCTCAAGACCATTCACAGGAAGCTAAGGCAAGAAGAAGCCGTAAGAAATAGAGAAAGGCACAGAAATGCCGCGAGCAGAAGCAGCTGAATGAAGCTGAACGACCCCCGCGATGTAATGCTTATTAGCCAGTCCCGCGGGGGTGGATCACGTCGGAGGGGCTTTTTTAGTTCTCATGTTCATAGACCCATATATGCGTATGTGCACTTATGTGTCCATATGTGTGTATGTGTGGATTTACGTGAAACATAACCGTCATGCGGGATCGGCCAGTAAGGGGCACTTGAGTCATGCCGGTAGCGAATGCTTTTTTACCCCCAGGAAAAAAAAAAAAAATATATATATATATTTCCTAGCGAATCAGGACAGCTGGGCAAAACTGGCATCGATTTGTCTCATGAAAAACTAATATTTCCACGATCAGTGAACCTGCGCACCCACATCGTTACTTTGCTCTGTAAACAGTTAAAAAACTGTTGCTTTCGAAGTATCATTTTCACTTAGTATGTGGTCTATTACTGTGACACTTTTCTGAGAATCCACTAAGGTAACTATGCTAATAATATTCCTGCGGCTTCAAGCTTTCGAAATGAAAAAGAAATTTTGAATGAAGTTGGCCATGAAATTTATTTGCGACCATTTCCTAAAAATTAGGATTCGGGGAATTATGAGCCACTCGGTTCTTGACATTTAACGAGTTAACTTCACGCGTTTCAGTCACGATGCCGCGTTATTATGCCAAAAAAGACGAGTCGCTCGATTTCGACAATATTTTGGAAGCAATCAAGCAGGTGAAAATTCATAAAGCAAAGATGAGCCACCAAAACACAATCCATTGCGACCTCTGCGATCGCGCAGTCCACTTGAAATGCGCTAGAATGACCGCAAGTTATTGGACTTGCGAGCATTGCATTTCAGATTGATTTTCCTAATTTTTTACTTGTTTTCTCAAAATTATTTTGTCATTCAAAGCATAAATAAACCTTTTCTAACAAAAATAATGCTATTTTTATTTAATTTAAAAAGTGGCTCACGATTCCCCGAGATTTTTTAAACTTAAGAAAATGCAAATTTTTTGCAATCGTCTGGGGATCATGTAATTTGAAAATATTCGATTAAAGAATAGTGACTATAAGAAAGGTAATTCTTCATACTACAACATCCAACGTTGAAATTTGAAGGAAAACTTCATTTTATAACAGCGCATTGGCAATATATAAAGGTGGCTCACAATACCCCGACTTCCTCTTACGGGGGATGGTGAGACTCTACATTGACACTTTCTGAGGTTCCCGCACTCAGACCGAGTTTCAGACTCCTACTGAATAAACTCACCACCCCATTGTGTGACGCTTACCCCGCCCGGAACCGCCGCGAGGCATTACTTCGGGCGGGCGTCACCGCCATGACCCTTTAGGTGTCCCTCTCGTCCTTACCCATGGGGGTTGCTACTGCTCTCGGCATTTCTTCGCCTTTCTCTGTTTCTTGTGGCTTCTTCTTGCCTTAACTTTCTGTGAATGGCCTTCAGGGTTTCTTCCACTTTCTTCCACATTTCCTCGGATCTCATCATATGCTCTACGATGTTTTCCGGCGTCAGTGGCGCCTGGGCCGTTTCTTCTAATTCCGCCCTTTCCTCGGCGTATCTCGAGCAGGCAAAGAAGACGTGCTCTGCGTCTTCTTCCGTCGCTGGGCATACCGGACACATCGGTGAATCGTCGTGCCCGAAGCGGTGGAGATATTTCCTATACCCCCCATGTCCGCTCAGGAACTGCGTGAGGTCGTAACTTACTTCCCCACGCTCCCTCGAAACCCATATTCCCACGTTAGGGATAAGTCTGTGGGTCCAACGACCCTTAACAGACTCGTCCCACTTCCCCTGCCATTTCCTTAAGGACTCACAGCGCGCAGTCTGCCGCCGTACCCTTCTTGGCTGTCCTCTACCGTATTCTGGGTCATAGAGACGCATGCCCTCCCTCGCCAGAATGTCTACGGGAATCATCCCCGCTATCACGCACGCCGCATCGTCGGACGTGGTCCTGTACGCGCAGCAAGCGCGAAGTGCACTTAGCCTATATGCACCCCTCCATTTTCTGCTATTAGCAGTCCTGTTTAACGCTGCTGCCCACACTGGCGCTGCGTATAACAGGACTGAGCTGACCACCCTCCCCAGGAGGAGGCGGCGACTCGGTCTAAGGCCCCCAACATTGGGCAGCATTCTTGCGAGTGCTGCACAAATCGCAGAAGCTTTGTCTGCCGTGCCCTCCAAGTGCGCTTTGAAATTTAGCCTCCGATCGATCATCACTCCCAGGTACCTTAGAGCGGGCTGTGAGTGGATGATCTGTTCCCCTACCTTGATCCTCACGGATACTGGCTTTCGCCGTTTGCTGATCAGCACTGCTTCAGTTTTGTGCTCAGCAAGCTTCAACCCAGCGCGTTCTAACCACGCCTTTATTTCCCAGATCGCTTCGTTCGCATACAGTTCGATGTCCTCTGGGTGTTTTCCTTCGACAACTACCCCGATATCATCTGCGAACCCGATCGCCACTGCTTCCTTTGGAAGACGAAGCCCTAATACATCATTGTACATTGCGATCCATAGGAGAGGGCCCAGGACGGAACCTTGCGGGACACCGCATGTTGTCCCGAACACTTTAGGACCATCATCCGAATCACAATGAAGCGACCTACCCTGGAGGTAGTCGGCCACTACACGCACTAGGTACTTTGGTGTGCCTAGCTTGATCAACGCCTCAACTATTTTGCTCCACCTCGCTGAGTTGAAAGCATTTTTTACGTCGAGGGTTATCAATGCGCAGCAGTGATTTTTCTCTATGGCGGCTCTTGCTATGCCCACCACCATATTGACTGCATCAGTTGTCGTCCTTGCCTTTCTGAAGCCGAATTGCTTGTCCGACAGGCCACCTGCCCTTTCGACGCTAGGGAGAATCCTGTTACAGATCACCCGCTCGAAAAGTTTGCCTACGCAACTAAGGAGGCATATCGGTCTGTAGGACGATGGGTCCCCTAAAGGCTTATTCGGCTTCGGTAGGAGCACGAGTTTCTGCTGTTTCCATCGCTCCGGGAAGATCCCCTCTCTCAGGCACGCTGTGAAGACTTCAGCGAACCTGTCTGGCGCTATTGAAGCTGCTAGCTTCGCCGCTTTATTTGGTATGCCATCCATGCCAGGGGCTTTGTTGATGGCTACCTTTTTTGCAGCCTCCAGAATCTCATCTGCGGTCACCGCAGGTGCCTCTTCTGGGTCCACCTGAAGGGTGGGTAGTTCGACGGTGCGTACGTTCTGCGGAAACAGGACGTACACAATGCTCTGGAGCAGCGCGGGGCAGGTGATCGGCGGAGAGCGTTTGCCCTTGACCGCTGACATAACCATTTTATAGGCTCCACCCCAGGGGTCCGAGTCTGCTTCTCTGCACAATCTTTTGAAGTGCTCGGATTTACTTCTAGCGATGGCCTTGTTCAGCCTTTTCCTCGCTTCCTTATATCTCTGAAGGAGTTCATCGAAATCAGGACGGTTCCGATTTCTTTGAGTTCTCCTTCTCGCTTTCAGGCAGGCCCTTCGGCATTCGTCGATCTCGGCGTTCCACCAGAAGTTTGGTGGGTGTTGCCGATTGCCGGCGCGCCGAGGCATGGATGCATCACATGCCCGTGTTAGTGAATCTACGATTCGCTCTGCCCCTTCCCTGGCACCTCCTGCCGACCTCGCATCATGCAGGAATACTTCCTCGAACACCTCTGTGTCGAGTTTATTTACGGCCCATCCTCTATTCGTTCCATTGATAGGATTCCTTTTCCCTATACCCTGGCCAATCTCGAAGATGATGGCTAGGTGGTCGCTGTGCGTGTACAAATCGCTCACCCGCCATTGTAGGTCCTTGGCCACTGAATCGCTCACGTAAGTGATGTCGATTACAGACGCTCTCCCACCCCTTTGGAAGGTGTTTTCGCCTCCGGTGTTGACCAACACCACATTTAGTCGCGAGAATACTTCTAGGAGTATGCGCCCTCTTGCATTCGTTTGTCGACTGCCCCATTCGACAGCCCAAGCATTGAAATCACCCGCTAATATTACCGGGTGATGGCGACTCGCGTCGGCGGCTAACCTTTCCAACATCGACTCGTACTCGTCTAGTGTCAGGCTTGGCGCCGCATAGCAGCTGTAGACGTGTATTCCGCCTACTTTTGCCCGCGTGAAGCCATTCTCTGGGCTTCTCATGGTATCTTCCATGGCTCGGCTCCCGCACGTCCATATCGCTGACGTGCCGCTGCTATCATTTATCCAGACGCCGCTGTGCAGGTTTCTATACTGCTCGCAGACGATTGCGACGTCGATTTTCTCCTCATAGACTGTCTGTGCCAGCAGATCTTGTGCCGCTTGACAGTGGTTCAGGTTAATCTGTAAGAACCTTATCTTCGTCTTCTTTTCAGTGCCTCCTTGTACGCCGGACATCTACTACCTCCGGTCACGTGCCCGCTATCCCTGCCCTCTACCTCCCTACAAATTAGGCATTTGGCAGCTTGGTCACACTCCCTTACTTTGTGACCCTCTTTTCCGCAGCCTCGGCACAGCCTTCCTCTATCCTGGCTGCTGCCGCAGTTTCTCGCTATGTGACCGAACTTCATGCATTTGAAGCACGGTTTAAGCGATACCCGCTCCCGCATTCGGCATACCACCCAGCCGACTCGAACTTTACCTGCTGCGATAGCCTTCTTCGCAGCTTCAACAGGCAGGCTTATAAACGCCGTCTGAGTGCCCCCCCACGACTCTCTTAATCTGAGGACATCCTTTTCCTCGACCGTCAGACCTAGTTGGGTCCTCAGTGCTTCGCACACCTCTTCCTTGGTTGTGATCTCGTCCAAGTCTCTACACTCGATCACTACCGTATTTGTACTGGCTCTCACTTCGGCCACCCCGTTAATCGATGCTTTAACCTTCTGTTCTAAGTCCCCGGTCTTAGCATCTCCCCTCTTTAGCTCTAACAGGAGATCGCCCTTTTGCGTTCTCCTAACTCTATTTACGCTGTTTCCCAGTTCCGCCATGGAGGCATCTGTCCTCACCTTGCGAAGGATCTCCGCGTACGTTGCTTCCCCTTTGGTCGTGATGATAATCGCATCCGACCGGGTCCTTTGCCTCAACTTGTTGGCCTCTTTAAGTCTTCTTTTCTTTTTCTTCCTCTTTTTCCGTTCCACCTTCTTCCAGGCAGAGCTTTCTCGGTCCCCACTCTCGCTTTCGACCGGGCGTGCCGCCTGTAGCGGGGCTGGCTCGGCCACTGCGTCGGGAGTCTTTCCCTTTTTCCTCTTTGGGGTGTGCTGCTGCAGCTGCACCTCCTCATTGAGCTCTCTACGGCGCTTGCGCGTCCGCGGCTCCTTGTTTTTCTCTTGGGGCCGTTTCTCTCCAGCATCCCCGGTTGAACGGCTCTCTTGTTTTTTCGGCAAGTCTTCTGTTTGAGCCGACGTATCCACCAGCTCTTTCGCCATTTGCCGCTTAACTATTTCCTCCTTTGATTTTAGGTAGGTCGACCTGACCAACCTAATTTTCTCTTTAATGGCGTGCTCGACGTTTTTCTTAGCGTCGACATACTCCATGAGGTGTGTTATCATAACCCCCAATTTCTCGAAGGGGGATGATCCAGCATCCTCCGCAGTGGTCGCCGGAGTGCTCACCCTCATTTCGCCATATTTCTCTACGCCAAGGCGTTCTAGGTCCTTGGTACTCTTTGTCGGCGGTGTCCTCGCCGTCTTATTGCTCCTTGGGATGGAATTCTTTGGATTTCCTTCTTGGGGAGTCGCGCTGTGTTGCTCAGGACCAGGGTGTTCCGAGTCCTTAGCACTCTTTGATGGTGGTGTTCTCACCGTTTTTATGCTCCTTTGGATGGGATTTCCATCTTCCGGAGTCGCCCTTTGTTGGACTATAAAAGCCCTAGCTGTATTTGTTGGAGCTTTGGGAGGGGCTCCACCCTCATTTCTTTTTGCGTTCTCTATTTTAGATCCCACGAGTTGCGCGAGAAAGGACAGTCACCCATGGCAGAGCTCCGCATTACCACGGGAAGGCTACATTGAAACCGAAGGTCGCCTGGTATTCGGAGTCCATCGTTAGCGGTACACTGACGCAGTACCATTCATCCCCTCAGCACGATAGTTTCCACCTTGGGATTTCGTGTATCTATCTTAGTTAGCCACAAGCCTAAGCCTCACCACCGCGACAAGGTGTAGATACAAGGTGAGGATATATATATATATATATATATATATATATATATATATATATATATATATATATATATATATATATATATATACTAAACAAATCACGGAAAAGCCCACCTTGACTTCCTTGGTATTAAGACCGTTGTCTTCTGCTTCTCGCGGCGGTGAGTGACAGAAATAATCAGAAAAAACCAGTAATAATGAATTAGTTTAGTTTTAAACAGAATAGAAGAGCAAGGGTTATTGAGGGCCGACAGATAGGCGACAGACACAGACGAAAGAACTTCACAGATAAAACCTGACAGAACCAAAGCAGTTCCCATAAAAATACCATTGCTACGTATCGGCAAACATTCGTTCGGAACCGGACGACCGTTGATTTTTGAACCAGGACACAAATCGAATCATAGAATGTGAGAACATTGCTGGCTGATGAACGGAGACCAGATGGCCCGATGCGGCGAACATATCTGCCCAAACGGTGAGTTCTTCTTATATTCTGAGGGGAATATTACCGTGCGCTTGCGTACCAGATTAAGAAGTACTACGGTAGTCCAATGTTACGCTCCAACTGAAGAGGCAGATGACATCAAAGTCGAGTTATATAAACGTCTGAATCAAGTTTTTCGCTCTATTCCAAGGGGAGATATCATGGTTTTGATAGGAGGCTTAGACGCACAGATCTGCCAAAATAACACCAGCCTTGACGACACAATAGACAATCAATCGATCCCTTCGGGTTATATTATACCTATATTGCAGTTCCCACAGCTCCCAGTGCGCTATATTGACGACAGCGAAAACGAGCATCGGAAGGCAGCAGCCTGGATTCAGGAAGAGCTGCTCTTGCATACATCATGTAGACACCTTGCCTGAATCCGTCTCTGTTGAAGAAGCATTAGTAGCGCGATGTCAATTATTACAGATGATGAAAGCAGGTGAGTTTTCACTCCGAAAATGGTCGTCGAAGTACAAGGAGATGTTAGAAGCTTTACCTATGGAATATCGTGGTACAAATCTTACCTGCGACATGTGCCACGATGATAGGATACAAGCGTTAGACATCAAACGACACCTTATCCTATACGTACAGAGTTAGTAAGGACCCCAAAAACTGGGCCAAACGCACAATTCGTTCAGAAACGTCCAGACTCTTCGATCCCTTCGGGTTGTTGGCGCCCATAATACTGCAAGCCAAACTCATTATTCAAACTCTGTGGTTGAAGAGACTTGGCTGGGACGAGGGCATCTCGGACGATCTCAAAGCTGATTGGCTAAAATATCGGGAAGGTATCATAGGTATAAGGTATATCTAACATTAATATTAACAGGTGGACACACTGCATAAACACAAACATTAATACAGAATTGCATGGTTTTTCAGACGCTTACATGAAGGCGTATGCCGCTGCCGTGCACCTTTGTGTGACAAGCAAAACGACACTCGACTTTAATCGCTTAAAGGTAGCATCCCTGAAAATAATAAGTCTGCCCCGACTGGAATAAATGGAGGCATATAATTGATGACACAAGTCCTTCTCCAACAGTACTGGGTACTAAATACGAGAAATATTATCCTCCAGGTAATTCACAAATGCTTGACCTGTTATAGGGAAAGAGCACAAGCCCAGCCTACCTGCCCCAAGGGCACAAGTGACACCGGAGTGGATTATTTCTTTCGAGCTTAAAACGCACAAAGAGCGAAATCCGAAAAATATAGAGCATACATCGCCCACTTCGTGTGCATGGCAGCGAAAGCGTTGCATCTAGAGTTAGTGGCCGAGTTAACTGCTGAAGGTTTCATCGCCGCAATCCGTCGATTCCCTTCCAGACTCGGATTGTGTACCAACCTATTTTGCGACGAAACAACAACAACTGCAAAAATGCAGGACAAGGTTTTATTTTTGGGATGTGAAGGGGGGAAGGTGAGCTTAAATTTAAGTTTTCGGGATTCTAAACCCCTCCCCCACATATGGCCGCCATCTTGGAAAACGTCGCAAATGGATTTTTCACTATATCTCCGAAACGGTACGTCTTAAAGAAAATTAGCAAGGACACTTTTTGTTTAGAATTTTGTAGTAAAATGAATAATTAAGAAGTTATAAGCCTTTGTTCCACGCAGGTTGTTAGTTTTGTTCCACGCAGGATTTTCCATATGATCCTCTTCGATCGGTATCTTAAGCATAGAATGAGCTACTGTCCTGATCTATTATTGGCCAAATAGCCGACCTTTCGAAATGTTAAAAAGCGTGGGACTTTACCTATATTCTTATTTTATTATTACTGCAACTTTTCGCTAGCGCCCCATATATTATATATACCGGCTTGAGCAAAAAAGTTTTCATTCAACATAATTTTTTACTTTTTAGTTAATTTTTAAAGAAAAGCATATTTTTAAGTTTTTTAGACTATATTTTTAGTTTTCTACCTTTTAGTTTATTATGTGTCTTCGGTTATTTTGTGGTGACCGATATTCAAAATGAGGTCACCCAGCTTACTGTACTCCACTCATCATACACTTTTATTTGGTATCCATACCGAGAGCGTTGTAAAAAAGGTAGTCCGCCATTTTGTGTTGGCTGCCATTTTGAATTTGGAATTACGCCACCCAGCTAATAGTATTCTACTTGTCATATCCTTTCATTTGATACCCATACCGATCGTGATGTAAATAAAAAAGTAATCCGCCATCTGTGTTGGCCGCCGTTTTGTCCCGGCCACCATTTTGAATTTGGAATGACACCAAATAGGTATCTAATTATATTATACTAGCTGGGACCCGGTGCGCCTACGCTGCACCCATAAGTCAATAGTAAACAATAAAAACCATCCATTGACTTAATATTTTTCGAGATATGAATTTTACACAGATGAAATGCCTCAAAGAACATGGGTCTTGCGTCGGCCGCCATGAATCGGTATGTTGAGTCTACTACATTGCTTATTGTATTCTACTTATCATACCCTTTCATTTGATACCCATGTTGAGGGGATTGTGAAGAAAGTGGTAATCCGGCCTCTTTAGACGGCCGCCATGGATCTAAAGATATATTTTGTATACTACATTGCTTATTGTATTCTACTTATCATACCCTTTCATTTGATACCCATGTCGAGGTGGTTGTGAAGAAAGTGGTAATTCGGCCTCTTGAGACGGCCGCCATGGATCTAAAGATATATTTTGTATACTACATTGCTTATTGTATTCTACTTATCATACCCTTTCATTTGATACCCATGTCGAGGTGGTTGTGAAGAAAGTGGTACCCCGCCCTCTTGAGACGGCCGCCATGGATCTAAAGATATATTTTGTATACTACATTGCTTATTATATTCTACTTAACATACCCTTTCATTTGATACCCATGTTGAGGTGGTTGTGAAGAAAGTGGTAATCCGGCCTCTTGAGACGGCCGCCATGGATCTAAAGATATATTTTGAATACTACATTGCTTATTGTATTCTACTTATCATACCCTTTCATTTGATACCCATGTCGAGGTGGTTGTGAAGAAAGTGGTACCCCGCCCTCTTGAGACGGCCGCCATGGATCTAAAGATATATTTTGTATACTACATTGCTTATTATATTCTACTTAACATACCCTTTCATTTGATACCCATGTTGAGGTGGTTGTGAAGAAAGTGGTAATCCGGCCTCTTGAGACGGCCGCCATGGATCTAAAGATATATTTTGTATACTACATTGCTTATTGTATTCTACTTATCATACCCTTTCATTTGATACCCATGTCGAGGTGGTTGTGAAGAAAGTGGTACCCCGCCCTCTTGAGACGGCCGCCATGGATCTAAAGATATATTTTGTATACTACATTGCTTATTGTATTCTACTTATCATACCCTTTCATTTGATACCCATGTCGAGGTGGTTGTGAAGAAAGTGGTACACCGCCCTCTTGTGACGGCCGCTATGGATCATTTTAGTTTCAATAGCGTCATGGCCTACCTATTGTTTGACAGCTGCGTAAATTTGAAATTTTCATTAAATGTAATGATTCAATTTAATGACAATTTTACATTTGTCAAACAATAGGTAGGCCATGAAGCTATTGAAACTAAAATGAAGTGAAAATTCCTAAAATTACCATTTTTGTTTGGATTTTGCAGCTGTTTTTTTGGTTAAAGGTATAAAAAATAGCCTACGACCTATTCTCAGACCTACCAAATATACACAAAAAATTTCATGCAAATTGGTCAACCCGTTTCGGAGGAGTACGGTAACAAACACTGTGACACGAGATTTTTATAGATATAGATTTATCATTCCCTTTTATTTGATACCCATGTCGGCGGTCAGCGAGCACAATTGCGAAATTCGGCCGCCATCTTGAAACGGCCATCTTGATTTTTTTCTAAAATGGTCAGATTGCATTGTCACTTGAACTGTACATGTATACAAAATTTGAAGCTGATTTTGAGCTGATTATAAGGAAGTGGGTCAAAAACAATTTTCAAGATTTCGAGCGCTGAAACATACAGTCACAAAACTCTGCAAATTACCATTTCCATCGACTACAATCGAAGTTCATTAAATTAATCAACTCACTGAAGTCAAATATTTTCGAAGTGTAATAAAAAACAAATCTGAATGAAGGCAACACATAACAAAAAATATATCTAACTAAAACAAAAACAATGTCGCAGTATGCAACTAATATAATACAAAAATAATCCACATACCTGAGAGTTATATTCATCCTAATAATTCTCATCTTCCAACCCCTATTCCGAGCGCTATAGCACTTCCTTCTTTGCTTCTTTTTATTTCAGGTGAAGCTTTAGAAGGATGAATACATAAGGATGGACTCAGCATTATTAATCTTGCCATATATTAGGAAGCGATACCATGGGGGGAGTATATTCAGAGATGGCCTTAGCAAAAGATACGGCGAAAGAGATAAAAAGGAAACTTTAAGGAAACTTATCTGATAGCACAAATGCGTCCTTACCAGCACCCACGATACACAATAAACAAGGGCACAACATGGCACCAAAACCAATATGGACCATATAACAACTGTTATATGACAAAATCAGCAGAGCCATGGAAAAATTGCGGGGAAAATTGGATACAGTCATCGAAGCAGTAGGAACTCAGCCAAGCTATAGTCGGGGGTCAAAGCCCTCTGCAAGAAGCAGCGAGGAGAAAATTTCGCTAGGGGTAAAGTTATAAAGGTACGTTGGCAAGAAGGAAAAATTCTCTTTATCCGTTAGAGTCTGCAACAGAAGATATCAACGCATTACGATCGCAACGAAGAAATTTCCATCCACTGTGGTAGCTGAAAATTTCAGATGAATTCCGAGAATATAGCCAAAATACTGAGATAAGAAACAACCACCATGTATCAATATCCGGTGTACACAAATTCAATAGAAAAAACCCATATAGTACCTAGGGATCCTTCATCAAAAACTCAACTTCCATGAAAATCCCAAACGCACTTATCCCAAGAAAACAAACTTATTCTATATAAAGCTATTGTGCAACCAAAGTCTTGCTCTGGGTCGTGTTCTTGCACAGTTAATCTTGTTCTTGTTCTTGCGGGCATAACTAAGTCTTGTTCTTGGTCTTGCAAGACAGGACTGCAAGAACAAGAGGGGTAAAGTTATCAGATGAATTCCGAGAATATAGCCAAAATACTGAGATAAGAAACAACCACCATGTATCAATATCCGGTGTACACAAATTCAATAGAAAAAACCCATATAGTACCTAGGGATCCTTCATCAAAAACTCAACTTCCATGAAAATCCCAAACGCACTTATCCCAAGAAAACAAACTTATTCTATATAAAGCTATTGTGCAACCAAAGTCTTGCTCTGGGTCGTGTTCTTGCACAGTTAATCTTGTTCTTGTTCTTGCGGGCATAACTAAGTCTTGTTCTTGGTCTTGCAAGACAGGACTGCAAGAACAAGATTATTTTTGCTCATCACTAGTAAAAGTCCCAGTCCCAGAATATTACTTAATCCGTTGACGCTTTACTTAATCTGTTTACGTTTTTACCCATTTTTTTTTTAATTTTTCCACAGATTCGTATTTGCGACCCTAAAAACTCCTAGATACCGATTTAAAATGTATCCAGAGCACATTTCCAGCATTCATCCGCCATATTGGCGCCGCATGTTTGAATTTTCAAATTTTGGCCTCAGAATCGTCATTTGTGGCCCTAAACCCCCCCCCGACACGGATTTTCAATTGGTTCAGAACACATTTGCAAAATTCATTGGTCATATTGGCGCTGCGCCGTCATTTTGATTTTTTCAAATTTTCACCACTGAATCGTCATTTGTGGGCCTAAGAACTCCCCGATGCCGATTTTCAATGGAATCGGAGCCCAAGTGCAAAAATCGTCCGCCATCTTGGAAGCGCCATTTTGATTTTATTACAAAATTGTCAGATTGCTTTGTCACGGGAACTCAAAGGGTCTGCAAAGTTTCATAAGAATCGGTTAAGTAGAAGTAGTTGAAAAAGCTGTCGCAAGATTTGAACCAAAGAAACAAACAAACAAAATATACGAGGTCAAGCTTAATAAAACCATTAAAAACCTACATTTTTGAAAATAAAAAAAAGAAATCAGTTTACCCTAGTTTCTGTCCTTCCGGTAACACACAATAGTGTTTGAGAAATGTTACATTGATAAAAAAAATCTTGGCTTAAGAGACTTTTTCTTGAACCAAGCAAATAATGTTTTGGATATAACGAACAAAAGTGGCCTCGAAGGAAGAAAAAAAATTTCTTAGTTTGAGATACTCATTTTTTTAATTTAAGCAACTCCAGGTAATAAAATAATGAATTGCCTCAATAAATAATCTCGAATTAAAACTTCGTTTCTTTATTTAATACAAATTTTGTTTTGAATAAAAAATATTTAGTTTCTTGAGTAAAAAATTTAAAATTCTTATTTCGAAAAAGACATATCTTGACGAAAAGCGAAGAAATACAATTGCTTGGCTCAAGAATTTCTAGTGTCTTACTCTGACACAGTATCTGTTAAGACTGAAAAATGTTTCTACTCAAGACAAGGAAACGAAGACTATGGAATTGCTGGAATCAAGAAAATTTTTCTATCAGTGTAAAACATGTGTTTCATTATTTATGCTGTATGCTGTACCCCATTTCCCCCTTAGGAGATAAGTTTCGAAAAATTAGCTTTTTAGTGGGTGTCCACGTCATTCTGTAGCTCCAGCGATTTGGTTTAACCCCATTCCCCTTAGGGGATGAATTTCAAAAAATCGCTTCTTAGTGAATGTCCACGTCATTGTAAGGATGCACTGTCAAAATTTATGCCCTTTAGATCGAGAGATTCGGATTTCATCCTCTTAGGGGATAAATTTCGAAAAATCGCTTCTTAGTGGATGTCCACGTAATAGGAATGCACTGCCAAAATTTCGGCCCTGTAGCTCCAGCGGTTTGGGTTAACCCCATTTCACCCCCTTAGCGGATGGATTTCGAAAAATCACTTCTTAGTGGATGTCCACTTCATTATAGGGATGTACAGTCAAAATTTCAGCCCTTTAGCCCCAGCGGTTTGGGTTGTGCGTTGTCTGTCAGTGAATTACTGTTTTACATCGTATAGAGAAGGAGATCATGTTAAACAAAACTACTGTATTTTACCCAAAGAACACTAACGCCGCCTCCTAAGCATAAATAGATACAAATTAAGCTTTTAAAATTTTTTAATTTGTCGATACCAACTTTCGTGCTCTATTTCAACCCCTTCAAACCTTTTTCCTTCCAAGGTCTAATCTATCTCTGTAGCAAATTTCATCAAAACCGGTTCAGCGGTTTAGACGTGAAAGAGTAACAGAGAAACAGACAGACAGGCAGACGGACAAAGTTACTTTCTCATTTATAATATTAGTAATGATTTTTATTACAATTATGCAGTTAACGTTAAAATAAAGGATTAAAGTTGAATCGCATTTTTCCGATTGTAGAATGGTTAAATTTTCGCACACTTTCAGAAAAATATCCTCGCTCAACTTCATATTTATAGTAGGTCTCTTTTATATTTTAAAGAGTATTTAAGTCTTGTTTGTTACATAGAAAGTCTTTCACCCTTCTTCAGCAAGGTTGAAATATCCTTTCCTTCTTCAATATAACCAACTATGGTATTCCAAAATTTATAGACTAGAAATAATTTAAAAAGTTTAATTAGAGCTAACATGGTTCGACACTCCCTATTTAACCTCGTCCAGCAGTGTTTAACTCTTGCCGACATTTTTGCAACTAACGACGTCTTTGATTCGAGTAAACATAAGCAAGGAAACTTGATTACTTCGTCATTGCCTTAATCTACGTAAAGTGACACTTTCTAAGAAGTTAGCAGCAGCATCGCCGACGGGAGTGGAAGAGCGACCTTTGGTCCGAGAATCGATACTTGCAGGAGTCGTTCACAGATAATCAAATTTCGAAGTCAACTTCATGCCTTAGGAGTGTCGGATGACAATGCACTCGTTTACCCGGTAATGGCATTTGCATGAGGAGGCACTTAGGAAAGTTTTGTGTGCAAGTGCCTTGATGCTCTGCACTCCGAAGAGGATAAACTTGCCAAAACCTTTGTTGGCTTATCTAACTGGCGGGATTTTGTTCACAGGAACTTCCTGTATAGAGAAGATTCAAATCAGTCGCTCTTTAGGTTTCTATGCAAAAGGGAATTTATTGTATTTTAGCTCGAAATTTAACAAAATTACTTTTAGATAACTCCTAAGCATTTATACCTGTACATAGGTTTTTTGGTAGCCAGCTAGTCTTAATCTTCTAATTTTTATAAAAGTTGAGAGTTCTGGGTCGTCAAAAATTGCATACAACTCGCTATTATATCTCCTTCGCCATATTCCGCAATTTCTCGTTGGACCTACTATACACGCTCTTGAACTTGTTGACTCTTGTCTCTAAGTCCTGGGTCATAGTTCTCTTTACCTATAGTCTTTTTTTAATACTGGAGCTTTTCCTTAAAGCCCGACGCTGTTTTAAATTTAAGTATTTCGTTCTATTCTCAGCTTGATTTAGAAAAGCAGGTTGTTCCTATATACTGGCTGGAGTAATAAAGACTTTACATTCACAATTACTTTTTAGTTCATTTTAAAATAAAAGTGTATTTTTTAATTTATTTAAACTATATATTTTTATTTTCTACTTTTTAGTCTATTATATGCTGTTATGACCTAAAAATAAAACGAAAATTAGATATGAAAGTTAAGAAAAGTAGGGACAACTTATCTGTTCGTGCCGTCTGTGTGCCCTTAGAAAATGAAACTGCTGACCCTACTTTATTGCAGGTGAAATTCACGGGCGTCCGAGAGGCTTTCGTTTTTAAAATAAATCGGATTAAAGCTATGCTGCTAAGGGAACTGACCGAGGCTACAGCAACCGGTTCCGTATCAACCCCATCACGACGGCTGCTCCTAAAAACTCAACCCAAAGGACAGATGAATACATAATAAAGAACAATGGGCAAAATGGGCCCAGTGTTGTAGCACTTTCTTGTATACCTTGAAATGAAGATCCGAGTAATCTCATCATTTTATTCTATGGCAGCATTACTCTAACGAACCGAATAAAAAAGTTACAGCGGTTCGAAAAGACCAATAATAACCGTCGGTTGATAATAACATTCGATATAAGCCCCTGGCTAGACGCTTCGAGTTTGCTTAAGGCAGTCACTGGATAGTCCAGTTAAGTAGTCACGACCTCGTATGGTCAACAACGATATGCAATATACAAAAAAAAAAAATAATAATAAAAATAAAAACAATAAATGGCAGTCGGAACGGATTCATTTTGCATCCCGCATGTTTGTTTCTCTATCATTCTAGTTACCAACGACTAAGTACTCAGAACTTGATAATGGATTTTGTATTTGCCTAACGGTTGGACAGGTTGAATAGTTTTATCAAAATGGAACGCCGTGTAAGATGTGTAACCTGTTTTCGGTCGGTATTTCAAGATAGAAATCGACGTACTTTAAATCGTGAATATTTGGAAGCCCAGGCAGACTTCGCTGATTATGTTTTAGGGCGGATCAATATAGAAGAGGTCAGTAAAACATGTTCATGTAATTGTCATAATAAATATAGGTACCTTTGCTGTAATTATCCCCTTATTCCCGAATCTGGGTGGCTTTGCAAGTAATTGTATGTATGTGAATTTTCTGGTAGTTGCCAGGTAACAAGTATAACTAACTACTTGATCAAAGGACTTTGTACTTGGTTATTCAAGTTCACCCACTCCTTTTTTACTTTTTAGGCTGTCCTCTATGAAAATCAATACATGTGCTATCGTTGTTGGGTGGCAGCAAATCGCCAAGGAACCAGACATGTAGAACAAGAACGAAGAGAAAACGAAGAACCGCAAGACGAGTAAGTTAATGAAGATCAATCGCACCCTACTATAGTGCCAACATATAAGCGATTAGCAAACACCTCTCGCCGATGCTTATTTCATGGATGTCTTAATGAAGATCGTCACAGAGTGCCCCATTTCATTAAAATGCACTTATTGGCAGAACATAGCATATATGCTCCTCAGGATGCTCGAATATGTCAATACCACATGCGTCAAAATGAATGGAGCGAATTATATGATTCTGCTGAGACAGTATTTACACCAGAACAATTGAAGGATATCATTGATACTTTGAGAGACGCTTACAACAACAAATCTGGTCTAGATTTTGATAACATTGAGTCTATTTCTCCCAGTGAACTTTATTACCGAACGGGGTTGACACACGCACAATTCGCATTTATTCTTCCAGAGACGTCATCTCTAATGGAGCAAACAAAACGTCCAAAAACTGTGTTGGGGTCTTACTTGATGAAAATAAGATCTGGTGAGCCGGATGAGAGAATTGCGTGCCATTTAAATGTCAGTAGGAGAACACTGGAGCGTTATTTTAAACTAACGCGTGATTGTTTGTCCAGAGAGTTTGTTTTGCGTCATCTGGGTTACGACCACATAAGCCGCGATGAGATCATAGCGCACAATCTGACAGTTCCAACAGCATTATTTGGACAAACCGTAGACCCAAAAGCCATAATACTGTTTAGTACTGACGGAACATACATTTATATACAGAAAAGTAAAAACTTCTTGTTACAAAAACAAACGTCTTCACAAATATAGAAACTTACTAAAACCATTCCTTTTGGTCTTTTCGGATGGTTATATTATAGATATTCTTGGACCTTATGCCGCAACTACCTCAGACGCCCAAATAATGGCTCAAATAATGGACAATGAAATATCCCCCATTCTTAACCTTCTGCATGAAAGCGACACATTTATATGGGATAGAGGTTTTCGAAACTCGATACCCAACATTGAAACTAGTGGTTATGAGCCACATATGCCACCTAGCAAAAATAGAAATGCGACTCAACTCACAAATGAACAAGCTAATCATTCAAGATTAATAACGATTGTGCGCTGGGTCGTAGAGGTAATAAATGGATGGTTTAAACGCGACTTTAAAATATTTCGTGATCAATAATTATTTAATAAGTCGTTGCCACATTTATTCACCGATTTTCGAATTGCTGGAGCGCTGTTGAATGCTTTTAGAGAGCCTTTGCGTGACAGTAATTACGCCGCTACCTTTGCCAAACGAATCCATAGTCGAATGAATAACGAGAATACTTTGGGCAACTATATATTTGAGCAAAACGTAAACCGCCAGCGAGCGTCGTTTGTGACATTGACGGATGAGTCAATAAATGTGTCGTTCCCAATACTCACAGATGAAGACATTATTTTATTTAGCTTGGGAGCGTACCATTTAAGCCTGGCACGTTCTTACGTCAGTGAACACTTGCGAGGTGGCGTTTATAACATACAGGTATGTGTAACTCCAAGTCCAAGGACGGCAGAATATGGATTAGCAACGGACAACTGTACGCTAATGAGAGGTCGTATTTTATCACGACATAGGTCAAATACGACATATCATACCTATATCTATATATTAATAGGCAAAGCCAAAAATTGTAATCCCTTTTTGCCCTATTTCCGGGGCACGTATCTTAATGAAACATATATCAAACAAAAAGTACTTTTTCATAGAAGTGCATAATATATATTTTATTCAGGTGCATGCACAGCGAAAGGTGTGAAAGCCAGGTAAAGTTTTACCTATACTTAAAACATATTTTATTCACATATGCACTAATACACTGTGCACGCGCTATCCACCACATTAAACTTAACCCAGCAAACATTATGATTTGAGATCGAATCGAAAGCTAATCGTTAAAATGAACTACAATTGCGATCTCGAAGCCGTTTTCGAATTGAAATCGAAGTAAAAAAGAACGAAAAGGACCGCTAGGTCGAATCGCAAAAGCGATTCGAGTTTCTTTCGTTTTTTTCGCCAAAACGAAAAATTCTCGAAACCTTTTAAAGGCGAATTTTACTTTTAGTATTGTACGCGGTTCTCTTCTTTTAAAATTTCGATTTTTTTTCGTAAAAACGAAATATTACCGTAATTTTATTTCAAAGTATTTCTTTCTCGCTCTTTTCCTGTTCGAGAATTTTTCGAAGCACTCTAAACTTCGAGATGATGTTTGCTGGGAAAGAGAATACATTATTCAAGAAAATACATATATTTTGCTTCGATCCTCTCTTTGCCTTCACTGTTCTTCATTATACATATTTTCTCTGCACTCTCATTTCTTCACCCCAACTGCTTAGTAGAATAGAATGTGATTATAAGTACGTATGTATTAGTGCGTATACATGCGAAATCAATCTCTGGTTCTTTTGATTTGGTCATGACTTGACAGCTCAAATAATAGCTTTGTTCCAGAACTCGAATGTGGGATCCCGCGGGACAAAATTTTTCCTAATTTGTGTTTCTTTACTTTCTCATGCAAAAAAAAGCGGGGAAATTTTCACTTCCCCTCATGCAGGAATTAGCCGGAGGTTTTCGGTCCTGCGATTTCTTGCAAGTTGTCAGCTGACAATTTTTTGTATGTATGTGGGTATCTTAACAAGCGGCATACACATAGACAATCGACATTTATGTTATCTTTTTCTTGATTTGCAGGAAATTGTCCAAAAAGTGTTTCTTTACTTTCTGAATTTTTGACAAAATTATCCCCACCATTGAAGTAAGTTTCTGCCCAACAAGTTTTTGCAGGAAAAGTACTGGAACAAAGCTAATAAAAGCAGAAAATTTAGCAAGTGCCGATTTTTTTCTATTTATAGATAGATATTAGATCCTCTTCTAATTAAACACAGTGGACGGTGAAAAGTGTACTTTCTGTGATTTTTCGTTTTATTTTAATTTTTGATTAAGCCGGTTGTGTTTTGAGTGGATAGTGATTGTAATTGCGCCAACGGTGGAAAGTGTGCTTTGTGTTTTTGGTTTGACAATTATTAATTGCGCCAACGGTCCGATTATTGCTTTTGTGTTTTGACCTGTATTATAATTGCGGCGAGTATTCTTCTTTTTTTATAATATTCTTTTTTTATAAGCCAGTTGAATTTTGCCATGCCTCGACGGCGTACTTTACACGGTCGAATTGACCGACGACGTAATAGAAACGAAGTCAGGTCATTTCGAAATAGGAATAGAAACGTTAATTTAAACCCATCGATTGAACATGACGGCACTGGTGAAGTCGTTAATGATTTGTTAGATGATTCTTTTAAGTGCGCATTGAAATTAGTGCCACGAAATTTTAATTCATTTTCTTGCGGCCAATTGATTTTTCGTTGCGTGCATTGTGGGGCGAAAAATTTCGAAGGTGAAATTACTCAAGGAAATAGAAATGCATTCTCATTATGCTGCCATAAGGGCAAATTCCATGTGGCGCCTTATACGCAAAATGATTTTTTTAAAAGTCTATAATATGATGGCCTTAAATCAAACAATGCTGCAATTAAAAGTAGATCGAAACATTATTTTAATTCTATTCGATCATATAACTCTTCTTTTGCAATGATTAGTAGTGAAACAAAGATTGAAACTGAAGCATTGCAAGGTATTTACCATTTTAAAATTCATGGTGTTTTTTATCACAGGGCTGGTGGTATTGAAACTCCTTATGGTTCTACACCAAATTATGCCCAATTGTATTTCTACGATGTAGAAACAGCTGCACAGTACAGAATGCGTCATTCTTCAAATGCACAATGTAACATTACTTTAATGAGAGGTATTGGTCATCAATTAAATTGTTGCAATCCATTCGTAAATGAAGATATTACAAGAGACGTATGCATGTTAATTAGACAGAATGTTGATATTCGTCGTTACAATGATGCGATTGCTACTGATGTAGCTGTTGTATTCAATAGTGTCAATGGTGAACCACCCTTTGAACGTAACATGATTTGCTTTTCGAGATTGAATAATACACCTTAGATTCATCCTTAGATCCGTTGGCTTATCCTCTCTTATTTCCAAATGGTGATTTTGGGTGGCATATAAATATGGTTCATAACAGACCTACCACTTCAAATTCAAATATGCCAAGAAACAAAATAACTATGTTGCAGTACGCATCTTATAGACTTGCTATTCGCGACGATTTTTATATTCTACATCATGCACAAAAGTTATTCTTGCAATGGATTGTTGACATGTATGTTCGCATTGAAGGAAGTAGATTACATTTCATTCGTAATAATCAAACAAATCTTCGTGCTGAAGTCTATAATAATTTGACTGATTTCTTCTTCTTTCTTTCTTAGAGTGGTGGAACGCAATATATGTTTTTTTTCTTTAGGCAAGCTAACTTAAAAAATGCGGTGGGTCGGTGGTGCATTCCAGTTTCATATATGTACATATGCTTTTTTCAGTAAAAATAACTTATGTTTAATTTTATTCTTTCTTAGAATAAATTTGGTCGAATATCGACAACAGGCGTTACTAGTATTGATTAATACCGATGTTCAGGGAATTAACGCTATCCGGGCATACTACTGCTCATGTTTAACAGGAATGAGGACTGTTGGATCATGCGCCCATGTCGTTAGTATTATATGGTACTTCGGTATTGGAAGGCATTTAGAGAACTTCGTTGGACCTGCAAGTGCCTGGGACAACCTTATTATTGACAGCAACAATACTCATTAGTAAATTAAGATGTTTCATTTCCATAATCATTGGAATTATTCGTGACTACTTAACGGCAATTCGGCTGCCTTAAGCGAACTCGAAGCTCCCAGTCAGGGGCTTATATCTAATTTTATTATCAAGCGACGGTTATTATTGGACTTTTCGAACCGCTGTAACATAGAATAAAATGATGAGATTATTCGGATCTTCATCTAAAGGTGATGGGTGAATTATGACCTCAGAATCGTACTTAGCACACCGAAAAACCTAGAAAGAGATGTTTATTTTGGATTTTTATATAAAGTAAAATTTTGACCCTTTGGGGGGTACTAGGGGGTGCTGGGGCGAAATCTAAGGGTGATGGGTCAATTCTGACCTCAGATTCGTTTTTACCACACCGAAAAACATACCGGAAGGTACTTCACCTTTCTGAATCAGGACGAGTTTTTTTGTGGTCCTGTGTAATTATTCAATAAACAAATCTGAAATCATTTTATCGTGTGAAAACTGCGTTTTCTTTTATTTTATTGTTGTTGTTTTTTTTTAAATCTGTCCGATTCGTGGACCACAATAACCACGTGGCCCCCCCCCCACGAGTAGCACACGTGAGCCCACCCCGACCGTTGAGTTGCCGGCATTTTCGTGGCCATAATTTAGCACGTAAGAATGTCTTCTGCCATTATTAGATTTAAAATGACACCGCCGCCATATTAGATTTAAAATGACGTCACATAGTTTATACTGTATTCTACTCGTCATTCCCTTTCATTCGATACCCTTACCGAGAGGGTTGTAAAGAAACAGGCTGTCCGCCATTTTCGGTTGGCCGCCATTTTGAATTTGGAACAGCGCCTTACAGCTAATTGTATTCTACTTGTCATACCCTTTTATTTGAAACCCACGTTGGAGTTCGCGAAATACAATAGCAAAAATCGGTCACCGTCTTGGATTCGCCATTTTCATTTTCTTTTTCAGTGGTAAACTGGAGTTGCATACGAGAGGAGGCCGAATGTAGGATTTACATATTACAGCACGGGCCGATGGCTAAAACCTTTACCTCTTGAGAAATTCCAAGTACCGCGATGCTTGTTTGGCGATGTGGAATCGTATTTCATCGCAAGTCTTTATTTGTTGTCTTACCTAAGATATTAAAAGATGAATCGGATGATCTGACGGACGGTTATGTGTTCCACTTTTTATTGGAAATAAGACAGTATACTTAGTTTTGGTGTTATTGAATTCGACACGATTCTTGCTTTCCAAACCTAGAATAAGTTCAATGTCTTTATTTATGGAGTAAGACATTAGTTCGTTGTCATCAAGACAAGATCTGGCACGTCTTGCATTGTCGAAGCCGTAAGAGTAACGCAGGGTATCATCGTCAGCAAAGCTAAGAAGTGGGTTGGAAGGAGTTAGAAGCAGGTCATTTATAAAGATAAATATAGAACAGGTGATAAAATTGACCCCGAGGGACCCCGCAGAGATGAGCTGAGATTCAGATTTGATGCCATTCAATACTACCTTGATTGATCGTTCGGAAAGGAAACTCTCAATCCACTCCAGTAGAAGTGAGTCGACTCCAATAGCTTTGAGATTAGCTGACAGGGCTGAACTCTATCAAAAGCCTTGGAGATATCTAGAGCAACTAGACTAGATGCATGGGACACATTTGACATATACGCAACAAAAAAAAACGAAATGGGATTCCGCAGAACAAACAATATTTTTTTCTATTTCTATTGAACAAAATAGAAGTGATATCACGGAAGCAAGTTTTTTGCTAGCTTTATATATTCTTCTTAAACTAAAGAAGAGATACTTGTAAGACAATTCCACCAAACGCAATCATTACTACATTATTAAATTGATGGATATCACCAATGTAATTATATCCCGTTTCACTCTATTATTTAAACCTCCATGATGTTGCACTTTATGTGATTCTACAAACTACACCAAAAAGTTGCAAGTCCGTTCGCACACCGGGACCCATTAAAAAATATTATGATTGAAACAATTTATAGCACGGGCAAAATTATGACATCAACCAAAAAACCTCGATGAACCTTTTGTGGAGCATATTGTGGCGAAGTTGATAATTACTTTATTTTCACCTGACTATCCTTGACTAATCTCGGTTTGGCCTCGCACTGAATATTCATTTGCTGGAGTAATTTGAAAACAAATAAATAAATCGGCGTTAAATTCAACAAAATATAATCCCAATGCAAACAGTAAGTGGTTCGCAAACAAATTATTTTGCATGCACTAGTGAATCCCATGTCGCTTGCGGAATTGGATACAGCCAGGTATGTTGGATCCTGGATTCGGATGGGTCCCGGCAGTGCCTCGCTACCGCATAGATATAGTTATTTATGAACTGGGCTTACTCATGCCCAAAAATATGCCCGTCTATAGACGTATCATATGCATCCATGGGGAAAATGCAAAATTGGACCTGTATATGTGGATGTGCATGCAAATCGGCAGATTTTCCTGTCTTATGCCCGAATTTATATTCTGCAAATGATGATAGATAGTCGGGACTACCTACGACGACTCTACCACGTCTGATACGGATAGATGCATTTTGCTGATTTGCATTTGTTGCACCCCAGAACTCACGACTCCGAATTATTCAGTTCCTTCAAGTCAAATTTACGCTGAAATACTCGGGAGTTAATGAACTGCAAAACAAGCAAAAAGCTTTCAGGTACTTAATCTTACACTCCCACGTTAAGTTACCGCTGCTACATCTGGTCTCGCTGTATATTTGCCACCTTTTCTCTGCCACACATGAGCTCCTGGTTTCGCGTCTTCTTCGGTATTTGCATATTCACGAATTGTTTTCTTTCCTTCCTGTTTGGCACAATTAGGAGTGGATTAAAATCTTGAGTAGTGGAAATTGTTGATAAAACCATTTTGGAGGGGAATAATTCTTTATAAGATGCTTGTTTTGCATAATTCGGAATTAGGAATTAAGTCATGGAGGGATATGGGAACTTTTGCTTGTTCTTCATAATGCGATCATCTTCTAAATTTCCGTATGATAAACGAATTTTGTGTGGCTTTTATTCTGCTGGAAAATGGGTTTTCGGGTGTGTGCGATGGAATGGAAGGATTTCCATTTTGCTGCTTTCCGCCCCAACAACTACTTCAACAGGAAACCTGATTTAATCGTGTTTTATTTATCAATTCACGACTAAACAATTGATTATTCGTGTTAGGATTTACAAGGATGTTTAAAGTTGTATGAAAGTTTCAAGTATTTGCTGATATTTACTGAGATGTGTACCGGTTATGTTGAAAATGATGTAATACCTTTTCTCCCTTTTTGCTATGTTTAACATATTTCCGGGCATCATTGTTATAACATTCATCTTTATAGAGATGTAGTAAGACATAAATACATTCAAACCTACACTGCGCGATAAAAGTTCGGCCTCAGGTAGAAAAATGATAACCAGGTAAGGTGTGGTATACTGTCTGTAGGTATACTATACTGTCTAGGATATGAGGAATTGATGATTTCTTCTTCTTCTTTCGTTTCGAAACCGTACAAAAGAACTGCTTTAACGTTGGAGTTGAACAGCCGCAATTTGGTGTTAGTTGAGATCTCCGTTGATCTCCTCGCGCCTCGTGCTTTATTTATTCTGCAAGTGACGTCTTCTTATACTAGTTCCACGTCACGGTTATTCAGCGCAGTCCGTTCAAAGGAATTTGCATTTATCCGCATTTCTTTAGTTTTAGTCAGGAATGCAAATGTTGAAGAGATGCACTGAGAGCGGAGAGCCTTGTGGTAGGCCATTTTTCAGTGAGTAGGATTTACTATACCCACGTATTCCCGCGCGAGTATTTGGCGATTTGCGAGGAAATTTGTTATTAGATTTATTGTTTGCAGAGGGAAGTACCATTCATGCAGCTGTTTGGAGATCCAGCAGGCCCGTGCACTGTCGAAAGTTTTTGTTAGGTCCATGAGTTACAGCTCGAGGTGGAGGTATTTGCACATTCCTGCCCGGTCTGAAAGCGAGCAGTGAAGGATATAGGAGTTGATCCAGCGCCCAAGATATTCTTGAGATTAAGACCTTTTCTAAAGTTTTAGAGCTTGTTTTAAGGAGATGTATTGGCCTCAGGTTGGTAAAGGTGAGCACACTAGAGTGAGGTTTGGGGATTGGAACCACGACGGCTACCTTCCAGTCCTGTAGAAAGCGTGCGGTGGCCACGATCCATGCTCGTGTACCTACTATGCCAACAAGATGGTGAGCATTCTGTATGTGATACCGTCCATGCCTGGAGTGGATCCCCTAAAAGAGTTCAGTGTGTATATGACCTCTCTAGGAGTAATGTTTGCTGTGAGAATCTTAAGCAAAGCCTTCTACATTTACAAGCCATGCTGTAGGTGTTAGTATGTCGTTGTATGAAGTCCCAACTTAAATTCATGAAATGTCAAAATCCCATTAAAAACAAGGGAAAGAAGTGTTTCGTGTCGCGAAAAGTGTTGTTGTTAGTGAGATTTTATTAATAATAATAGGTATTTTATCGAAAGAAAAAACGTGCAAAAGTGCAAACAGTGTCCAGTGTATCTATTAACAACTTATAATTAAGGTGCTAATTTATATTAGCAACTTAATTATAAGTTGTTAATAGAATCCATTTGCGGAATAAATGTATATGTTGGTTATGGAGGACTGTTCTCAAGTTATATCAAAACGTTTTTTGAGATAATGAAGTTGCAGTTAGTTTAATTAATAGGAATACGTGCATTAAAAGAGACTTTACCTTAAAAGGGGATTAGCAAGTCATTTTTTCAGTGCTGTAATAATAAAGAACGTGCAGATTTTTCGGTTTCATAATAGAATATATACCGATATATTTTACAGTTTTAAGGTGGATTTTGTTAATTAAAGACCTTTACGAGGAAAGTTGTTATAAATTCGCAACAGAACTGTGCAAAAACGAAATTGAGAGGAATACAATATGTATTTTTAAGGTTAAACGGCTTGTCTTATCTCGTGAAGCACTGGAGAATCCAAACATCAGGATATTGTGTGTTTCTATGTAAGGTAATTTGTTTTTCTGTTATATTGAAAACTATTTCTGAGTATAATAATACTTGAAACAGGTGCAGAACACATTACAGACATCAAGGAACTAAAACGGATTTGAAGCGAACATCACCAAAATGAACTCAAAATTAGTTTTATAATGTTTTTAATATTGTTCTGTCCCATCTAAGTAATTTTTTAGTGCTTTTGTTTAAATAAGATTCCTTGTATTTATTTTGTTTGTTATTGAAACGAAATAAGAAAGAACATTTGTGTACATTTTGAAAGATGTGTTCGAGATTGACATATACGCAACAAAAAGATTTCGAGTTCCTAATAAAATTCTTTCAAGAAAATTTTGTTTTAATTAATTATATTTTACAATTATCAACGTAATAAAAGTCAACAATCCGGTAAAAAGGTGAAGGCAGAAGTAAATTTCCGAATTTATTCCCAAAAAAAACCACATAACCACACTTCGAAGTCTCATGAATCTTTGAAATTGAAGTCCCATGAATCTTTGAATGTGAGTGTGAGATTTTGTTGTGCATGGCTTGTAAATGTAGAAGGCTTTGATCTTAAGCGATCCTTGGGTGCCTGTGCTACTCTCTAAGCGTGGTGTATGTTTCTGGCGGATAAGTATGGGTACTTGCTGGTCTCTTCTGCGAAAGTGTTGGCTATGTCCTCCGGCCTCGTTAAGAGCCTGTCGCTCTGCTGAACGGAAGCTAAGGATGAGGTTGGCTTACCCTTAGATATTTTTATATGATGCCATTGGTCTTGTGGTTAAGCTTGGGGTTATACCAGAAAACCTCACCCGGCTGTTAAAAAATGGATGCACTCATATAACACCCAGTAGTGCAATCGCGAGGCTCACTGCCTTCTCCTTATGCATCCACCAGACTACTCTTAACCTTTCCTATTCTTTTTCTATTTTCATTGCTGGCCCATATTTGATTGTGGGCGTTGAAATCGCGTATTATTATTAATGGTTGAGGTACTTGTGCCAGGAGACTATTGAGGTCTGAGATGGCTATTGTAGCGTGGAGGTGAATGCATATATAGACTACGTGGAGTTTCAGAGGATGTAGAAGCGTGGCTGCATGTACGTTTGGGGCAGTTACTAGTGGGAGAGATCTTGATGTCAGGGCTCCTCGTCCTGTGTCCGGTTGATGTATGTTGTGAGTCTAGATTTTGTAGTCTAGTCGAAGACTCTTCGTATACGAGTTTTCGGTTTTTGTCTTTGAGGTAGGTATCCTGGAGAAGACGTTTGGTTTGCTAGCATGATATATTAAGTCGAGGCCGCTTTTGTTTGCGAAGAAGCTGTTGATGTTCCACTGTAATAGTGTGAGGGTCTTCAGCGACTGTTTGTTAATTTCGTGGTCTCGGTTCACGTTTTGTGTTGATCCTGTGCTCGTGGAAATTGTGTCCCTTGGGTTTGGCTGTCCTATGCTGGTGTAGTTAAATTGAAGGTTATTAATAGTGTAGCTTACTGGTGTTTGAAACATATTTTTTGAACTCATTGTGTTGGTGGTGGGGATTCATCCTCAGAGTCTGCCACTGCCATGATGTTGTTTTCTGGGGTCTCAGTTTCTTGTTGTTCTATATTTATAGCATAGTTGTTATCCGTATTGTTAAGTTTAGTAGTGATAATGGGTATGATCTTTTTGTTTTTTTTTTGTTTTTTTTTTTTGGGTGCTATTTGTTTTGATCAGTCTATTGTTGTTTGTATTGATAGTTTTTATAGTTTTTGTTGTGTGTGTCGTTTTTTTTAATATGTCTGGTTTGTTTTTATTTGGGGACTGAGAGGATTTGCGGTTTTGGTTATTGTGGGATTGTTAGTTAATGTAATATCTGATTCCACATTTGATTGTTGTCGGACTAACTGAGAGTAGGTCATGTTGCTTGTTCCTGGTGTCGGATTTGTTGTTTGGCTGATGGTCTCCCGGGTGTATGCGGTTTCGTTGAGTTATTTACAGTGGGGTAAAAGCGTCTCCTGGCATCAAAATTTGTTAAGTGCTTGCGAGTTTTAAGCTCCATTATTTTCTTTTCTATTACGAATGGGGGGCGGGATCGGTCTAGTGTTGCATGTGTCCCTACCACTTTGCAGGATATGCACGCCTTGGTGGTGCAAACATATTGTTGTTCCGGTTGGACAGGTTTAGCGCAATTTGCGCAAGCTCTTTGATTTGTACAACGCGTTTCATGATGCCTGAGCTCCCAGAAATTTGTGCAACGTAATGGTGTCGGTATGTACAGGGTTACTTTCACCTTTTCATAAAAGATGTCGATTGACGCTCCACCAAGCGCAGCGCAGCGAGTTGTGTCTCGATGCCAGAATCGCGAAATGGTTGGGAGTAGGTGGAATAAAATATCGCGGCTAGGATGTGGCAGCTCCTTCCTACGTTTCTCTCTCTCTTTCTTCTCTCTATCTTCCGACTTGAGCTGCTGTTCGACATTGCACTCTATACGAAAAAATTAGATTGTCGGTACAAATGCGTTTTCTCTAAACATCTAGTCTATCATATAAAAAAAAAGTTGATACGAGTTAAAGGAAACTACATATTAGTCCAGGCTCTAGAGCAGTGAAACCTATAACTTTTGGTTTTGGCGTGATGTAACGGACTTTTTTGGTGGAATCGGTCAGAAATGACATCCCCAACAATATTTAGGGGGTGCGCAAGCATGAAACTCCCAGGAAAACTTGTGGTAGCCCAAAAACTGAAAAATTCACCAAAATTTTCCTGATTTTTGACCTTTCTTGTTAAATATCTCTTAACGAAGGCTTCTAGGCGAAAAATTTGTTGAGCATGTTTTGTTCGTTATTGGATTTGCTAAAACTTACCCTAAGGTGGATTTTTGAAATTTGAATTTTTGCATTGCAAAATAGCCGATAACTGGGAAAAAAGTACCTCACTTTAAAGTTATCACAAGGAAAGAAGAGACCATTATTTGCCAATTTAATTTTGGAATTAGATAGTTAAAGGCATGATTAACTTATATCCAAAACCCAATCACGGTCGAATTTAAAAAGTTAAATTTGTTACTGCGCCAAAAGAAAATCTCCCATGTTGGTCCTGATTTTTTAACGTATGCTCTAAGACTCTCTTTACAATATCCAATCATTAAAATTCTGGTTTTTAAATTTTTCATGTATGTATGCATATAATTTATTTTTTAGGTTGATAAAATCACGGGGAATTGGGAATGTGCTGACGCTAGTGAAATCAGAATATTTCAGATAATGTCGAAAATTGCAAAAGATAAGCCTTTTCGAACCAAAAATTTTGTTGAACGGGTTGTAAACAATTACACCCGTTTAGAATTTCAGCAAAATTTTCGAGCAAATAGAAACTTACGAATTACTCCTCGGGGAAGTTTCGAAGTTATATCGTCAACAATTTCCCGCTTTAAGTGGCCATTGATAAACAGCTATTGGCTGTTATATGGATTTTAGGAAACAAGGAGAGCTACAGAACCATTAGTGACAGATTTGGCATGGCCAAATCAAGCTTAAGTTGGTGCTGTTTTAGGATTATAAAAATCTTAATCATGTTGGCCCCATCCGTAATTAAGTGGCCCGACGCAAGAGAATCAGAAAGAATTAAATTAGCTTTCTTTCATAAAACAAAAATGCAAGGTGTTATTGGCGCAATAGATGGAACTTATTGCCCAATAAGTGTCCCAGCAGCTGACAGTCATGCGTACACCAACAGGAAAAAATTTACATCTATTACATTACAAGCAATTTGCAACGATAAAATGATGTTCACTGATTGTTTTCTGGGATATCCCAGCTCTGTTCATGATGCACGGATTTTCCGTAATTCACCGATATTTGAGCGGGCTAATAGATCAATGGAGGCATTTTTTCCTGAAAATAACAAAATTTTAGGAGATAAGGCATATCCTCTTTTAAAATGGTGCATTACGCCTTACAAAGATTTCGGGACAATGACGTCCAGGCAAAAGCATTTTAATTATACCCATTGTTCCACACGGCAAATAATAGAGAAATGCTTTGCTTTATTTTTCGGACGCTTTCGACGCTGTCAACACCTGGAAATGAAAAACATAAAATATATGCCTGGCACCATTCTGGCTGCATACGTTCTTCATAATATTTGTTTAAAGTTTCCAGAAGAAATTCAAATTACTGAGCAGTACGTACAGACTGGTGGTGATGACGTTCAGAGGAATTCAACTGAATACTTATGTTCCAATATTGTGATTTCTCCTGAAGGCAAGCGTGAAAGAGAGAAAATGGCCAATGAACTATGGAATCAACGTACATCCCAACTGTAATTAATTGAACCTGAACAAAATAAAACAAAAAATTTTAAATCCAATGGCTTTTATTCAAAATTTTCAATTAACAAACCAGAAACTTCAACAGTCATAAAAAATAACAAAAAATAATTCATTTTCTAAAAAAAAAAAAAAACTTAACAAAACCAAATTATAAAAAAGCAATGCATTCCTGCTACAATTTTTCCAAAATTTTCAACATAAGGTTCTGGTGAATTTTATTTCCCTCTTTCACCGCCTCTGTCAAATCTTTCAGCCTTTCGTTTTGCTCCGCTAAGAGCTTTAATTTATCATCTTCTTGTTTCTTTTTGCTCTGCGCATTCTCCTTGAAAACGCGCGTTAATAATTCGGGCCCCGTTTCTCTTCGTCTTTTGCCCGTGGATGTTGTCGGCGACCTCCTAGCACTTTCATCACCTTCTAAGACGCTTTCTTCGTCAATTACAGTATTAATATTTGGTTCTAAAGAGGACGCTAGCGCAACTGGAGTTACATCAGCATCGCTACCAAATAATTCTTCCAACTCATTATAAAATTTAAATGTTCGAGGTGAAACGCCAGTCTTGTTGTTATGAACTTTTGTGGCGATAAACTGGCGTTTCAAATGTTGAAATTTGAATTTGCACACGTTGGCATTTTGACGTGACAACGTCTATTAAATCGGTTTAAGCTAGGACGCGCGTGTAAAAATGTCCCGCACACAAAAAAAAATCATATCTCCGCCCCATACATGTTAGGGGGGTGATTAATGGCTCAAAATTTTCGTTAATTTATCCTCTACACGGGAAAAATACATTCACCTTATTGACGTGACAACGTCTATTAAATCGGTTTAAGATAGGACGCGCGTGTGAAAATGTCCCGGACAATGTCCCGCACACAAAAAAAATCATATCTCCGCCCCCATACATGTTAGGGGGTGGTTAATGGCTCAAAATTTTCGTTAATTTATTCTCTACACGGGAAAAATGCATTCATTCACCTTATTGACGTGACAACGTCTATTAAATCGGTTTAAGATAGGACGCGCGTGTGAAAATGTCCCGCACACAAAAAAAAAATTGCTTCGAAATATATAATTTATTAATTGAGAAAATAATACAAAACGTAATAACAGACGTTGTCACGTTCAAATTAATAGACGTTGTCACGTTAAAGTACGGACGTGATACTTCACATCCAAGACCATTAATTTTTATTCAGGCAGCTTGTTTTTAAATCCTCCGATATGCGCTGCCACACTACGTCCTTTCGTTACTGGTCATTTCATCCTTGTACGAGCTATACGCATTAATTAACAGTCTGACTTATTGGTCAGACCATTTACTCTCTAAAATAACTTTACTTTTATTTAAAAACCTTAATTTTATATTTTATAGAATTACTTTCGTTATTACTAGTACTAGCACTTTCACTCATAACGTCTGCGGTAATGGGAGCACTCGGAGACATTACTGAAAAATTTAATTATCATAGAAATATTTTAAATCTTAACATTTTTAATTTTATGTTTTATTCTATTACCTTCGTTATTTGTATTTGGAAGTGCACTTTGATTCCCACCGGTGACCGTTACCTCTGCGGGCATAACTTAAAAAATTTATTAATAAGGCCTACCTTCATCTTCATTTCGCACCACGAATATGTTGCCACTAACGTCACAGTACACGTAATTTTCGTTTTCCATATTTTAAAATTTTTAATAAAATTTAACAATAAAACTGCACGGGCACGATTTTTTTATAATTGTAGGGAGAAGAATAGTTGACTGCATGAAATATTCATACACATACATTAACAATAGCTATGATAGCAGCTTTTTTGTGTCCAAGATATCATAGCAGCTTTTTCTTGCTTCGTTGTAATTTGACAGTTCAAAAATTCTGCTACCAAAGCAGCTTTAGCAGAAATCTTGAACAGACCCCTGGTTTATGTGAAAGCACTGACATATAGAATGGACTGCTCAAGAGGAAGTTTTCATGGCACCAATTTGTTCCATAGGCTACAAACCTTTTTTCACTCCATGTAAACACCGGAATCACTTTTGAAATTTACATTTTTTTAAATACGTACTTAAAACATTAAAACAACACAAATATTTTGTTTAAAAAAATTAATAAACACTATTTTCGCTTTTTCACATTTTAAAATGCCTTCTTTTCATTAATTTGCAAATTTTATGTGTATCTGATTTAAGTTCTTAACGCCTGTTTTAGCAACTGACATTCTGTATGTCAAAATCCGGGGGTCTATGGGGAAAAGAGCAAAAGATATAAACATCACTATACCCGTCTATTTTTTTCTAATTGATTTAATCTGATTTTATTTCTGTCAGTCTGATTTTACTTCTGAGTGCTTCTGTCAGTTTGCGGGCTTATGGATGAGCGAGTCGACTATACCTTTTTGGTGCCATCGGTTTGTATGGGAATAATTGCTGATGAGCAGCCCATTATTATATGTCAGTGGTGAAAGCCCTTTGCGCATTTGAAAACAAAATCAGAAGCTGCGGCTTTGGGTTTAGTGGCTGCGAATCTAAAAATAGATTCCTATGCACTTTTTGTTATTGTTTTGTTCGGGAAGGGCAAAGAGGATGAAAACATGATGGATTTCGTGGCCGATGGGTGAAATTTGACAATAAGGGAGTGAAATGAATGGGCGAGACAACTTTAATGGGAAATTTGGCATGAAGTGTTTTTTTATTATGTTGAGAAAATTGAAATGGGTTTTCAGGGATTATTTCATTTTTTAACGAAAAAATGACAAATTTTTAGATTTTTTTTCTCAGGTATTTTAGTTCGTAGAAATTTTAAATTTTTACGGATAATTATACATGTACTACTATTGAGATATCTAAAATAATTTTTATGTTTGTTTTTTTATGTGGCATGACCAATTCCAACCTTTTGTAGTGTTACCACGTTAAGTACTTCAAGTAAGGATGCAATGTCTACTAGTAAGTTTAGGTTACTCTGGATGGTGCGTGAGTAGATGTCAATGAACCGTACGTTTGATCTGTGAGGTGTTATATGGGCTCAACAACACCGACTGTGTGTTCTAGTTATTAACGAAGGGGAGGTATGTAGTGGGACCGAGGATGTCCCGAGTTGGCTTATCTTGGGAAAAAAGGTGCTGTAGGTGAAAGCGGCAAAACTTAATGAGGGTTGCTACATTTATACTGTGGCTTGAAGGGTATATAGAGGAGCAAAAGGTTACTATCGCCAATGCATCTTCTTCGTTTTGCACCTTATTCTGCCTAGCCAAGCTTGTTTTTGGGGCGCCCGCCCAGATGTGGTGCCAACTGTTACAAGAAAATTAAACACAAGGAACTATTTCAGAGTGGTTAGGCTGAAACTTGCATGCTTTCACACATTCATGAAAGTTCATGACAGTTGAGATTGAAATTGGCAAAATGGATTCTGAAAAATTAATAAACGAAGTGAGGAATAGGAAATTGTTGTGGGATGCAACGGCTGGCACTAAAACTTGGATGATGAGGTGCCATCGTCGGAGGTGGACGTTGTAGTAGAAATTTAAGATAACTACTTTCTGTTAAAAATAACATATCTTCAAATGATTCGTCCATCATGAAAAATTGTTGTTAATAAAGCACTGAAAAGTTTATACCAAAAAACGATACGATCCGAGCTAATCGATGCCGTGTACCTAACTATCATGAACTATCTTGCAGCATAACCACTAAACAATGAAAGCTTGAATTGTAACAGCTGGCACCAGCTGGACTATCACCAACTTTCAGCCAGCGTAACCGCAGCCTAAGAGTTATATTCAAGGCGGAATGTAGGACTTGCAGATTGCAGCAGCTGGCTGAAAGAGGGATTTCCATCTCTTGAGAAATCTCAAGCATTGATTAGCTTGTTTAGCGATTTGGAATGTGATTACTCCATCACATATCTGGAGACGATAATCAACAAAAAGCTTATGGGATATCTAGAATCCAACCTACTCATAAACGACAGACAATATGGCTTCCGCCAGAAAAGATCCACCGGCGATCTTTAAGTCTGTCTTACAGAACACCTCAGCCGTAGTCTGCATGGATCTGGCGAGTCTAGTCTGGTTGCTCTAGATATCTCCAAGGCTTTCGATAGAGTTTGGCACTCAGCCCTGTTAGCCAAACTCAAAGCTATTGGAGTCGAGTCACTTCTACAGAAGTGGATCAAGAATTTCCTTTTCGGCCGTTCAATCAAAGTAATATTGGATGGCGTCAAATCTGCATCCCACCCGATCTCGGCGGGGGTCCCCCAGGGGTCAATCTTATCTCCGGCCCTATTCCTTATCTTTATAAATGACCTTCTTTCAATCCCCTCCAACCCACTTCTCAGCTTCGCTGACGACGGTACTCTACGGTACTCGTACAGCTTCGATACAAGGCAGACTCATGCCAGATCCTGTCTTGATGATCGCGAACGTATGTCCAACTCTATTAATAACGACATTGAACTGATTCTAAAGTGGGGAGAGAAGAATCGTGTTGAATTCAACCCCGCCAAAACCAGGTATTGTCTTATCTCCAAAAAGAAGTTCAACACCCCTCCACCCTTGAAAGTGAATGAAGTTCAACTAATGGCCGAACCATCCTTACACATCTTAGGCGTGACATTAGCCAAGGACTTGCGATGGAATGACCACATATTCCAAATCGCCAAACAAGGATCTCAGTGCTTGGGATTTCTTAAGAGGTGTAAGTTCCTCCTCCAGCCATCGGCTCGTGCTGTTATTTATAAATCCTACATTCGGCCTCTTCTCGAATACAACTCCCTCGTTTGGGGCGGCGCTCCAATAACCACCTTGGCATGGTTAGATAAGGTCCAAAAAAAGGCCCTTAAATTAATTGATGACGATACCGCTGGCTCCAACATCGACCCCCTCAGCCACCGTAGGAATGTAGCAGCACTGACAAAATTTTATCGCTACTATCATAGTGACTGTTCCTCCGAGCTAAACGCTCTCCTGCCTCCACGGCATTCTTATACCCGCAACACCAGATTAGCCCACTCGTCTCATTCCCTCCACCTGCAACTCCCCCTTTCACGCACTCAACAAGATATGAATTCGTTTGTTAATAGAACAACTCGGCTGTGGAATAATCTCTCGCAGTCAGTATTTCCGAGCTCCTACAACATCCAAGAGTTCAAACGCAGGGTTCATCACCACCTTCTTCAATACCCCCCCGTTCCTTTATAACCCCTCCAACCCCCCTCCCCCGTACTAAGCTTACTGCTAGACATTGCACCATGACGTGACAAATGACATGACGGACTAGTAGTACAAAGGGTGAATCCTGAGCTTAGCACTGCCACATAAAAAAAAAAAAAAAAAAAAACATATCTGGGGCCTTATTCTCTATTACAATATTGTCATATTTTTAACGAAACTGGCCGAATCCGAATCTTTTATAACAATATTGGCATTTATTTTACATAAAAATTTAATAATATTGCCAAATGTTTACTGTTTTGTTTTTGAATCGAATTTAACAATATTGTAATAGAGAATCTTCTTCTTCTTCTTTGTGCCCCTTTAATCCCTCATGGGACATAGGGCGGAAACAGTTGCCCTCCAGCGGACTCTGTTTTGCGCGACAGCTCTCAGCTCTGACCAGGATCTCCCAGTTGTTGCGGCCTCTGCTAGTAGGGTCCTCCTCCACGTTGTTCTAGGTCTTCCAACTCGACGGGATCCTTGCGGGTTCCAGTCAAGGGCCTGTTTGGCTAGGTTTTCGTTATCGCGTCGCAAGGTGTGGCCAACCCAATTCCATTTCCTTCGCCTGATTTGGTCGTCTATCCTTTCTTGGCCGGCACGGCGCCATAGCTCTTCATTTGAAATTCTATCTGGCCAGCGGATTTTTAGGATACGACGTAGGCATCTGTTGATGAAGACTTGTAGGCGCCCTGTGATGAATTGGGTGACTTTCCATGTTTCGCAACCGTACAAAAGAACTGCCTTAACGTTGGAGTTGAACAGCCGCAATTTGGTGTTAGTTGAGATCTCCGTTGATCTCCATATGCGGAACAGGCATGCATATGCGCCTCGTGCTTTATTTATTCTGGAACTGACGTCTTCTTCTGTACCGCCATTTTCGGTAATAATGCTACCGAGGTAGCAGAATTTATCTACCAGTTCCACGTCACGGTTATTCAGCGCAGTTCGTTCAAGTGTGTTTGCATTTATCCGCATTTCTTTGGTTTTGTTCGGATTCAGCCTTAAGCCTGCTAGACTACTTTCTGTTGCCAAATTGTTTAACATGTTTTTTAGCTCCTGATGTCTGTGGGCCAGCAAACAGATATCATCCGCGTAGTCGAGGTCCTTAAGGCGGTCTAGCAAACCCCATTGTATGCCGCCTGTTCTATTATCTAGAGCGTCGACAAGGATGTCATTTATTACTATAAGAAATAGTAATGGCGAAAGTAGACATCCTTGTCGTACTCCTGAATTCACCTCGAAGCTGTCGGATAATTTTCCATTATGGAGAACTCTGCATTTGGAATTGTTGTAAAGGGCTTTTATCAATTCTATTATTTTATCAGGCAGTCCACGTCGCCGTAATGCCTGCCATATAAAGCTCCTATTAACCGAGTCGAACGCTTTCTCATAATCTACGAAAGCTAGGTAAAGGGGGGATCGGAATTCAGTAGACTGCTCCACTATGATTCTCAAGGTGTTAATATGGTCTATACATGAGCGGCCCTTCCTGAATCCGGCCTGCTGCCTTCTAAGCGTTCGGTCTACTGCCTCTCTTATCCTTGATAATATAACGTGGGACAAGATTTTACCCACAGTAGATAATAGACAGATGCCTCTCCAGTTGTCGCATATTGTTAGGTCCCCCTTTTTGGGTATTTTGACTATGATACCTTCCGTCCAATCCTCCGGAAAGGTACAGGTGTTCCATGCTATTTCCAGGATTGGCTGAAGCGCATCTGCTATGAGGCTTGAATCGGCTTTCAACAATTCTGCCGGGATGCCATCTTTTCCAGCTGCTTTACCATTGGCCATCGCATGAATTGCGGTTACTATTTCCGTCTTGGATGGGGCCCGGGTGTTGATTCTTATCGGCTGTGCATTGTTGCTGTTTTCCTGAGGTTCCTGTGCAAGTGAACCATTCAGGGCGGCGAAGAAGTAATCTCTCCATCTTTGGAGTTGCTCCTCGTCGCTGCACAGCAGCCTCCCATCCGCACTCTTTACGGCATGCTTTTTAGTAGAGTGCTTTCCCGAAAGCTGTTTAGTAATTTGGTACAGCACTTTACTGTTGCCTGTGTTTGCCGCGTAATAGAGAATAGGGTCCGAGATATGTGAGGCAGTAGATAAAATACTTCTAAAGGGCCCAATATTCGAATGCTCCATCAGGCCACGCCCTGCCAAAACAGCAACAATCTGTATGCACTCGAAATTTTAGTTGTTTTGGCGTGGCGTAGTCGAATGGAGCGCTCATGTATTTGGCCCTTAAAGGTACCAATCCACCAAGGCATTTTCTCGCAGGCTTTTGACGACATAATGAAGTTAAAAGATCATTTTTCAGATATACATAACTTAGATATGCATTTTCTTGGTGACGTTATTTTGCCCGCGAGCAAATGTTCGTTTGCTTGGTGGGTTCCTTTTGCCTACTGAGATAAAGGGAAGGATGGTACAAATTTTCGCAGAGATATGGCGTAGGAGTAACGTAGAGTGTCATCAACAAAACTTATGACGTGGGTTGGAGGGGATTGACAGCAGATCATTAATGAATATTAGAAAGAGATCAGGTGAGAGAATCGACCCAGGGGAACGCCCCCCGAGATTCAACGCCATTCAGTTCTACCTTAATTGAACGGCCAGAAACAAAGCTCTGAAACCACGAGATGTAAATTAAGTTAGTCAGGTACAGTTTTACAGGAGGCTTCCAATGTTTAAAGTTTCTGCAAATATGTATGTAGTTTTAAAGAGGGGGCTTTTCTATCCACTCAATCAACTCAGTAATTTGCAAAGCAACAAATTTTAAGAAAATCACAAGCATTAAAAAATTGTTTACCTTTGAACCCAAAAAATATTAAAAATGAATGAAAATATTGTAAATATGTATTATAGAACTAGAGAGATTATGTGGATTTGGTGTTTAATAATGGGTCAACACAAAAGAGCCTTTTGTCCGTCTTACTTTGATGTTTGAAAAGGCCGACGGAATGCCTGTTCGCGCAATGTCGACGGAATGTTTATGCGCACATTTCCAGCGGCGGTGATATTAAATATCATGAAGATCTTTCAATTTTCTACTAATTTATTTCCAGCGGCGGTGATATTAAATATCATGAAGATCTTTCAATTTTCTACTAATTTATACATACTAGAGTTTTCTTTTCTAGATTTTTCTTCGTCTGTGCTTTCTAGGTCTGGTAGTCCCAAGCATGCTTATTTCTGCACAATATGTCTACATCTACAACTCTCTTCTTTCTTATTGGCTCTCATTGCAACCTGAACATCAGGAACTCCAACTTGTTTACAATATTTTTGTCATCACAAAACAAGTGAAGTTTTGTAGTCCCTCACCAGATCACTAATTATGGGTTTTTACGGCAGGCTTCCAGTTGAATAATGTATCCAGACTGGTTTGTTTTTAATAATTAAAAGATTATTCAGGGTTGAAATTCACTTTTTTACAAGTAATTTTTTTTAAAATAGCAGTTTAATAACTACATAGTTATTTTAGCAGTGACTTTGACTATGTATTGTGCGCCCCAACCACTCCCTCACCTAATCTCTACCATATTGAGGAGGGTGCGACCTTATTGCTGTTGCGCCCAGAGGGGAGGAGTGAGAGGCGGTCTGATAAAAAAAACAATTACCCTTAATACATTTCAAAAAAACTTTCAAAATTAGAGCTGTCCTTCGTTGATTGATTCGACTACCTAAATATTAATAAATATTAAGTAGGGTTTTTAACGAATACTCTGAGTTTTTTATTGTTTTATATTATTGAAAGCTATATGTATTTTGTTTTCTATAATTGTAAGCTATTTATATTTTGAGAAAGTTTACCCAAACTAAATGACTTAAATGTTCTTGATAAGCAATAATAAAATCAATACACAAAATCTAAAATTTTTATTAAAAAAAAAACCTATTTTATTTTTCTCACAATAAAAAAACGCGATGCAAAATTTCCTAATAAATCTCTCCATTCATTAATTTCTTCATTGATTCAGCCACCGACCAAGAAATCATCATAGTTTCAGCCCACCCACCCCCTTCCAAATCAAAACAAAAGGAATACCCGCACAGGAATCTATTTTTAGATCTGAAACTTTTGGCTTTTCTTCCAACATGCGTCAAGGGGCGCAAACCCGCTTTTTTATGTTTTACTAAAAAAAAAACAAAATTGAAAAATTGATGTATTTTATGATTATTATGCACTAATAAAAAATTAATATTATTAAACTAATGTTGAAATTCCCATTGATTTTAGAGGTTTACAACAGAAATTTGCAGCCCTAAAACTTAAATCAGTGTAACTATCGCCATCTAACAAACCAGCTGGAAAGATGTTTGTCCATATCTACTTACTCTATAATCAATGATCACTACCAATTCGCACAGCTGCTAAGAGCACACTGAAGATGGCTGCTTTTCCTAACACCCTGCAAACCCACAAACTTGGTTTTATCATTGTTAGATGTACCCGAAAAAAAGGCCAAAAAAAATTTCGTGCATCGTAAAATGCAATTTCATTCCATTTTTTAGACACTGGACTAAATTATCCTAATTCGCACAAACTGCAGACATAAGTTCAGCAATAAATATAATATAGCACCCAGTCACGTTGACTCAACACGCGACTGCACCGAAAGATTATTTTACAAACAGAAACTATGAAGCTTAGCGACGAGGAACAGTTCTTTATTCACACCAGAATGCGCCGACCGCTGTACAATTTGTTATTAGATTTATTGGAGAGTCATTAAAAAAATCCATGAGAAACGGAATTGATCCAGAATGTCGGTTAGCAATAACTCTAAGGTAGGTGTATAATAAAGTACAAGAGATTTTGTTTAATAATACCCAATAATTTCAGCTACTTATCTCAAGGAGTTTCGCACCAATTTCTTGCTTGGTCATATAAGGTTGGCAAAACAACAATTCGGAGCATAATTCTTGAAACGCGAAGCGATATGGAGTATTTTATCTCCAGTATACGTAGCAGAGCCAAGAGAACATCAATTGACACAAATAGCGACTGAATTCTCAAACTAGTGCAATATGCCGAATTGTGTACGAAGAATAGACGGAAGCACATTAATATTAAATGCCCGCCAAATTCAGGCTCGCAGTTTCACAATTATAAAGGCTCTTTCAGCATAGTTGTTTCGAATTAACTCAAAAACGACCGATTTTCAATCTTGCATTGAATAAAAACAAAATCACGATTTAAATTTAACACCATATATTTTAAATGCACAACCTTTATTTTTATAAAATGTATTTTGTAAAATGTCAAATTTCATTATAATTCTTATTTATAATTCAAAAAAGGAAAAATTCGCACTCACCCAGAGTTACTTTGCTGCTTCTTGGTCAAGTTCCTTTGATGGGTCAACGGAAAGTGAAAAATTGTGCCGCAACCATACTGTCCACAACCGAAAGTTTTCTTCTGACCTTTTGTCCTTCGCTCCACTTCGCTGAGGGGAAATTTCTCCCTCCTAATCGTCAACCGATTCCCGACGGCATGCAAACTAACTCTAGGTGGTATAGACGCGATGTGCTGCGTGCGATCTCATGCTACATTAATCCACGCTTGTCAAACTATAGCTGCCATTTGACATTTTAATTACATATGTATGTTCAGTGAAAGTGTAAACAACGGATTTCAAGTATTTTAAACGAATAGAAAAAATCTATTTAATTTAGTGAATAAGTGGCAAATTAATTCAATCTCTATAATATTAACAACAATTAATATTCATTCGGTTAAAAATAATAAAAAACAATCTAATACAAAAAATTAATATAACGTGAAGTAGTTTTCTCTGGTTTGGATGGACGCCAATAGTAAATACATCTCTTCCCTCTCCACAGCTTGTATCCATGATTGGAAGACGGCTGGCATCATCGGAATTTGGGTAAGTCTCTGTTATGAAAATTTTTATTTAATAGAGATCTATAATTTATAAATTGATTTTTTTCTCTTTTAGTGACTTCTTCCGGAACATACCCCTTGGCATTTCGGTAGTGAAGATACCAACAATAATGACGAGGAGTCATCTTCAGAATATCGGTGATGCCTCTTCTAGGCAAATCTGTGAATGAATAGTACGGGGTGCAGATAGTATAACCCTTCCTATCGCGCTGACGCGCTATCAGGATGTTGGATGTGGAAATAACATGGGGTGTGTAATTCTCAGGTATGTGTGGACGGTGGTTTTGTTTTGCATTAGTTATTTGATAATATAATAGTGTGATTAAGGTTTTTTTTTTGTTAAATTTTGGCTGGACTGTCGTTGGCTCTTTGGAACGAAATTTACATACTTTAATAATGGGGCGTTTGAACACCTTATCGCATATTTGTATCGAGACAACCCAAACTAAACCATCTTCCCCCGAGTACACCTCAAGGATTCTTCCTAATGCCCACTGCGACGGAGGTAAATTATCTTCTTTCAGGAGTACCAATTCCCCTGGGTCTGGATGTTGAGCCACTACGGTCGCTGTCGCAGGCGCGAATTCAAGCAGGCTTCGATTTGAATTAGAATTGTTGTAAATTCTTTATATGTGCGCAATTTTTTTCCTACTACTTGTGTGATATGATGATTTGTAGACTTTACGCCCGCCTCCCAAAGGCCGCCGAAATGGGGTGATGATGGTGGAATGAAATTGAAGCTTACTCCCTCGTTCTCGAGCATGGATCCGATTTCATTGTTGAGTTGATTCCCTAACTGCTGCTGTTGCCTTTTCAGGAGTCGATTGGCGCCCACGAAGTTGGTTCCACAATCGCAATACAGCTTCGCACATAACCTTGTACTATCATGTACAAGTAAAAAATAGTGGATTTGAAATTTTAACAAATCTCAAAATGGTCCCCAAAAACGTATTAAAAATGAAAAAAACAGACTCAGAAAGTCAGTTTTTTCAACCAAACATAAGTTTTTTCATTATTAATACATTTTGGTGGCCATTTTGAATATTGTACGCTTTTAAAATCCACTATGTTTTACTTGTACATGATAGTACAAAGTTTGAAGAAAAGTTTAAGGGAAATCCATGGACCAAGAGGAGCGTTTTTACAAGAACGCCTATTTTTGCAAAAAGTGAAATTTCAAGGAAACTGTTCAATATATCTCAAATTACACCGTTTTTTCAGCTAGCAAGAAGCAATATTTGTACCAAATAACAAATATGTAAGTGACGTTAAACAAAAGTTATTAACAAATTAAAAAACGTGATTTTCGACAGTTTTTCCCATTTTTCTCTATATTTTGTGCTCTAACCTATAACTCAATATACATCAATCGAAAGATAATTTGAATAGCTACAACTTTATAATTTCATTTTTTTCGATCCGAGGCCACGTTTTTCTTTTATTCGCTAAAAAGCGGTTTTTAGGGCCGAAACACATCCAAGCCCGCTTTGAACACATCCAAGCCCAAAGCCAGCTGCAAGCATATCCAACCAATGCGTTTAAATGGGATTGAACACATCAAAATTTGTCTCGCAAATTCAGGCCTTGGCAAAGCTGGCCGCAAGGCTCACCTCTGTCGGAATTCCGGCAATGCTGGAATTCGAATTCGGCCGAGGCTCTAGTTTTTGCTTTTGACAGTTGAACTTTGAGGTTGATATTTTGTATGCGAGTTTGTATTGAAAATAATTAAACGAATTAAATACAAAATGTTAGAAAATTTCACTGTAAACAAATAAATATAATAATTAAAAAAGTCAACAAATTTTATTTTATTTAAAATGTTTGAAATTTCACCACATTTACATAATAACAATTAAAAAATAACAATGTAAACAGGCCAAATAATTGTATTTTAAATAATTTTTATATTTTACACTTTTTACGAACCACAATGCTCGCTTACAAATTTGACAAATGTCATGAACCGGCCTGATTGTGTTTTGAGTATTCCGCGGACGGCTCTGGAGCTCGCCTCAAGGAAAGCTTCGAGAGATGAGCTTTAAAGCCAGCCTGGATGTGTTTCGGCCCTTACACTCTCCGGGATTTTTTAGGTTAGGTTCGCCTTTCCAAAATTAGAAAAAGAAAACGCTATCTTTTTTAGAATTTTTTTCCTATATGACCATATTTTTTGATTGTTGATGGCAATTATTAGATGGATTTGCGTAGATTGATTGGACTATCCGTGCATTAAGTATCCAGTAGTTCTGTGCCAAGACTTGCGTCATCATAATGAGAATAGTCAAATGACATTTTTCCGGCAATATTATTGGAAATTTCTCATTAAATGGTAAGTCCAAATGTTGAAGTCTTCCTCCCACGCGTAGAATAATATTTTCATCAACGAATGGTGCTAATTTCAATAAACGGCTCTGCCTGGGTAATAATAATCTTTGATGCCGAATTACCTTCATATCGCTACCGAAATATCGTTCTTGGACTTGTGACATCTAATACTGCAACGCTATTTTCAATGCGTCATTTTTTAGATATGCTGTTCTCCGTTGGGATTATGATCTTTGGGCATTGAATACAAATCTTTTACAGTACGCTGTTACCCGCAGTAATTTGGTGAGTGAAGAATATTTGACCTCCATATTGTCGTCAGCTAGAGTGACATGTAAATTAACAATTTTTCTATGTTCTAGCTCTGTATCCAATGTAGTCTTTGTTTTAGGCCATGCTTCCTCTGGTTGACATAACCAATTCGGCCCGCTCCACCATAATTCATGGTCACGTAATTGTGTGGGTCCCATCCCTCGGGATGCGCAGTCCGCCGGGTTCTGCTTAGACGGGATGTACTTCCAGATGTTTCTTCCTAGCGTTTCATGGATATACGACACCCTATTAGCGATAAACGTTTTCCACTTGGTAGGATGGCCGCGTAACCAAGCGATTACAATTTCCGATTCGATTGCCTTTCTAAATTTAATGCAGTTATTACATAACGCATGAGCTTTGCCAGTAGTGTGGCTGCGCACAATTTTAATCGTGGCAATGTCACCGTTTTTAATGGTGCCACACGAGATTTAGCAGCGAGTAATGTCGAATGGCGATGACCATGCTCATCTTCAATGCAGAGATAGACCGCCGTTGCATATGCCTTGATTGATGCATCTGTGAATCCGTGTACTTCGGTTTTTATGTTTACAGTGTGTCCACCTTCTTATTTTCAGCTTGTCAATGTCTAACAGACTTTCTTTGTATTTTAGCCATTCCCTTTGGAGATTAGTTTGGATTTAATCATCCCAACCAAGCCCTTGAAGCCGCAACGTTTGGATGATGAGCTTGGCTTGGATTATGGTTGGTGTCAGCAATCCGAGCGAATCGAATAATTTGGAAGTTTCCGATAGGATCGTCCATTATGATAGCAGTAAATATTAAAAGGAACAACTTTTCGATTTACATCGTAGCTGAAAAAAAATTATTTAAGAGCAAAAAAATGGAAAAACACCTTTTTTGACACTTTTTTTGACACTTTTTTTGAGTTTTCCAAAAAACTACAGCAAGTAGCAGGTGGCCATCCAAAAGTAAGCTTCCTTACTTGATTCTCCAACGATTTACCAACTTTGACCTTTATGGTAATTTTTGCACCATTTTTATTAATTTTACGACAGCTTGACTGAACTAGTGATTAATTAATTAAAATTAATGATAATCTTACTATCTTACTAATATTATAAACGTGAATGTTTGTATGTATGTTTGTTACTCTTTCACGCAAAAACTACTGAATCGATTTTAATGAAACTTTACAATAATATAGCTCATATATCAGAATAACATATAGGCTATAATTTATAAAAAAATTCAACATGGCCGCCGAAAACTCAAAATGGCCACGCAAATTGTGTTCCGATTTCAATGAAAGTTGGTATATAGAGGTTTTTAAGGTCGCTAATAACGAATTTGTGGTCAAAACTTATAAATTCAAAATGGCCGTGCCAATATGGCCGACGAATTTGCCAATTGTGTTCCGATTCCAATTAAAATCGAAATCTGGCGGATTTTAAGGTTGCAAATAAAGAATTTCTGATCAAAACTTATAAATTCAAAATGGCGGACGAATTTTTCCAATTGTATTCCGATTCCAATGAAAGTGAATATCTAGGGGTTTCTAAGGTTGCAAATAACGAATTTATGATCAAAACTTATAAATTCAAAATGGCCGAGCCAATATGGCCGACGAATTTTTCCAATTGTATTCCGATTGCAATGAAAATCGGTATCTGGGGGCTTTTAAGGCAAACAACGAATTTATGATCAAAGCTTATAAATTCAAAATTGCGGGTCCAATATGACGCACGAATTTTCCCAAGCCACATTCTGAAATGTAGTAAATTTCTAAAATTCCCTCTAACCAGTATAGAAACAGTAAAAACGGTAGAAAGAGTCGAAGTTTGCAAATTTGTGCGCCCCTACATTGTCATCACGAGGTTAAACGATGTCATCTATCGCTGCCAAAAAGTTCGATCGGAAAAAACGGGACCTGGAGGAAGCTATGTTCGGGACGAATACTGAGTAAGAAGGGAGCAGTGTAACGGCTAACCGAAAAGAGAAAGTTAAAATTCCAATTCACCGAGAAGTTACATGTTTAGATGCATCTACTTGAATACATAACGCTGTTCTAATTGAATCACCGATAAGATTGGGAAGAGGGAATTTTTTTCCAGATTTATTGTTTTTTTTCCTACCGCGTACAACGCACACATAATTTTTTTGAAGTGAAACTTCTTTACGCACGCTCGACTTGGGAAACTTCTTTACGAACGCTTGACTTGGGGGGTAAACTGGCGAAAGTGTAACGAAAGTGTAACGAAAGCGTTACGAAAATGTGTGATCGGGCAATGTATTATGTATTTTATGTATTTTATGTATTATGCTTTATGAATTATGTATTATGTATTATGTATTATGTATTATGTATTATGTACTGTGTACTATGTACTATGTACTATGTACTATGTACTATGTACTATGTACTATGTACTATGTACTATGTACTATGTACTATGTACTATGTACTATGTACTATGTACTATGTACTATGTACTATGTACTATGTACTATGTACTATGTACTATGTACTATGTACTATGTACTATGTACTATGTACTATGTACTATGTACTATGTACTATGTACTATGTACTATGTACTATGTACTATGTACTATGTACTATGTACTATGTACTATGTACTATGTACTAGGTACTATGTATTATGTATTATGTATTATGTATTATGTACTATGTATTATGTATTAATGTATTAATGTATTTTATGTATTTTATGTATTTTATGTATTTTATGTATTTTATGTATTTTATGTATTTTATGTATTTTATGTATTTTATGTATTTTATGTATTTTATGTATTTTATGTATTTTATGTATTTTATGTATTTTATGTATTTTATGTATTTTATGTATTTTATGTATTTTATGTATTTTATGTATTTTATGTATTTTATGTATTTTATGTATTTTATGTATTTTATGTATTTTATGTATTTTATGTATTTTATGTATTTTATGTATTTTATGTATTTTATGTATTTTATGTATTTTATGTATTTTATGTATTTTATGTATTTTATGTATTTTATGTATTTTATGTATTTTATGTATTTTATGTATTTTATGTATTTTATGTATTTTATGTATTTTATGTATTTTATGTATTTTATGTATTTTATGTATTTTATGTATTTTATGTATTTTATGTATTTTATGTATTTTATGTATTTTATGTATTTTATGTATTTTATGTATTTTATGTATTTTATGTATTTTATGTATTTTATGTGTTTTATGTATTTTGTATTATGTATCAGTGATTACTGATGTATCCAATAATGAAAATAATGAATAAAATAAAAGATCTATGCAAAAGTATTTATTTACCAATGAAAACGTGAAATAAAAAATATTTGTAGAAAATTAATATATGTATATGTACATACATATATATATATACAGTGCTGCGTACAAAATTAAGACCACCTACACTTTTTCATGAAACTTTTACTTTCGATGCCTACAGCTTTCGAATGATATGTTGGGCTACATAAATGAAACACTCAAATTGTACCTAAATCTAGTGTCTATATTCTGTAATAATTTCATTAAAATAAGACAAGACGGTATTGCAATATAAATTATAAATGCACTGCAATTATCTGCAAAATGCACTGCAAAATGAATGCTGGACCGCTCAGAACAGGACAACTTCAGGACGCAAAAAATTTTTGAAAAGACGTGTTGGAAGTTCTTTCCTCAAGTTAGTTAAAGAAAATCGAGCCCTGTCATTTCGGCAGATCTCCATTACGCAAGCGTCTGCTGGTCACATTTGACGAATCCTTTGCGCAAAAGGATAGTTTGATTGGACCACGACAAAAAAATCCTTACATGCAGACCTGCTCGAGCAAAAGTTTTGTGTCATAGAGGGTAACGCCCACAGCAATTGGAATGCGCAAGACTGGAACGAATTTTTTTCACAGATGAAAATGAAGCCAAGCCAAAGCCATTGAACGTGGTCTTAATTTTGTATGCAGCACTGTATATACATACAGATGGAGCGAAAGAAGTTTCACTTCAGTCGTGTGGTCATAAGCACACTCGTTTTTTATTTAAAAGCCTTGCAACGCACACAGGTTTTTTACTATAGGCTATCTTACTAATATTATAAACGCGAATGTTTGTATGGATGTTTGTTACTCTTTCACGCAAAAACTACTGAATAGATTTTAATGAAACTTTACAATAATATAGCTCATACTTCAGAATAACATATAGGCTATCTCGAAACCTTCGGGTAGCTGTAGTGTACTGATATAGAAAAATCCGAAACTTTTGTATGGGAGGTACTCTTCAAATTTCTGCTAAAGAAGTCAGATCCATTTTGTTTTGGTTTTTTTCCGAAAAAAAATACGATTTCCAAAGTTTCAGATCGATCGGAGTTTATTTACGGATAGTTGCCGTACAATTTTGTTGAAAAAATCAGATTTATCTCTGTTCTCTGAACTTGGATTGAAGTAACTTCGGCTGCATGTGCCTGATTTTAGCAATGTATGGCTTAAATGAAAGGTCTCGAAACCAAAAAGACGACAAATTCAATAATCAGATGTTCGTCGCTTTTTCTTTTTGAGCTATGGTACCTGGAAGTTTGCATAGATTTCAAGGTGCTTGATTTTTCAACATACAATAATTTTGCATGGGACATATTTTTTTTCATATTTCTTACGGAAAAATTATTCTTTATCATGCCGTTAAATGTTTGAAAAGTTCGCCCAATGTTGCCAAACGTTGCTTATTGAACGTATTAACTGTCTCCATTCATAGTGTGAAGTGTGACATCATCGGGAATTGCATCAATGCTACTTGATGGTGGATGTTTAGTGTATTGAGCACCCAAGTTCCTATTGAATTTGAACCAGAGAGAAACACCTACATGTAACATCAGTAAAAACTCCCGTATTGCCACATCCGTGCAAAATTATTATTTTGGAGCGAATGCACCATGGCCTATAAAAAATAGGTCGAAGCGCATGACAGGGCTTTTCAAGATTTCCGAGGAAAACCTAATCCATGGTAGGCGCTCTGACACTACTTGCTCAACTTTGCCTGGTATACTTCGATCAAAGCCTGCAAATGAGCTGAACGGATGCATGCTTGAAAGCATCACATCTGTTCCATAGATATTGAAAAAACCAACTTTTGGTCATTTCAAATAGCGAAATTTCAATCGATAGCATCGATATTATTCGGAATCAAAAATACGAAAATGGCTCCTACTGTATATTAAAATTCTTATCACCTCAACTGCCAAATAAACGGAAGCTATAGCGCGTACCAAAAGAATTGGAAATATAAACACAGGCGGCGAACTGACAATTTCACACCAATTAAAATTTCGTGTATGGATAAAGTTCAAGCGAACGTGCATTGTAATTTCTTCTTCGAAATTCATTTACGGGCAAAAACACTCCCTCATAGCATCTGACCACGACAAGAGTGGCAGTGAGACCGCTGAATTGTGATTAGGGATATAAATGAGCAAGTGATTTGGGTTTTTAAACGAACGGAGTTACACTTTTCTTTACGAATGTACTTGCATCCCGGGATTTGAGACTCTCAGTGCCCATCGATTTTGAGATTCCCAATTGTTTTGCCGCACGCCATACTATTGGCTTATTTGTGCAGCGAGGCGCACCGGGTTCCAGCTAGTTATTAAATAAGTATTGCGTTTTTAAAATGTGGTATTTATATTTATATGTTATTAGAACAAACAACTGGAAAGCAAGGTCTAAACCAAGTTACCAATAACAATGGTGAGCTTTTCGTTGACTTCTGTAGCTCCCACCCACTCATGGTAGGTGGAACTTACTTTTGTCACAAGAAGATACACGAAGAGACCTGGGTATCGCCCGATGGTAGAACGAGAAATCAGATAGATCATGTGGCCGTCAGCCGCAGATGGAGAACTATCCTTGAGGATGGCAGGAGTTTCAGGGGAGCAGACACTGGAAGCGACCACCACTTGGTAGTAGCAACTATTCGCCTTAAAATCGCCGCAATCAGAAACGTACAACGCGATGCTATAAACTGTAGACGGTTCAACGTAGATCTTCTGCGGGAGAGCGTTAAAAAGCGGGAATTTGCTGGAAACCTACAACAAATATTAAACCAGCACAACGTTTCTGACGACACAAATATTGAAGAGCTGTGGAGTAGCACAAAGGGCGCAATATTGACGGCTGCGGAAACGAGCATCGGTTATATCCAAAGAAACCAGCAACACTGGATCTCGGACACAACCTGGCAAAAAATAGAAGGCAGGAGAGCGCTAAAAAATAACGTAAACTCTACAAGCGACCCTGAAAGACGTTACCAACTGGAACGGGAATACTGCCAATTACACCGTGAGGTAAAGAGAAGTGTCTTCTTCTTCTACTTTAAACTCCTTTAATCCCTCATGGGACATAGGACGGAAACAGTTGCCCTCCAGCGGACTCTGTTTTGCGCGACAGCTCTTAGCTCCGACCAGGATCTCACAGTTGTTGCGGCTTCTTCTAGTAGGGTTCTCCTCCACGTTGTTCTAGGTCTTCCTACTCGACGGGAACCTTGCGCATTCCAGTCAAGGGCCTGTTTGGCTATATTTTCGTTTTCGCGTCGCAAGGTGTGGCCAACCCAATTCCATTTCCTTCGCCTGATTTGGTCGTCTATCCTTCCTTGGCCGGCACGACTTCTTGCCAGTGGATTTTTAGGATACGACGAAGGCATCTGTTGATGAAGACTTGTAGGCGCCCTGTTATGAATTGGGTGACTTTCCATGTTTCGCAACCATACAAAAGAACTGCCTTAACGTTGGAGTTGAACAGCCGCAAACTCTGTAAAATCTATCTGAAGAAGAAAGACACTGCGAGTTTCGATGCATTTCTCAATTGCTATGACCAATTTCATGCTCTCTCCAAAATCCTCTATAAGGAATACCTCAGAAACATGGAAGGTAAAATGTATGGTGATCCCAGAGCATTCTTTCAATTTATCAACACAAAGAAAAAAGTTGATAATTACCCTTACACCATGCAATACGAGAACTCCCTTAGTTCTAATTCAGCCGAAATTTGTGACAATTTTGCATCGTTCTTCCTCAAATCTTTCTCGTCCCCCGTATTCCAGCCAGATGTAGACAATTTTCGACATATCAATGCAATCCAAACGGCTCAAAACTTTTCCCTATCTATAACCAGGGATGATATCTCGAAACATATAAATGAACTTCCACAGGATTTTTCGTCCGGCCCTGATGGAGTCCCTCCAGCTGTTCTAAAATCCTGTGCAGAGGCCCTACTGTCTCCTCTACTATGTTTATTTCAAAAATCCCTAAATAAAGGGCGCTTCCCAACCTTATGGGAGAACTCTTTTATAATACCTGTCCATAAGAAAGGCTGTAAAAACGAAATATCTAATTATAGGCCAATTGCGAAGTTATCGTCTATACCAAAACTCTTCGAATCTATTATTTATTCTGCTATCGCCCCTATCTGCAAGAGGCTTATCTCAACAAACCAACATGGTTTTCTTGCAGCCCGTTCCACTACTACTAATTTACTGGAGTTCTCTTCACACACAATTAGAGGCTTTGTCACTGGCTGCCAAACTGACTGTGTCTATACAGATTTTAGTAAGGCTTTCGACAAGCTCTCCCACTCTATTATAGTTCTTAAACTAAAGAAATTAGGCTTTCCGCATGCCCTTGTGGATTGGTTCCAGTCATACTTAGCCGATAGAACCTACCAGGTTCTATTCCGCAGAGTCAAATCGAAGAACATCGAAGCGTCCTCTGGAGTCCCGCAAGGCAGTCATCTTGGCCCTCTTCTTTTTATTTTATCAATTGACGATATTGTTACCCTGCTAAGGCACTGTAAAATCCTTATTTACGCTGATGACATCAAACTGTATCGCAACATAAGGAGTATAGAGGATTGCAAACTTCTGCAAGCAGATCTAAACACCTTCTATTCTTGGTGTTCCAACAACAACCTTGTACTTAATATTAGTAAATGCGAGATCATGACTTTGTGTAGGAAACGTGATGTTATAACTTATGACTATACTTTCCTTGACAACAAGGTCTCCCGTACTGAATCTGTAATTGATCTTGGGGTTAGGTTAGAAAGTAAGTTGGATTTCTCCACCCACATCAATTATATCTCCTCTAAGGGCAATTCAGTCCTGGGATTTATAAAAAGATGGTCCAAAGAGTTCAACAACCCCCTCGTCACTAAACACCTGTACGTATCTTTGGTTAGGCCTTTGCTTGACTACGCTTCCCAGGTATGGTCTCCTTACTACTCCTCCCATGTTAGTAGAATCGAATCGGTTCAAAGGAAGTTCGTCCGGTTTGCACTCAGCCACCTCCCGTGGGACGACCCACTTGCTCTTCCGCCTTATGAGAACAGACTTAAATTGCTCAACTTAAGCTCTCTCCATAAGCGCCGTGAGGTCGCTGACGTTATATTCGTTCATCGACTGATGAATGACAAGGTGGACTCTGGTTTCTTAAGAAGCCGCGCGTCATTTAGAGTGAATAACTACAACCTGAGAGGTGAACCTCTCTTGCACATTAATTCCTCTAACACCAATTATGGCATGTTCGAACCCGTTAATCGCATGCTTATAAATACTAACAACAATAGGAATGTGTTTAGCTTGCTAACTAGTGAAGTTGTCCTCAAAAGGACCCTTCTCAATGTGGCATGACTCCCTGCGTGCCCCACTCCCTTTTAGTTGCACGCTTCTCTGTTTGATGTTTTTGATCTTTCATGCTTTTAATTTTTATGTTTGCATGTCTCAGCTGAGCCACTACAGTGGTAAATGTTTCTCAGCCCTGCTGAGAAGTGCACCTTCTGAGCTAGAAGGTTTAATTCGTTATTTATTGTTATATGTTTGCATGCCTCAGCAGAGCCACAAAATCTGTGGTAAATTTTTCTCAGCCTTGCTGGGAAGTGCGCCTCCTGTAATAGAAGGGAAACTCTATATATGTATACATATATGTATATATATATATGTATGTGTATGTGTATGTATATATAGATTTTCATGCTTTGCTGAAAAGTTCGCCTTCTGTGCTAGAAGGGTTAACTCTATTTCTATAGTGGAAATCACCGTTGATCTCTCTATGTGGGACAGGCATGCATATGCGCCACGTGCTTTATTTATTCTGGAACTGACGTCTTCTTCTGCCCCACCGTTTTCGGTAATAATGCTACCGAGGTAGCAGAATTTATTTACCAGTTCCACGTCACGGTTATTCAGCGCTGTTCGTTCAATGGTGTTTGCATTTATTCGCATTTCTTTAGTTTTAGTCGGATTTAGCCTTAAGCCTGCTGGACTACTTTCTGTTGCCAAATTGTTTAACATGTTTTTGAGGTCCTGGTGTCTGTGGGCCAGCAAACAGATATCATCGGCGTAGTCGAGATCCTTAAGGCGGTCTACCAAACCCCATTGTATGCCACCTGTTCTATTATCTAGAGCGCCGACAAGGATGTAATTTATTACTATAAGAAATAGTAATGGCGAAAGTAGGCATCCTTGTCGTACTCCTGAACTCACCTCAAAGCTGTCGGATAATTTTCCATTATGGAGAACTCTGCATTTGGAATTGTTATATCAATTCTATTATTTTATCAGGCAGTCCACGTCGACGTAGTGCCTGCCATATAAAGCTCCTATTGACCGAGTCGAACGCTTTCTCATAATCTACGAAAGCAATGTAAAGGGGGGATCGGAATTCAGTAGACTGCTCCACTATTATTCGTAATGTGTTGATATGATCATATCGCCCTATTTTTTTTTTTTATGTGACAGACTAGAGGCTTAGGGAAAGTCCCATAATGGATTAAAGGAGCGCAATGATGATGGTGTTATTAGAATTAATTTGCTTATTGTTTTTTTTTTTGTATTTTTAAGAAACTTTAAATATTTTTCTGTGCGTGAGTTACGTTAGTTTTTAGATAATTTTAATAAAAAGTATTCTGATGTTGTTGAAGAAAGTTAGGTAAATACTCAAAATATTTCCCTGCTACGATAGATCCAAGGTACTACAGTAACGGTAAATAACAGTGGTAAATTAGTTAATAGATTTTGGTTGGCTTATTAAATCTAAAAAAACTCCATCTTTTGTTCTTGTTTTTCTTTTGTAATTTTTTTCAAAACTAAAGGAAACTAAAGTTCACTTTGCTGTTCGGGATATACTGATTGGGAAGACTAGTAAAAAAAGTGGTAAAGTTTTACCAATATTGAAAATTTTAAATGTCGGAAAGAAATAGAATTAACATTCAGGGTGAATAAAACAGTAGATTCTACGTTGCAAAAAGAAATTTCTGTGGAAGCTCAGCAGTGGTCAGAGATTTTAAGGCTAGCACAAAAGGATTTTTGATAGATTTACGAAATGTTGTTCCTTTTCAGGAATTTATTGGAAAAAAAAGAAATGAATTGTTACCAAATTAGAAGTGCCATGTGTATTTCCCGTCCTTGCGATTCAGATGAAAGAATCTGTTAGGAGTCACATTTCGGGGAAACCTAAATGATTGAAAAGAAAACGGTTTATTTATATATTTTTCTATAACAATTATAATGTACATATATAGTTATCGTTGATGTTGATTTATGCTCTGGATTTTGAATCGATATTCTTCAGTTCTATTTTTATGACACACGTCTTGATACTTGATAAAATTATTTTCCCACTGAGAACAAAAAACCTTGTGGGTAAATTGATCACTGAAAAAAAAAAGTGTAGAGTGATAGTAAACTATCCCAACGTAGTGAACGACAACAAGGTTGTTCCCAAACAAAAGAATGACACTAAAAGTGTCCCTTTAAAAACCATTAAATTAGTCTGCCTTAAACTCCGAGAAAATAAAACTTTGTTGAGTGTCGATTTTTATTAACAATCCTTACTAATAAAGTGATGCAGGTGCTGACCTTCAATTCTCATAAAATAATGTAGAGGGCTAATACAAACATAATTCACTAAGAATTACCAACATAAAAACATTAACAACAATTAAAAAAGCACTGTCCCGGTTCACCCAACCGTCCTCACCTCACGCTCCCCGCTACATATATATATATATATATATATATATATATATATATATATATATATATATATATATATATATATATAATATACATATATCAGGGTGGCCCTTATTTGCAAAAGTGCACCCCTAGAAATATGCGAATAGGCAAAAAACTAAGAAATTTAAAATTTTAAATTTTAGACAAATCGGAAAATATTTAGAGGTCGCTCATGGCGAACGAAATCTTAACAAATGATGATTTTTTACCTTCTTTCATTTTGTTTACCCCTAATTACCATTTTATCAGACCTAAAAGAATCAATTAATATTTTTTATCCATTCTACAGATTATTACCTTTCTAAAATGATCAAAATCATAAAGATCAGTTTACAAATAATAAAGCTATGAAATAAAAAGCACAGTGAAAAGACGTTATAAGGAAATACAGAAAAACTATCAGTTCAAAGAGAAATTGTACTAGAGTCCATTAATCACCGCAACCTTCGCATAAAGCGATGTGCTTTTCTGTTCATCTTTGACTCTGCAAAGTTACGTGTACGATCAGTGATCCTCACTCAACAAATGTACTACACGGGACTCTATTCCATCCATCCGTTTTATGAAAAAAAAACGTTATTATTTTTCATACATATATGTATGTATTTAACAATAATATCATTTTAAACAGCAATATAACTTTTGTACAACTGTTATTACATACATAATATTATTTAACATAAATGCTAAATGTTTTAAAAATTTATGAAGTTTGAAAATACATCTGTCAAACATCATTCACTTTGACTGCATTCGAAAATTCAGCCAGCTGCTTAGCGCAGGAATATATGCCCTGCAACCGATACTGCGATTCTGCTTATTCTGCGTAGCTGGCTAATTTTCGAATGCAGCCAAGGCGAATGATGTTTGACAGATGTATTTTTATTAGTACTGACTTCGCTCATATAACAGGAAAAGTTAAAGTGGATAGGTTACCTTTTTACGTTAGTGATATAAATGACTAGCATAAAACCCGCGTGCCTTGCAACGCCTTTAAATAAAAACTGTTTATTATGTGCACTGTTTTCCTTGAAAAAAAAAAACAAACAAAAAAGTCAGTTGTTATTATCCCTAAAAAAGGTTTATTATAGAGCATTTTTTTAATAAACATGGTAAACAAATTGCTGCGTATATCACCTCTGCTCAACAAATCTGCAAGTTTTAAAGCAGAGATTGGTGTGTATATGTCATCAAGAGGAGTGACAAAGGAATCCTAAATAAAGTAAATTTTGAGTCATTCATTTCCACGTGATTATAGGGATGCACTGTCAAAATTTCAGCCCTTCAGCCCCAGCGGTTTGGGTTAACTCCATTTCACCCCTTTAGGGGATGAATTTCGAAAAATCGAATTATAGTGGATGTCCACGTCATTATAGGGATGCACTGTCAAAATTTCAGCCCTATAGCTCCAGCGGTTTTGGGTTGACCCCATTTCACCCCCTTATGGGATGAATTTCTAAAAATCGCTTCTTAGTGGATGTCCACGCCATTATAGGGATGCACCGTCAAAATTTCAGCCCTATAGCTCCAGCGGTTTGGTAAACCCCATTTCACCCCCTTAGGGGATGAATTTCGAAAAATCGCTTCTTAGTGGATGTCCACGTCATTATAGGGATGCACTGCCAAAATTTCAGCCCTATAGCTCAGGCGGTTTGGGTAACCCCCATTTCCCCCTTTGGGGAACGAATTTCGAAAAATCGCTTGTTAGCGGATGTTCACGTCATTATTGGGATTCACTGTCAAAATTTCAGCCCTATAGCTCCAGCGGTTTTGGGTTGACCCCATTTCACCCCCTTAGGGGATGAATTTCGAAAAATCGCCTTTCTGAGATTTGAAAAAAATAATTTTAAACCAGAATTGTCTAATCTTTCAATTGGTGGCATTCATAATGTTCTACGATATACATTAGCCGAGATACCAGGCGTAGAGCGTAAAAAATGGTGACAAATCGTACTAATTAATTAATTAAAAAAAACTAATCAAAATAGCGAAAAACGGAAACTTACTTCCACCTTCTGGGGTATCCATGCATCTACAAAAAAATTTCAGATTTCTATCTCTTCTAGTTTGGCTACAATGCGTGACGGTACGCACAAGCAGACACACAGATACACAGACACACAGCACACAGACTTACAGACACACACTTCCTTCTATATTAATAAAAGAAAGTGTGTGTCTGTAAGTCTGTGTCTGTGCATCTGTGTGTCTGCTTGTGCGTACGCATTGTAGCCAAACTAGAAGAGATAGAAATCTGAAATTTTTTTTGTAGATGCATGGATACCCCAGAAGGTGGAAGTAAGTTCCCGTTTTTCGCTATTTTGATTAGTTTTTTTTAATTAATTAATTAGTACGATTTGTCACCATTTTTTACGCTCTACGCCTGGTATCTCGGCTAATGTATATCGTAGAACATTATGAATGCCACCAATTGAAAGATTAGACAATTCTGGTTTAAAATTATTTGTTTCAAATCTCAGAAAGGCGATTTTTCGAAATTCGTTCCCCAAAGGGGGAAATGGGGTTTACCCAAACCGCCTGAGCTATAGGGCTGAAATTTTGGCAGTGCATCCCTATAATGACGTGGACATCCACTAAGAAGCGATTTTTCGAAATTCATCCGCTAAGGGGGTGAAATGGGGTTTACCAAACCGCTGGAGCTATAGGGCTGAAATTTTGACGGTGCATCCCTATAACGGCGTGGACATCCACTAAGAAGCGATTTTTAGAAATTCATCCCATAAGGGGGTGAAATGGGGTCAACCCAAAACCGCTGGAGCTATAGGGCTGAAATTTTGACAGTGTATCCCTATAATGACGTGGACATCCACTATAATTCGATTTTTCGAAATTCATCCCCTAAAGGGGTGAAATGGAGTTAACCCAAACCGCTGGGGCTGAAGGGCTGAAATTTTGACAGTGCATCCCTATAATCACGTGGAAATGAATGACTCAAAATTTACTTTATTTAGGATTCCTTTGTCACTTCTCTTGATGACATATACACACCAATCTCTGCTTCAAAACTTGCAGATTTGTTGAGCAGAGGTGATATACGCAGCAATTTGTTTACCATGTTTATTAAAAAAAAAAATTTGTTGTCTGTAAAGAGGGTTTACGGACGATAGTTTAACGTGACAACGTCATGAGACCGTGGTAGCTGGCTGAAATCTCCGCATAATATCACGTGGATGCCTCCGAATGGTTTGTCATAAAAGCCGGTAATCTGCTGCAGTCGGTAGTTGATTTTTTGAAGAATGGCTGAACTTAACATGCTGATCTCGTCGACGAAAACAGCTTTGACGCCAACGAACATGTTTCTGTAGGCTTGCAAATTTTCTGTGGATAAGAGTTTTGCCACGCGAGAAGTTGTGAGACGAAACGCTGAATGCACTGTAGTGCCACCAAGAGGTACAGCGGCTTTACCTGTGCTTGCACAGGCAATTTAGGTGTTGTTCATCGAGTTGTGCTCCTGAGTGTATCGGTTGTACGTTTCCATAAGGCACTTTAATGTGTAAGTTTTTCCACAGCCCGCCGAACCGGTGAAGAAAATTTGTAGCGCTTCCAAAATGCCATCTCCACAACCATGTAATCGGTGAATGACTTCAAGGATGATCTCCCGTTGTTCCGGATTGGTGGTTCGAAGAAACTCGCAATACTGCTGCTTTGACATCACATTGCTGCGCTTTTTCACAATCGAGAATCCACAACAAATATTATTGTTGACAATTTTTGACAATTTTAATCAAATTTTTAAGATTACTACAATCAAATTTTTATTAAAATTACTACGGGACTTACGGGACTAACGGGACTAACGGGACATAACGGGACATAACGGGACAATGAGTCATCATTTTTCGTGCATGCAGCCGGCTTTCATCGTTTTAATAGACGTTGTCACGTCAAAATGCTCTATAATAAACCTTTTTTAGGGATAATAACAACTGACTTTTTTGTTTGTTTTTTTTTTTTTTCAAGGAAAACAGGGCACATAATAAACAGTTTTTATTTAAAGGCGTTGCAAGGCACGCGGGTTTTATGCTAGTTTATTAATATAGATGAGCAATTACTTGGTGTTCCAAAATTATCATTTCCAACAGGAATAGAAATAGCTGATGCTATTTATGAATTATTAATAGATTGGAATGTGGACGAAAATATTGTTGCTTTGTTGCATTTACTGCGTCAAATACTGGAAAACTAAATGGAGCGTACACATTATTAGAACAAAAATTTGAAAAATCCATTGGAAATCAAACAAAAAATGAGTAACAGATTAAAGCATTTTATTACCACTGATGAAAAAAAGGTAGATCATGATCATGATGTTGAGCCAGATGACATATCTAGGGAGACAGTTAAACGTATTCCATGAAAACTTGAAGAAATTCAGGAATTTATAAGAAAACGAATTTAACGACGAAAAGAATTTATAAAGTATTTCATTACGATGAACACATTCGATTTTTTTCAACGGTTTAACATTTTAACGGACTTCCTATATCTCCCACCAGATAAATGGAGTTATAATATTGTATTAATTATAATCAAGCATTCGCCTTTCTTCATGAATTAAGAACTGTTAACGGCACAGCTGAAAGAGGTGTGAAGTTATTCTTCTTCTTCTTCTTTAACGGCTCTACAACCGGAATCCGGTCCTGGCCTCGCGCAACTGTTCTCTCCACCGGTCCCGATTCTGAGCCGATGTCATCCAGTTTGGCATCCCTAAACTCTGAGCGTCCTGGTCCACGCCATCCTTCCAGCGAAGGTTGGGCCTCCCTCGCTGTCGCACCCCATAGGTCTTACCGCAGAGAACTTTCCGAGCAGGCTCATCTTCACTCATGCGAGCTAGATGCCCTGCCCACCGGAGCCTACCGAGCTTTATTTTCTTCACAACATCTATGTCGCGATAGCGCTCGTAGATCTCGTCATTGTAGAGTCTCCGGAATCGTCCTTCCTCACATACGGGGCCAACAATCCTCCGAAGTATTTTCCTCTCAAACACGCCCAAGAGGTTTGAGTGCTTTTTGCTAAGCACCCACGTTTCGGATGCATATGTGAGAACGGGTAAGACCATCGTCTTATATAGTAAAAGTTTAGACGTTATGGTTAGATATTTGGATTTGAAGAGCCTTGACAGACTATAGTAGGCTTTGTTGGCTTTTAGCAGTCGTGCGCGTATTTCTGGTTCCATGCTATTGTCGGCTGCTACTATTAACCCAAGGTAGGTAAATGATTTTACCACGTCAAACTCGTGTTCCGCTACCTTGATTGTGGGACCAATGTTAGGTGTTCTTCCAGACGAGGCCACCATGTACTTTGTTTTGCTTTCGTTAATGTGCAGTCCCAGATTTCCTGCCGCTTGCTCAATCTGAGTGAAAGCTTCTTGTACAGCTGTTGTTGTTCTTCCAATGATGTCAATGTCGTCTGCGTAAGCCAGTAATTGGGTGGACTTGTGGAGGATTGTACCCCTAGATGTCACGCCCGAATCTCGGATCACTTTCTCCAACGCCAGGTTGAAAAGGAGGCAGGCCAGACCGTCCCCTTGTCGGAGTCCATTATAGATGTTGATTGGTCTGGACAGTGTTCCGGATACCTTTACTTGGCTTGACACATTGATCATGGTCAACCTACATAGTCTTGTCAGTTTGTTGGGGATGCCGAATTCTCTCATGGCTTTGTAGAGTTCTACCCTGGCTATGCTATCATAGGCGGCTTTAAAGTCTATGAAGAGGTGTTGAATTGAGTTTTGAAACTCTAGACATTTTTCCATAGCCTGCCTCAAGGTGAAAATCTGATCAGTCGTTGATTTGCCTGGGCTGAAGCCACACTGGTAATGGCCTATGATGTTTCTGGCGTATGGGGCCATCCTGTTTTGTAGGATAGCGGAGAATATCTTATACACGGTACTCAACAACGTTATACCGCGATAATTAGTGCACGCTGTGATATCTCCTTTTTTGTGTACCGGACAGAGGATGCCTTTTCTCCAGTCTTCTGGCATCACTTCCTGCTCCCATACTTGCACAATTAATTCATGAATCGCTTGGTGTAATGTAGGCCCTCCATATTTAACCAGCTCCGCTGCGATGCCGTCTGCACCCGAGGCCTTGTTGTTTTTGAGCCGGCTGATGGCTCTGCTAACTTCTTCTATGCTTGGTGGCGGCAGCATAGCATTGTCATCAGATATTGGTGGAGCCTCCGAATCCTCAGTTAGCTCGCCATTTAGCAATTCATGAAAGTGCTCTTCCCATCGCTCCAAGATGCCTTTAGGATCGGTGATCAGATTACCTTCTTTGTCCTTGCAGTATGTGCAACGTGGTGTGAATTGCGTCATACTGCGGACTCTTTGGTAGAACTCCCGCGCCTGGTGCGGCCGTCGTTCTCTGTACTGTTCTAGCTCACAGACGAGATTTTTTTCCCAGGCTTCCTTTTTCCGTCTGTGAATTCTCTTTTCTTCTTTTCTGAGCTCTTTATAGTTCTCTTCGCGTGCCCGTGTTCTCTGAGACTGCTGCATGGCTCGGTACGCAGCATTCTTACGTTCAGTTGCCAGCTTGCATTCATTATCGAACCAGTCGTTCCGATCTTTACGACTTCTGCCTAAGATGGAATCAGCAGTACTAATGACAGTATTTTTAAGGCGGGTCCAGTTCTCTTCAACGCCCGGCATCTCATCCCCAGGACTTAGGGCGAGTTCTAATGCATGACCGTAGCTGTTTCTGGCCATTTCATTGCGTAGTGCAGCTGTGTTGATTCGAGCCTGATCAGCGGATACAAAGCTTTTCAGCGTTGTAATGCGCTCTCGGAGCACCATACCAACAAGATAGTGATCCGAGTCGAAGTTGGCACCTCGGTACGTTCGTACCGTCATCAGACCCGAAAGGTGGCGGCGGTCTATCAACACATGATCTATTTGGTTGCGAGTGGCTCCATCAGGAGATACCCAGGTGGCTTTATGGATATCTTTACGCGCAAATCTAGTACTTGCAACGACCAAGTTCTTACTTGCTGCCATCTCTACAACTCGCTGTCCATTGTCATTAGTGTTTTCATGCAAGCTGTGGTTGCCGACATATTGCCTGTATATGGGCTCCCGGCCTACTTTGGCGTTCAGATCTCCCAGTATGATTTTTACATCATACCTGGGGCAGGCATTAAGTTCCCGTTCAACTAATTCGAAGAATTCTTCTTTATCATCATCCGGGGACTCTTCTGTAGGTGCGTGAACGTTTATGAGGCTGATGTTCTTAAATTTACCTCGCACACGAAGGGAGCATAGCCTTTCGTTTATTGCTTTAAAGCCGATAATGGTAGGCTTCATTCTTTTGCTAACCATAAAACCTACTCCTAGAACATGGTGTTTTGTATGACAGCTGTAATATACGTCATACTCAGGTTTTTGCAAAACACCATTCCCTGTCCACCTCATCTCCTGAATGGCGGTAATGTCAGCTTTATACTTTGACAGGGTATCGGCTAGATGTTTTGAAGCTCGAGTTCTGTACAGAGTTCGAACGTTCCATGAAAAAATTCGTAAATCGTTTTGCCTTTTTCGTTGCCGTGGTCGTCGTCGTTTATTCCAGTATCCGAGGCATGTTGCTCGTTCCGTAACAATTGTTTTTTACGGGTGAGGTTATTAGCCTCACGCCAACCTTACTTGGAAGGGACTAGCCCGATCATATTAGCCTATCCTCTCTCATAGAATAGTTACCAGTGGCCACCGCTAGGAGGTTATGATCGCACTTCCATCAGTCCGAAATAGTTACGACACGTGCAAGTTATGCTACATGTTATTCCCCCTATTCCGCTGATGACTGACCACCGAAGTTATTCGAAGAATATAATAAAGTATTGAGTAAAGACGAACACAATAAACAATACTTATTACAAATTATAATTGATTACAAAAAAAATTGCGACTTACACTGCAACAGCGTTATTAAAGCAAATACTTCCTGAGTAATTTCAATTTTAATTTGTTTGTATTTTCAATATTACACTATTGAAGTACAGTATATGCCTTTTATTAGCTATAATATTGGTCGTATAAAAACGCTATAACCCGATTTTAATTGGTAAATTTACATTGAATAGGCTAACTATGTTAAATTAGCTTTCGTAAATTTATATTGTTGTTTCAACTGATATTATTGTTAAATATTATAAAATATGATAAAACACGCTTTTTGAAAATACGCATGGATGTTATAGAGTTCCGTGTAGATTGTTTGCTAAGTGAGGATCACTGATCGTACACGTACCTGATGCACGAGCAAAGATGAACAGAAAAGCGCAAAGCTTTATGCGAAGGCTGCGGTAATTAGTGGGCCCTAGTACAGTTTCTCTTTGAACTGATTTTTTTTTTATTTCCTTATAAAGACTTTTCACTGTGCTTTTTATTTCATAGCTTTATTATTTGTAAACTGATCTTTATGATTTTGATCATTTTAGAAAGGTAATAATCTGTAGAATGGATATATATATATATATATAATATATATATATATATATATATATATATATATATATATATATATATATATATATATATATATATATATATATATATGTATATATAGGTATATATAAATAGTTCCGGCAATTAAAGGTTTGCCAGTTGAATCTACACCATAGCAGAGCAGCATCAGCAATGATGACGCGAGGCTTCGGTGAGATGAAGCTGGATATTGCATTATATATACATATATATATAGGTATATATAAATAGTTCCGGCAATTAAAGGTTTGCCAGTTGAATCTACACCATAGCAGAGCAGCATCAGCAATGATGACGCGAGGCTTCGGTGAGATGAAGCTGGATATTGCTCTCATACAGGAACCCTGGATCTACAAGGGTAGGATTAGGGGACTATCTGGAAGCTTTGACACTCTGTACGTTCCCAATGCGAATGAAAGAGTGAGGACGTGTGTGCTGGTGAAACACGGAGTGCAGGCGGTTTTACTGCCGCATTTGTGCACACCAGATCTCACAGCAGTACGCGTAGGTACTGGAAGTGGGGCTTTCATTGTAGCCTCAGCCTACCTTCCGTACGATTCGCCAGATCCTCCGCCCACCAGGGAGTTGGAAATTCTGGTTATTACCTGTGGCGAAAAAGGCACAGGGTTAATAGTTGGATGCGATGCGAATGCACACAACACGGTGTGGGGAAGCACCAACGACAACCATAGAGGAGAGGCTTTGCTCGAATTTGTGGAATGCAACAATCTAGTTATTGCAAATAGAGGGGCAGAACCAACCTTCGTCGATGCTAGACGAAGGGAAGTCATAGATATAACTCTATGCAGCAACCGGATGTTGACAAGATTGACCAACTGGGAGGTGATGGATCAGACGACTATGTCAGATCACAGAGCCATTTCATTTGAGATAGCGTACGGAACCCCGGGCAGGGGAGACGGAATTAGAACAACGGGAATTCTCCGCAACACGGACACGTCTAGATATACTGAAATGTTGCGCAGGAATCTCGGGGAGCGCGTGCCAAGGGCACCGAAAACCACAAGAGAAGCAGAGTCTCAGTTGCATGTCCTGCAGACAGCGATAGAGAACGCTTTTCGAGTGGCGTGTCCTCTTACGTCAGTGGATGACCATGATCCCACACCCTGGTGGTGTAGGGAACTGGAGAAACTGAAGAAAGAGGTCAGAAGGGCTTTCAACCAAGCGATGAGGTGCAATGACCCGGTTGCCTAGGAGAATTACAAAGCCAAGAAAAGAGAAATGAAACAAACTCTGCGACGACGGAAAAGGGAGTCGTGGAGGGAATTCTGCTCGAACATGGAGAGCATATCTGAGGCCAGCAGACTTCAGAAAATGATCTCCAGGGACCCGGTCTCCAAAGTCGGACTCGTTCGTGACTCGTCGGGGAGGATGACGGAGACGCTGGAGGAAACCAACAAGATCTTGATGGAAGTCCACTTTCCTGGCAGCTATATCTCGGGTAAATCTTGGGCTATTCGTAACAGAATGGCTACAAGGATGAACCGAGAGGAGGCTAACGGGGTGGTGACAGAGGAAGGGGTGAGACGTGCAATAGACACATTCTCTCCCTTCAAGACATCGGGGCGTGACGGAATATTCCCTGCGCTACTCCAATGGGGCAAAGAAATCATTGCACCCAGGCTTAGGGGAATATTCGTTACCTGTCTAGCAACAGGATACATTCCGGTGGTGTGGAGGGAAACCAAAGTGGTATTTCTCCCTAAGCCAGGAAAGAAGGACTACACCGAGGCGAAGTCCTCCAGGCCGGTCAGCCTAACATCCTTTCTGTTGAAAACAATGGAAAGAGTGGTGGCAGACCACCTGGATAGTACTATGCTAAGGAGGCACCCTTTAAGTAGAAGCCAGCACGCTTACCAGGCTGGCAAATCTACAGAAACGGCACTTCACCAATTGGTGCGAGTAGCCGAGGGGGAACTGTATACCGGAGGCATAGCGATGGCCGTAATTATGGACATCGAAGGCGCCTTCGACAAGATACAGTTCAACAAACTCAAAGACGCTCTGGTGAGGCGCGAGGTCAGCCCCATGATTGTAAGGTGGGTGGACAGCATCCTGAAAAATAGAGCGGTAAGGATTCAGACAGGAGACTCGCGGCTTCGAGGGAGGGTCAGCAAGGGATGCCCACAGGGCGGGGTCCTATCGCCCCTCCTGTGGAACATCACTGTGGACACTCTGCTCAGGCGGCTAGAGGTAATGGGCGTGCATACCGTTGGGTATGCAGATGATGTAGCGATTGTGGCACGTGGCAAGTTTATGAGCACTACGGCAGATATCATGAGGAATGCACTCCAAGTGGTTGAGCAGTGGTGTACGGAACAGGGCCTCACCATAAATGCCAATAAGACAGACGCGATAATCTTCGCTAGGAAGATTAAAGATCTGGATTTTCAGCCCCTCATGCTTTTTGGATCGAGGATCAAGGTGTCTGGGATGGTCAAGTATCTGGGTGTATACTTGGACTCGCGACTAACCTGGAAATACCACGTTGAAGAGAAGATTAAGAAGGCGACAAGGGTGCTTCACCAGTGTAGAAGAGTATGTGGACTAAGGTGGGGTATCTCACCAAGGTTAGCATACTGGACATATACCATGATGGTGAGACCCATCATAACTTATGCCTCGGTGGTCTGGTGGACTAAAGTCACACAGAAGACCGTCAAGAGGCATCTGGACAAGGTGCAAAGAATGGCCAGCGTAGGTGTGAGCGGTGCTTTCCGCACCACACCCGCCGCGGCATTGGAAGCGCTGTTAGGTCTGCTGCCGTTAGATCTCCAGGTGATGAAGACTGCGGCAGCCTCAGCGATTCGGATGAGACGGGATGCCGCATGGCAGGCGTCAGGAACCTTATATGGGCACATGAAGATCCTGGATCGCATTAAAGGGATTAGGGAGCTCATGATGCCCATGGAAGGGATCACAAAAATGAGGGTGACCGAAAGGTATCATAGGGAGGCCGGAAGACATACAGTGAGCATCAATATAAAGTTAACACAAATTCCCCTTTTTTATTTTGAGCCTTTTAGAGAGCCTCCAGGACCCCCTTAGAGGCAAATGCGAATTTTTAAATTATTTTTTAATTGTAGTAGAGACTGTTACGAAGATTTTAAGGGGTCGTGTAGCCTCCTCCGATTTTTTTTGAGGAGGTAAAAACGTGGATTTTTTAGTGTATTTTTGTTGTTGAGCCTTTTGTGTTAACTTTATATTGATGCTCACTGTATATATCTTCACGGACGGATCCATGATTGACGGCAGAGCAGGTGCGGGAGTCTTCTCAGAGGACTTAAATCTGACCTGCTCTCTGGCTTTGGGGAATTACACCTCAGTCTACCAGGCGGAAATGCTTGCTCTGCTGCACGCGCTGGATCACATAAATGTGGGTCAGGTTTAGGGAAGAAGTATCCTTATAGCACTGGACAATCAGGCTGTGATTAAGCGCATGAATCAGACAGAGATTAATGCGTCTCTGGCGCTGGAATGTGTCCAAAAACTAAACAGGTGTGCGAAACAAAACAACGTGACGCTAGCTTGGGTTAGAGGACATACAGGCATCGATGGGAACGAAAAGGCTGACAACCTGGCAAAACAGGGGTCAACCTCGGAATTCTGGGGACCGGAGCCATACTCTGCCATTGGCAGAGGGTTGGTAAGGAACTGCATCGAGAAATGGGTCGCTGAGGAACACCGGAGACGGTGGGACGCTATGACCACGTGTAGGCAGGCTAAGACGGTGCTTACGCTGCCGATTACCGCAGCCAGAAGAAGGATCCTGCATATGCAAAGGAGAACCCTCAGATGGTTGGTGGCACTGATTACAGGACACGGATGTTTCAGGTATCACCTAAAAAGAATGGGAATTCTGGAGGATGACACCTGTCGGATGTGCCTGGAGGAACCTGAGACGGCCACACACATAGTGTGTCACTGTCCGGCCGTGGCGAGAAAAAGGGCTGCCATAACTGGACTCCATTGGATGGAGGACATGAGGCAGACTCCCTTCAATCAGCTGCTTGCGATAACTAGGGGAGTCGAAGCAAGGGAGCAATGGGACAACCCACTGCAACCCCAATAAGATGACTCTAGGCAGAGGGACGAAAAGGGACCCGCAAATAGTGGTCTGATTCGATATCCCTCGAAAATCTTTATATATATATATATATATATATATATATATATATATATATATATATATATATATATATATATATATATGTATTTTGCTATTGATCAAAGTTCAAAAGCTTTTCCGATATGAATTCCGATTAATTAATTCCAAGTGTCAAACTTGATTATTCCAAAATAGATTCGGATTCGAAATTTAGAATTGCCTTCAACATAGGTTTCCGATTAATAAATTTCAAAGTTCAAACTAGGTTTTTCCGAAATGAATTCTAATTTCACTAATGTTCAAAGTTGGAAATGGATTTTCATCAACGTTAATTTTCCGATTAATTAATTTCAAAGTTCAAACTACATTTTTAAAAAATAGGTTGTGCATTTAAAATATATGGTGTTAAATTTAAATCGTGATTTTGTTTTTATTCAATGCAAGATTGAAAATCGGTCGTTTTTGAGCTAATTCGAAACATGGTCCTTCGAGTCACATTTATGAGTGAAAATCGGGAATCGCGGTGAAAAAAATCGTATTTTAAGTCGATTTGTGCATAAAATTAGTAATTGGCAACGGAAAGTCAGCGGAAACCTGTAGTACATTCTTGCGGTCACGGAAAACTTATAAGTTGTACATATTTGAAAAACAGTGAAAATTACGTTTTTTCGGTCACGGAAAACTTATAAGCGGTATTCAAAAAACAATGAAAAATATTCAATCGGTAACGGAAAATGTCCAAACGGTATTCAAAAACCAGTGAAAAATATTCAATCCGTAACGGAAAATGTCCAAACGGTAGTCATTAACAGTGAAAACTACATACATTCAGTCGGTAACGGAAAATCAAAGCGGTATTTAAAACCTGTGAACAATACAATTATTCGGTAACGGAAAATTTCTAAACAGTGTTCAGTGAAAGAAATATAGGGGTGATATCTTGAGAACAACATAGTAGCAGGACAAAGAACCAAAGAAAATAAAAGGATTGAGTGAGTATGTTTAAAAAATCAAAAAACTTTTAATTTTGAATATATTAAACTTTATAAACAAATTTTTACAAAACAAAATAAATCAACTAACAAAAAATAAAAGTTAAGTGAAAATAAATTGCTTGAAGTGAACTTTTATTTGTTCTCTGAGCCCCTGTAAATCAAATTTTCAACACTTAAAATTTATTTTGGAAAATCCATTTCGAACTTTGAACTTTAGTGAAATTAGAATTCATTTTGGAAAAACCTAGTTTGAACTTGGAAATTAATTAATCGGAAAATTGACGTTGAAGAAAATCTAGTTTCGAACTTTGAAATTTAGTGAAATCAGAATTTATTTTTTAAACATCTTGTTTGAACTTTGAAATTAATTAATCGGAAAATTAACGTTGATGAAAATCCATTTCGAACTTTGAACATTAGTAAAATTAGAATTCATTTCGGAAAAACCTAGTTTGAACTTGGAAATTAATTATCGGAAAATTGACGTTGAAGAAAATCTAGTTTCGAACTTTGAAATTTAGTGAAATCAGAATTTATTTCGCAAAAATCTAGTTTGAACTTTGAAATTTATTAATCGGAAACCTATGTTGAAGGCAATTCTAAATTTCGAATCCGAATCTATTTTGGAATAATCAAGTTTGACACTTGGAATTAATTAATCGGAATTCATATCGGAAAAGCTTTTGAACTTTGATCAATAGCAAAATACATATATATATATATATATATATATATATATATATATATATATATACATATATATATATATATATATATATATATATATATATATATATATATATATATATATATATATATATTAGGGTGGCCCGTATTTGCAAAAGTGCTCCAATTTTGGGTCTCACCCCCTAGAAATATGCGAATAGGCAAAAAACTAAGAAATTTAAAATTTTAGGCAAATCGGAAAAGATTTAGAGGTCGCTCATGGCGAACGAAGTCTTAAAAAATGATGATTTTTTACCTTCTTTCACTTTGTTCGACCCTAATTACCATTTTATCAGCCCTGAAAGGGTCAATTAATATTTTTTATCCATTCTACAGATTATTACCTTTCTAAAATGATCAAAATCATAAAGATCAGTTTACAAATAATAAAGTTATGAAATAAAAAGCACAGTGAAGTCTTTACGAATTTTTTCATGGAACGTTCGAACTCTGTACAGAACTCGAGCTTCAAAACATCTAGCCGATACCCTGTCAAAGTATAAAGCTGACATTACCGCCATTCAGGAGATGAGGTGGACAGGGAATGGTGTTTTGCAAAAACCTGAGTATGACGTATATTACAGCTGTCATACAAAACACCATGTTCTAGGAGTAGGTTTTATGGTTAGCAAAAGAATGAAGCCTACCATTATCGGCTTTAAAGCAATAAACGAAAGGCTATGCTCCCATCGTGTGCGAGGTAAATTTAAGAACATCAGCCTCATAAACGTTCACGCACCTACAGAAGAGTCCCCGGATGATGATAAAGAAGAATTCTTCGAATTAGTTGAACGGGAACTTAATGCCTGCCCCAGGTATGATGTAAAAATCATACTGGGAGATCTGAACGCCAAAGTAGGCCGGGAGCCCATATACAGGCAATATGTCGGCAACCACAGCTTGCATGAAAACACTAATGACAATGGACAGCGAGTTGTAGAGATGGCAGCAAGTAAGAACTTGGTCGTTGCAAGTACTAGATTTGCGCGTAAAGATATCCATAAAGCCACCTGGGTATCTCCTGATGGAGCCACTCGCAACCAAATAGATCATGTGTTGATAGACCGCCGCCACCTTTCGGGTCTGATGACGGTACGAACGTACCGAGGTGCCAACTTCGACTCGGATCACTATCTTGTTGGTATGGTGCTCCGAGAGCGCATTACAACGCTGAAAGGCTTTGTATCCGCTGATCAGGCTCGAATCAATACAGCTGCACTACGCAATGAAATGGCCAGAAACAGCTACGGTCATGCATTAGAACTCGCCCTAAGTCCTGGGGATGAGATGCCGGGCGTCGAAGAGAACTGGACCCGCCTTAAAAATACTGTCATTAGTACTGCTGATTCCATCTTAGGCAGAAGTCGTAAAGATCGGAACGACTGGTTCGATAATGAATGCAAGCTGGCAACTGAACGTAAGAATGCTGCGTACCGAGCCATGCAGCAGTCTCAGAGAACACGGACACGCGAAGAGAACTATAAAGAGCTCAGAAAAGAAGAAAAGAGAATTCACAGACGGAAAAAGGAAGCCTGGGAAAAAAATCTCGTCTGTGAGCTAGAACAGTACAGAGAACGACGGCCGCACCAGGCGCGGGAGTTCTACCAAAGAGTTCGCAGTATGACGCAATTCACACCACGTTGCACATACTGCAAGGACAAAGAAGGGAATCTGATCACCGATCCTAAAGGCATCTTGGAGCGATGGGAAGAGCACTTTCATGAATTGCTAAATGGCGAGCTAACTGAGGATTCGGAGGCTCCACCAATATCTGATGACAATGCTATGCTGCCGCCACCAAGCATAGAAGAAGTTAGCAGAGCCATCAGCCGGCTCAAAAACAACAAGGCCTCGGGTGCAGACGGCATCGCAGCGGAGCTGGTTAAATATGGAGGGCCTACATTACACCAAGCGATTCATGAATTAATTGTGCAAGTATGGGAGCAGGAAGTGATGCCAGAAGACTGGAGAAAAGGCATCCTCTGTCCGGTACACAAAAAAGGAGATATCACAGCGTGCACTAATTATCGCGGTATAACGTTGTTGAGTACCGTGTATAAGATATTCTCCGCTATCCTACAAAACAGGATGGCCCCATACGCCAGAAACATCATAGGCCATTACCAGTGTGGCTTCAGCCCAGGCAAATCAACGACTGATCAGATTTTCACCTTGAGGCAGGCTATGGAAAAATGTCTAGAGTTTCAAAACTCAATTCAACACCTCTTCATAGACTTTAAAGCCGCCTATGATAGCATAGCCAGGGTAGAACTCTACAAAGCCATGAGAGAATTCGGCATCCCCAACAAACTGACAAGACTATGTAGGTTGACCATGATCAATGTGTCAAGCCAAGTAAAGGTATCCGGAACACTGTCCAGACCAATCAACATCTATAATGGACTCCGACAAGGGGACGGTCTGGCCTGCCTCCTTTTCAACCTGGCGTTGGAGAAAGTGATCCGAGATTCGGGCGTGACAACAAGGGGTACAATCCTCCACAAGTCCACCCAATTACTGGCTTACGCAGACGACATTGACATCATTGGAAGAACAACAACAGCTGTACAAGAAGCTTTCACTCAGATTGAGCAAGCGGCAGGAAATCTGGGACTGCACATTAACGAAAGCAAAACAAAGTACATGGTGGCCTCGTCTGGAAGAACACCTAACATTGGTCCCACAATCAAGGTAGCGGAACACGAGTTTGACGTGGTAAAATCATTTACCTACCTTGGGTCAATAGTAGCAGCCGACAATAGCATGGAACCAGAAATACGCGCACGACTGCTAAAAGCCAACAAAGCCTACTATAGTCTGTCAAGGCTCTTCAAATCCAAATATCTAACCATAACGTCTAAACTTTTACTATATAAGACGATGGTTTTACCCGTTCTCACATATGCATCCGAAACGTGGGTGCTTAGCAAAAAGCACTCAAACCTCTTGGGCGTGTTTGAGAGGAAAATACTTCGGAGGATTGTTGGCCCCGTATGTGAGGAAGGACGATTCCGGAGACTCTACAATGACGAGATCTACGAGCGCTATCGCGACATAGATGTTGTGAAGAAAATAAAGCTCGGTAGGCTCCGGTGGGCAGGGCATCTAGCTCGTATGAGTGAAGATGAGCCTGCTCGTAAAGTTCTCTGCGGTAAGACCTATGGGGTGCGACAGCGAGGGAGGCCCAACCTTCGCTGGAAGGATGGCGTGGACCAGGACGCTCAGAGTTTAGGGATGCCAAACTGGATGACATCGGCTCAGAATCGGGACCGGTGGAGAGAACAGTTGCGCGAGGCCAGGACCGGATCCCGGTTGTAGAACCGTTAAAGAAGAAGAAGAAGAAGTCTTTATAATTAAATAAAAAAAAACTATCAGTTCAAAGAGAAACTGTACTAGGGTCCACTAATCACCGCAACCTTCGCATAAAGCGGTGTGCTTTTCTGTTCATCTTTGACTCTGCAAAGTTACGTGTACGATCAGTGATCCTCACTCAACAAATATACCACACGGGAGTCTATCCCATCCATCCGTGTTATGAAAAAAACGTGTTTTCATTATTTTTCATATACATATGTATTTAACAATAATATCATTTTAAACAGCAATATAACTTTTGTATAACTGTTATTACGTAATATTGTTTAACATAAATGGTAAATGTTTTAAAAATTTATGAAGTTTGAAAATGCATCTGTCAAACATCATTCGCTTTGACTGCATTCGAAAATTTACCAGCTGCTCAGAATTGGCAGCACATCATTCCAAAAATCAAGCCGCTGCAGCCGGGAATATATGCCCTGCAGCCGATACTGCGATTCTGCTTATTCTGCGTAGCTGGCTAATTTTCGAATGCAGCCAAAGCGAATGATGTTTGACAGATGCATTTTCATTAGTTCTGACTGCGCTCATATAACAGGAAAAGTTGAAGTGGATAGGTTACCTACCTTTTTACGTTAGTGATATAAATGGTGAGCAATTACTTGGTGTTCCAAAATTATCATTTTCAACAGGAATAGAAATAGCTTATGCTATTTATGAATTATTAATAGATTGGAATGTGGATGAAAATATTGTTGCTTTTTGTTTTGATATCACTGGGTCAAATACTGGAAAACTAAATGGAGCGTGCACGTTATTAGAACAAAAATTGTAAAATCTTTACTGTATTTACCATGTCGCCATCATATTTATGAACTAGTCCTGCGAGGTGTGTTTGAAATAGAATTTCCTGGTACCTATGGTAAAGGTGTTCCTTTATTCAAGAGATTGGAATTATATTGGAACGACATAAGCAAAAATGAGTATAAAACATTGCTAGAAAATGCCAAATTGAAAGAAATTCTAATTGAAAGATGAGTTCACAGATTTTTGCAACGAACAATTAAAGAAACCAATTTGCAGAGATGACAATCGATAATTATTAGAGTTAACCACACTTGCTTCGGGCTCATGCTCTAATAGTCAAATTTCGTTCTCCAGGTCCAATGCATCATGCTCGTTGGATCTCAAAAGCACTATATTGTATAAAAATATATTAATTCAGAGATGAGTTTGAATTAACTGTTTTAGAAGAGGAGAAGAAAAAGCTAATGTTTGTGCTTTTATCATTCGCTTTTACGTGAGGGCTTGGTTTAAATGTCCCATAGCGCCAGAAGCAGCATACCAGGACTATTGCTTCTTACAAAATATGTAGGAATATCGAAATGTTAATTTTCACAAATTGCTATTAAGAAAATGAGTAACCATTTGTGGTATTTAGCAGACGAAAACGTTGGTGTAGCATTTTTCGATGAAAATATTCCATTGGAAATCAAACATAAAATGAGTAACAGATTAAAGCATTTTATTACCACTGACGAAAAAAAGGAAGATCATGATGTCTATGCAGATAATGATGTTGAGCCAGATAAAATATCTAGGGAATAAGTTAAACGTATTCCATTAAAACTTCAAGAAATTCAGGAATTTATAAGAAACCCGTAAAATACTCAATCACTACGATGAACACATTCGAGTTTTTTCAACGGTTTAACATTTCAACGGACTTCCTATATCTCCCACCAGATAAATGGAGTTATAATATTAATTATAATCAAGCATTCACCCTTCTTCATGAATTAAGAACTGTTAACGACACAGCCGAAAGAAGTGTGAAGTTATTCGAAGAATATAATAAAGTATTGAGTAAAGACGAACACAATAAACAAAACTTATTACAAATTCTAATTGATTACAAAAAAAATGCGTTATTAAAGCAACTACTGCCTGAGTAATTTCAATTTTAATAATTTTGTTTGTATTTTGTATATTACACTATTGAAGTACAGTTTATGCCTTTTATTAGCTATAATATTCATCGTACAAAAACGTAATAACCCGATTTGAACTGGTAAATTTACTTTGAATAAGTTAACTATGTTAAATTAGCTTTCGTAAATTTATATTGTTGTTTCAACTGATATTATTCTTAAATATTATAAAATATAATAAAAAAACACGCTTTGGATGTTATAGAGTCCCGTGTAGATTGTTTGCTAAGTGAGGATCACTGATCGTACACGTACCTATGCACGATCAAAGATTAACAGAAAAGCACAATGCGAAGGCTGCGGTAATTAGTGGGCCCTAGTGCAGTTTCTCTTTGAACTGATTTTTTTCCTTATAAAGACTGTGCTTTTTATTTCATAGCTTTATTATTTGTAAACTGATCTTTATGATTTTGATCATTTTAGAAAGGTAATGATCTGTAGAATGGGGGAAAAATATTAATTGACCCTTTCAGGGCTGATAAAATGGTAATAAGGGTTGAACAAAGTGAAAAAAGGTAAAAAATCATCATTTTTTAAGATTTCGTTCGCCATGAGCGACCTCTAAATCTTTTCCGATTTGCCTAAAATTTTAAATTTCTTAGTTTTTTGCCTATTCGCATATTTCTAGGGGGTGAGACTTAGAATCTTAGCAATTTTTTTTCTCTCCATACAAGAGAGGGCCACCCTAATATATATATATATATATATATATATATATATATATATATATATATATATATATATATATGTATATATATATATATATATATATATATATATATACCGGGTGTTTTTTTTAAAACTTGAAACGCAATTCTTGAACAAAGGAGGGGTGACAGAGGGAAACCTGTTATACAAAAGATGTCTGATATGGGGGGGGCATCGATTGGGTATAGTGCGTACCCCCTCTCTTCCACCCCCTGACCCGGGGGGGGGTAACTTTTTTTTTTAAATGGCAACCCCTATTTTTTATGCAAGATTCAGATTCCTGGGATGAAAATAAACATCTTTTATCCCAAGCATTTTTTTCTATCATTTGTTTTTACTCCGGAAACTTTGATTGAAATCGTCATTAAGGGGAACTTTCGGTGGATTTTTTTGTTCAAAAAATCCAATTTTTTTTTTGTTACTTTGAACATCTAAGAATACAGCAAAAATAGTTTGAAGAGTTTGCTGTATTCTTAGATGTTCAAAGTAACAAAAAAAAAATTGGATTTTTTGAAAAAAATCCACCGAAAGCTCCCCTTAATGACGATTTCAATCAAAGTTTCCGGAGTAAAAACAAATGATAGAAAAAAATGCTTGGGATAAAAGATGTTTATTTTCATCCCAGGAATCTGAATCTTGCATAAAAAATAGGGGTTGCCATTTAAAAAAAAAAGTTACCCCCCCCCCCCGGGTCAGGGGGTGGAAGAGAGGGGGTGCGCACTATACCCAATCGATGTCCCCCTCCATATCAGACATCTTTTGTATAACAGGTTTCCCTCTGTCACCCCTCCTTTGTTCAAGAATTGCGTGTCAAGTTTTAAAAAAACACCCGGTATATATATATATATATATATATATATATATATATATATGTATATATATATATATATATATATATATATATATATATATATATCTATAAAAATCTCGTGTCACAGTGTTTGTTACCGTACTCCTCCGAAACGGGTTGACCAATTTGCATGAAATTTTTTGTGTATATGTATTTGGTAGGTCTGAGAATAGGTCGTAGGCTATTTTTTATACCTTTAACCAAAAAAACAGCTGCAAAATCCAAACAAAAATGGTAATTTTAGGAATTTTCACTTCATTTTAGTTTCAATAAGCTTCATGGCCTACCTATTGTTTGACAAATGTAAAATTGTCATTAAATTGAATCATTACATTTAATGAAAATTTCAAATTTACGCAGCTGTCAAACAATAGGTAGGCCATGACGCTATTGAAACTAAAATGATCCATGGCGGCCGTCTCAAGAGGGCGGTGTACCACTTTCTTCACAACCACCTCGACATGGGTATCAAATGAAAGGGTATGATAAGTAGAATACAATAAGCAATGTAGTATACAAAATATATCTTTAGATCCATGGCGACCGTCTCGAGAGGGCGGGGTACCACTTTCTTCACAACCACCTCGACATGGGTATCAAATGAAAGGGTATGATAAGTAGAATATAATAAGCAATGTAGTATACAAAATATATCTTTAGATCCATGGCGGCCGTCTCAAGAGCCCGGATTATCACTTTCTTCACAACCACCTCAACATGGGTATCAAATGAAAGGGTATGTTAAGGAGAATACAATAAGCAATGTAGGCCGTGTTTTTTTAATGAACTGGGTTTTGAGAGATTTTGAGTTCATTAAAAAAACGCCAAGGGAAATTTTGCAAACATTAAATGAATCTATCTTCAGCATATAGCTGAAACGTCAACTGTCGCCGTCGGCATTTGTGATTTTCAATGCAAATTCATACGTCTTTCATGAAATCTAATCTCTCCGCTCTAAAGTTAAAAAGTTAATATATTTTATAGGGAAGAACTAAAGGAGGATGGAATTGTGTACGATTGTATATATTTTATATCAATAGGCCAGTTTCCGTGAAAACATTTCGTATATACATATACTCCGATAAAATCCAGTTCTCCATGTTTAGCCAGGAGCAGCATGAATTTTTAAAATTTCTAGCTTTGACTGAATTAAGAGCATTTTCCTTCCTTCCTTCCTACCCTTCTGACTTAATACATTTCGTAGTAAGCTCCTTTCTATAAAATATATTAAATTAGTTTTTTTTAAACCTGTCATCCTAATATTTACAAAATTTGAATGACATTTCTAGTCCTGCTTGAAGTAGGCCGCATTCTGGAAAGCAGGGAAATTTTAAAATTTCCCAGTAACCTCGATAGAGACCCAGATAGACCTCGATAGAACCTGGGTTTTCGATTTTATATGGCGAAGAACCAGCCAGTTCATTAAAAAAACACGGCCGTAGTATACAAAATATATCTTTAGATCCATGGCGGCCGTCTCAAGAGGGCGGGGTACCACTTTCTTCACAACCACCTCGACATGGGTATCAAATGAAAGGGTATGATAAGTAGAATACAATAAGCAATGTAGTATACAAAATATATCTTTAGATCCATGGCGGCCGTCTCAAAAGGCCGAATTACCACTTTCTCCACAACCACCTCGACATGGGTATCAAATGAAAGGGTATGATAAGTAGAATACAATAAGCAATGTAGTATACAAAATATATCTTTAGATCCATGGCGGCCGTCTAAAGAGGCCGGATTACCACTTTCTTCACAACCACCTCAACATGGGTATCAAATGAAAGGGTATGTTAAGGAGAATACAATAAGCCATGTAGTATACAAAATATATCTTTAGATCCATGGCGGCCGTCTCAAGAGGGCGGGGTACCACTTTCTTCACAACCACCTCGACATGGGTATCAAATGAAAGGGTATGATAAGTAGAATACAATAAGCAATGTAGTATACAAAATATATCTTAAGATCCATGGCGGCCGTCTCAAGAGGCCGAATTACCGCTTTCTCCACAACCACCTCGACATGGGTATCAAATGAAAGGGTATGATAAGTAGAATACAATAAGCAATGTAGTATACAAAATATATCTTTAGATCCATGGCGGCCGTCTAAAGAGGCCGGATTACCACTTTCTTCAAAATCCCCTCAACATGGGTATCAAATGAAAGGGTATGATAAGTAGAATACAATAAGCAATGTAGTAGACTCAATATACCGATTCATGGCGGCCGACGCAAGACCCATGTTCTTTGAGGCATTTCATCTGTGTAAAATTCATATCTCGAAAAATATTAAGTCAATGGATGGTTTTTATTGTTTACTATTGACTTATGGGTGCAGCGTAGGCGCACCGGGTCCCAGCTAGTATATATATATATATATATATATATATATATATATATGTATATATATATATATATATATATATATATATATATATATATATATATATATAGGACGTGTCTATTTCCACCTTAAAACCCGAAACCCGAAAACAAAAACGCGAATCGCAAAGCCCGTAACGCAGAAATATATCCACACCAGAAACCAGGGGTGGTAGCACGGAAATTGTTTCAATCGACCTCTTCATACAAAATTTTTTGTAACACTTGAATTTTTGTATGGAGAGGTCGATTGAAACAACTTACGTGCTACCACCCCAGGTTTGATGTGTGGCGCGACTGTTTGATGAAAATCAAACGCGTTTGAAAATTTTTGTGCAACAGCGTAACATAGACGGAACTCAAGCTTGTGCAACTATTTGCGTAGTGTGTGTGTGTTTTTTTGGCAAACATAGCTTTGCACAAATTGTTCGCTCGTCTATGGGCCCCTTAACGCGTAAGCTTGCGCAAACGTATGTTCGTGTTTTTATGTGTGAGGGTGAATGCAGCGAGTATGCCAGCGTTGGATGAGTGTGCAAATCCCTCCCTCACTATTTTCATTTTCAATTTTGTTTTCTTTTTAGAAGAGATTTCAAATAATTTTGGATGAAGTTCGATAAACGATAAATAAGTACAAAACAACAAACTAGTATCAAAGCGTGTATTATCATCTTATTGAACCGTTTTCATCGACTTTGTATCGAACTTAGTCCTGTATTTTAATTAGTCTTGTCATTTTACTATTTTAATCGTGACATTTGTTTTCATTGTTAACGTTCAAACTTGTTTTTATTCTTGTATTATATTGAATAAACTAATTTCTATTATAAAAACAGCATTGAGTCAGAACGGTGTGGTGAGACCTATCGAATCCCTGATTTTTAAAGCCTGTCAATAAAAGTTAATATTATAATCATTTTTTTGGAAATAATTGATATCAAAATTTACATTGGACTTCAAACTTTCCTTCTTTTTGCACTCTGAAGATTTTTCGAGTTGGATTTTCCATATACGTTTTCCAGCGAAAGTCTCGTCAGCTCTCCGGTTTACCCAGCGTTATGATCTTGTTCGGAATTCCAGTTATTGCTTGCGTGTCCTGTCTCTCTTTCTCAAATTGTCGAGTCGCTGTTCCCTTGAGTACTGCATTTTTATTCGTTTCCACACGTTTTCGATCTTCTGTAACTGTTCAAGTTTTTCTTTTGTTACATACTGGAGACAGGATATCTCTCATCAAGCCCAGTAAAATCTTTCTTCGCTCCGATAGTTCAGTCTTTTTCATCGCTCCAGCGATTTCAGGCTTCGGATTCACTTGCACATGTAGTCCTTCGTTCCAAAACATGATAAGATACTTCAAAGTGTGAACTTTCTCTTGGAAACTGAGACCAACCCATGTAAAATAAATTGCCCGCTCGCACTCTCATGTTGTTTTCTGTTATGTTTCGATCCAATATGACAATGTTCGACTGTTCCACTGGGAAGACTGCTTTGGTGCCGATCACTCAAATTCACCATACTCTTCAAAGCATGTTCCTCGTAGGTGCAAATAGTAGTGCAAAAAACAAGGGTCTCTCGTAAATCCCGCGTGTTGCAAAAATATGTCTGCAAGGAAGTTCCAGAGATGTACATAAAATGATGACAGTTGCAATCAAAAATCGTCGATGTTATCTCCATGTCATTTTGTTTCGTCGAACATTCAAATTTGAGAGGATTGGTCTTGTAAAATGTGATGAAACTGGACGACTTGATCTCCTTGTGCACGTACGACATGCCTTTTTCGGTGAGGACGGTTGAATACTCCGTTCCTTCGTTGTTCAGTCCGCGGAAATTCGGTACTTTCGTGACGTTGTCGGCCGTGTCCTTTCGATGCTTTGAGATTTCAGGAACACGAAGAAGTTAGTGAAGAAACTTAGAAGGCTGCTGTTTAAAAGAACCACACACTTTATTTTGGCATTCATCCCTTCTAATTTATTATTCGTTTCGTTGAAGTAACAATTTGTGCAAATTTGTGTTTGCCAAAAAATATGTGACTGCCCAAACACTACGCATATAGTTGCACAATCTTTAGTTCCGTTTATGTTACGCTGCCTGTTGCACAATAATTTTGAAACGCGTTTGATTTTCATCAAACATTCGCGCCACACATCAAACCTGGTTTCTGGTGTGGATATCGTCGTGTCTTTAACAATACCGCATAACTAACATTTTGCAAAATGTTAGTTATGCGGTATTGCCAGAGACACGACGATATATTTCTGCAATACGGGATTTGCGATTCGCGTTTTTGTTTTCGGGTTTCGGGTGTCGGGTCTCGGGTTTCGCGTTTCGGGTTTCGGGTTTTAAGGTGGAAATAGACACGACATATATATATATATATATATATATATATATATATATATATACCTATATATATATATATATATATATATATATATACCTATATATATACATATATATATATATATATATATATATATATATATATACAGGGTGTCCCACATAAACTTACAAAGCGGCCGGCTGTGGATAGGTCTTGGATAGGCGAACAAAAAATCGTATGGGTGGGGGGGGGGGAATCGTAACGGTTTAGCCGCTAGGGCGTTTTGAAGTTTTTTTGCTAGAGTTTTACATATCACCCTGTATTTTTGTAACCGTGTAACCCATTTTCATGATTATGGTACCGGTGTACGCAGAATTCCCCCACCTATCTACGACGGTCAAAATAATGGTCCTATCTTATAAACTTTTGGAGTTATGAGTCGCCAAAGTCAAAATTTTGTATTTTTTTCACTAAAATTTCAACTAAAACCACCTTTTTCTCCAAAAAATAAGTGATAAACCTAAACCTTTTTTTCCAAAATTAAAAAGTTTGGACAATTTCCTATAAATAATGTATTACAACTTTTACGCCGCAGCCTCTATTTTTGAAGTTATAAGCATTTTTAATGTTGAAATTGGCTTTATTTCGTCCTTTTTTAGTACTTTTCCATCTGAGCTTTGTCGAAAAATGCCAAATAGGCATCGAAAAAGGCCAATATTAACTTTAAAATTGCTTATAACTTCTAAAGTAAAGGCCCTAGAATAAAACTTGTAATACATTATTCATAGGAAATTGTCCAAACTTTTTAATTTTGGAAAAAAAAGTTTAGGTTTATCACGTATTTTTTGGAGAAAAAGGTGGTTTTAGTTGAAATTTTAGTGAAAAAAATACAAAATTTTGACTTTGGCGACTCATAACTCCAAAAGTTTATAAGATAGGACCATTATTTTGACCGTCGTAGATAGGTGGGGGAATTCTGCGTACACCGGTACCATAATCATGAAAATGGGTTACACGGTTACAAAAATACAGGGTGATATGTAAAACTCTAGCAAAAAAACTTCAAAACGCCCTAGCGGCTAAACCGTTACGATTTCCCCCCCCCCCCCACCCATATATATATATATATATATATATATATATATATATATATATATATATATATATATATATATATATATATACATGTATGTATTTTGCTATTGATCAAAGTTCAAAAGCTTTTCCGATATGAATTCCGATTAATTAATTCCAAGTGTCAAACTTGATTATTCCAAAATAGATTCGGATTCGAAATTTAGAATTGCCTTCAACATAGGTTTCCGATTAATAAATTTCAAAGTTCAAACTAGATTTTTGCGAAATAAATTCTGATTTCACTAAATTTCAAAGTTCGAAACTAGATTTTCATCAACGTCAATTTTCCGATTAATTAATTTCCAAGTTCAAACTAGATTTTTAAAAAATAAATTCTGATTTCACTAAATTTCAAAGGTCGAAACTAGATTTTCTTCAACGTCAATTTTCCGATTAATTAATTTCCAAGTTCAAACTAGGTTTTTCCTAAATGAATTCTAATTTCACTAAAGTTCAAAGTTCGAAATGGATTTTCCAAAATAAATTTTAAGTGTTGAAAATTTGATTTACAGGGGCTCAGAGAACAAATAAAAGTTCACTTCAAGCAATTTATTTTCACTTAACTTTTATTTTTTGTTAGTTGATTTATTTTGTTTTGTAAAAATTTGTTTATAAAGTTTAATATATTCAAAATTAAAAGTTTTTTGATTTTTTAAACATACTCACTCAATCCTTTTATTTTCTTTGGTTCTTTGTCCTGCTACTATGTTGTTCTCAAGATATCACCCCTATATATCTTTCACTGAACACTGTTTAGAAATTTTCCTTTACCGAATAATTGTATTGTTCACAGGTTTTAAATACCGCTTTGATTTTCCGTTACCGACTGAATGTATGTAGTTTTCACTGTTAATGACTACCGTTTGGACATTTTCCGTTACGGATTGAATATTTTTCACTGGTTTTTGTATACCGTTTGGACATTTTCCGTTACCGATTGAATATTTTTCATTGTTTTTTGAATACCGCTTATAAGTTTTCCGTGACCGAAAAAACGTAATTTTCACTGTTTTTCAAATATGTACAACTTATAAGTTTTCCGTGACCGCAAGAATGTACTACAGGTTTCCGCTGACTTTCCGTTGCCAATTACTAATTTTATGCACAAATCGACTTAAAATACGATTTTTTTCACCGCGATTCCCGATTTTCACTCATAAATCTGACTCGAAGGACCATGTTTCGAATTAGCTCAAAAACGACCGATTTTCAATCTTGCATTGAATAAAAACAAAATCACGATTTAAATTTAACACAATATACATATTTTAAATGCACAACCTTTATTTTAATTTTTATAAAATTTATTTTTGTAAAATGTCAAATTTCATTATAATTCTTATATATAATTCAAAAAAGGAAAAATTCGCACTCACCCAGAGTTACTTTGCTGCTTCTTGGTCAAGTTCCTTTGATGGGTCAACAGAAAGTGAAAAATTGTGCCGCAACCATACTGTCCACAACTGACAATTATTTTCTTCTGAACTTTTGTCCTTCGCTCCACTTCGCTAAGGGGAAATTTCTCCATCCTAATAGTCAACCGATTCCCGACGGCATGCAAACTAACTCTTGGTGATATGGACGCGATTTACTGCGATCGCATGCTCATTAATCCACGCTTCAAAACATGGGTGAAATTTTATCTCTCATCATATTATTTTCTTTTTTGATGAGAGTTGTCACTAATCCCAATAATTTATAGTATTTTTTTTCATCCATTCTGAGGAAATTTTTTAAATCTCTCATGGATGTCTCTTGTAACTCTTTTAATAAGTTACTGTGAACATATTTTTGCCGTTTCAAGAGCCATTCTTTGGTCCATAGACTTCTTCTTTTTCTTGCATTTTTTTCTTTGGAGAAAATGTCTATCACCATCGTTGATAACAATAATTATGCTGGTTATTACCCATGTTAACCCTTTCGCGACCGCACATAAAATGAAGTTGTATACAACCAAAAAGCACAGTTGTGGGATATCACATTTTTGGTTGTACAGCATGGATGTATGTACATCCGATTTGACCGTGTATGGAGGCTTTAAGTCTCTTAATTGAGGAGTGGGCGAACAAAACGGCACATGTCCATGATTGGCCGTTTTCAGTGTTTTGACGGAATCGTGTTTATTATTCTAAACTGCAACTAATTTCAATCTCAGACACTTCAAAAATCACTTTCATGTAATATTTTTTTGTTAGCAAAGTAACGGTTTCCCTGCAGAAAGGCATATGTCCTACGAATATTCATATTTTTTAACCATTCGTTAATGTGGATTTTCAAAAGGGCACGTATTTCATACAAAAAAGTTTTTAATCAACAATGGAAGTTCATTGCACCTCACCTGGGGCTCTAATTACATCGATTTGTATGTGCATCATAAAATGCACTAAAAATGCACTAAAATTTACCTCACTTTTGCCTCCCACGGCTCCAAAACAAGCCGTAGGGGGCACTATGACCCCTTAAAATTTGCGTAACAGTCCCTACTATTAGGAAAAAATACCAGAAAAATCCCCCCTTGCCTCTAAGGGGGCCAGGGAGCTCCCCAAAAGGCTAAAAACAAAAAAAAAACATGTCCAGTTGGGTTCCTGCAAAAGGACACATGTCCATTCAAGAGTTTAACAAAACGGGACATGTCCCAGTTGTGTCCCTGCAAAAGGACACATGTCCATTTTTGTTTTAATTTTTTCTCTTAAAGTATTAAACATATTTAAACATTTTTTTTCCGTCTGAATGAGTTCAAATAGTAGCACAACCTACCATACTCATAAATAGTTAATGTGATCAGTTCAGAGGCAGAAACAGTTTTTTGCGATTTCTGAACAATTTGCAAAACTGGACATGTGCCGGTTTTGTTCGCCCACTCCTCAATTTAATGGCCAATTCTCCAGTTCTCAGTACAGAGCAGGAACACTACTCAATATTCTCTGCTCACAGTCGCGTGGTTTGAATCTTTGCTACTTCAATGCTAGAAGCATTGGGCGCATCCAGCGCACTCAGCAGAAAAGCCGCTTAGCTGAACAGCACAGCGCAAAAAGTAACTCAGCGGTGTCTGTCGGCTGGATGGGATTATTATTATTATTATTATTAAGGAATGTGGGGGCAACCCATATGGTGAACACTGCGGCCAAGTTAGGCCTATTGTGTACGTATCCCACTAGCGGAACAGACTATCGGCCTTCCGAATGAAGGCAAGAAGGTCTTTAGTTGATGAAGACCGGACTTGGGCAGGGCTCAAGAACTCTCTGATAAACGTTCTTCTTCTAAGCCAGATCAGAGCAGGACATTCACAGAGAATATGTGTGGAAGTTTCATCGCCTTCCAAGCAGAGTCGGCATTCTGTCTCTTGAGACAGTCCTAGGTTGTGGAGGTGGTACCGCAGTCCTACATGGCCATTGAGATAGCCCACCAGCAGCCTTAGGTCCGCTCTGTTTAGAGTAATAGTGCCCCTTAAGGCAAAGGGTCTTATAAGATCTTTAGCCTGTCTAAGACCTGGGACTGACTCCCAATAGGCTAGGTTTATTTTCTTAATCCACTCTTCTATCAAGGACTTGGAGGTGGACCAAGAGATGCCACAGAAGGGTTCTGGGCCCTGGAACAACGCCTCAGACCCCTCCTTAGCGAGGCTGTCTGCAGCCTCATTTCCCTCGATACCACAGTGTCCGGGGACCCAGCATAGCGAGACCTCGTTTCTTCTGGTCAGGCTCTGGAGTACGTCAAAACACCCTGCTACTATTTTGGAAGAAAACTTCCACGTTGAGAGTGCCTTGATGGCAGCTTGGCTGTCAGAAAAGATTTTAATGTTGGCGCCTTTCAGACCTTTCTCAAGGTTGAGCCTAGCGCAGGTCGCAATGGCATGTATTTCAGTCTGGAAAACAGAGGGCCACTTACCCATTGCAATCGAGACCTTGGAGTTGGGTCCTGCGACACCAGCCCCTGTACCATGTTCCATCTTTGACCCGTCAGTAAACCAGTGGAGATGGTTTGGATCCCTAGGAACAATAATTTCCTCCCACTCAGAGCGATCCGGGATAATTGCTTTGAATTTCCTTTGGAATCGTAGTTGACCAACCATATGGTCGGATACGCGGCAGATGGAAATGCTTGGGATATTTTTAAGGATATCCATGTGTCCTTTGACCGTATGGGGCCAGTTGGATGAGATCTGAAGTCTCAAGGCACTTATGGCGGCGGATTTCCATATGAAGAGATGCAAAGGGGTCAATCCAATGATTGCTTCCATTGCAGCTGTGGGGCAGGTCCGCATAGCTCCGGTAATGGAGAGGCAAGCAAGCCGTTGCAGCTTGCTGCACTTGAGGATCGACGTAACCTGTTTAGTCTTGGGCCACCAAACTATAGCAGCATAAGTGACAACAGGTTTAACGATCGTATTGTACATCCAGTACATCATTTGTGGTGTAAGACCCCATGTCCTACCCAGAAGCCTTTTGCAGGCCCATATGGCCCTTGTGGCTTTGCTGATGACGTAGTCAAGTTGAGCGTTCCAGTTCAGTCTCTTGTCTAGCTTTATTCCCAAATATTTGACTGAGTCTGAGTACTCAACTGTGGTATCCCGAATACAGATAGGACCTAGGTCCAATTTGTAACGTTTGGAGAAAGGTACCAGGACAGCTTTATTTGGGTTAATTGCTAGGCCCTCCTTGGTACACCATCTTTGAACTTCTCGTAGTGCTGTTCTCATGACCTCTGTAATGGTCAAATCGAATTTCCCAGAGACAATGATGGCAAGATCATCTGCATAGCCGATGACATCGAAACCAGATTCAGATAGTTTAGTCAAAAGTTCATCCACAACTAGTGACCAAAGTAATGGGGATAAAACTCCACCTTGAGGGCACCCCTTAATAGCCTTAACACTAATGGTGGAGACACCTAGGGTAGAAGAAATGTCACGATCTGCAAGCATGGCATTTATCCACTCAATCGTGTGAGGATCCAGATTTCTGAGAGCCAGTGCTCTAGAGATGGAATCATAGCCTGTGTTGTCGAAAGCACCTTCGATGTCAAGGAACGCGCATAAGGCAGTTTCCTTAGCGAGGAAGGCCCTTTCGATTTTACTGACCAGGTGGTGTAAAGCAACCTCTGTTGATTTACCTTTAGAGTAAGCGAACTGGGAGCTATGTAGAGGGAGGGAGAGCTCCAGTTTGCACCTAATATGAAGGTCTAGCAGCCTTTCCATTGTTTTCAAAAGAAAAGAGGTTAAGCTGATAGGTCTGTACGATTTAGGCAGCTCGAGGGGTCTGTTGCCCTGTTTCGGGATAAAAACCACCACGACTTTCCTCCAGATGGTTGGAATGTATCCCCAATTGAAGCTGGCTCTAAAGAGGCAGACCAGGTTGTTGAGGATCAGATCGAGGCCCTTCTGAAGAAGTGCCGGAAAAATTCCGTCTCCTCCGGGTGACTTATAGGGTTGAAAAGAGGCCACTGCCCATTTAACCTTGTCACAGTCGAAGATATTCCCTGAAAGACTGCTGGAATAGCGGTCTGGGATGGTCCTATGACTACCTAGGATCCAATGGATAAGCGGTCTGGAGGATTGACCCTGGAAAGTGCTCTCTGAGCAGGCACCTTAAGGTGTAGGAGCCATCCTCCTTTTTGAGAAGGCCCACTCCGTTGAAGGAGTCTTTGGAAAGTAGCTTTTGGAGTCTAGTCGCCTCTGGTAGAGTCTGAATGCTCTCACAGTGTTTCCGCCAGGCAATCCTTTTGGAACGTCTCAACTCCTTGTTATAGGCTGTTAGGGTGAACCTATATTCATCCCAATACCCGGTGTGTTTTGCTCTATTGAACAATCTCCTAACGTCTCTACGCATTGCAGCTAACCTGTCATTCCACCAGGGCACCTTTCGCGATGACTGAAAGGAAGAGACAGTGTTGCTGTCATGGTAGGAAGAGATCAGCACGTCAGTAAGCTGCGTGGCCGCATTCTCCAGTTCATACACTGAGCTGATAGAAGCCGCAAGCTGGTCTGATTTCGAGGCCACCAGCCCCTGAAACTTAGACCAGTTGGTTTTCTTAGGAACCAAAGAAGAGGCGCGGATATGTGGAAGGCCCACAATGTCAAATCTAATGTGCAGATGATCCGACAGTGAGGCCTCGTCCAGAACACGCCAGTTTTCAATCCTGTCGGATAAAAGCCTGCTCGTGAAGGTGAGGTCCAGCACCTCCTTTCTACTAGCAGTGATAAAAGTGGGTTTGCATCCTCTATTTGCAATATCTATGTTATTCGTAACGAGAAATTCTAGAAGACACTCCCCCCTTTGGTTTACATCGGTACTTCCCCAGATGGGATGGTGAGCATTTGCATCACAGCCGATGACGAATTGCCGGTTCGTCTTGCGACAGAACTCAATGAGATCTTGAACCTCCTGGGGTGGCACTACTGCTACATCCCCCGGAAAGTAAGCGGACGCAAGAACGATTTCTTGGAATCCGTTGGCGGTGGGAACCGCAACCGAGATCGCCACTAGATCTCTAGAAATAAAGTTAGTAATGGAGAGATAAGTGACACGATTGTCAATTAGGAGGGCAGCGCGAGGCGCCCCACATCTCCGATCATACACTAGTTTACTTGAGCCGGTGGTAAGTCCTCTGACTTTGCCATCGGTTACCCAAGGCTCTTGAATAAGAGCAAGGGTAAGGTGCCTCTCCGCAAAAGTCTTGCACAGGGTGGAGGATGCCCCTTTTGCATGGTGCAAGTTTACTTGGAGTGCCCTTATGGCGCTCATTTTTTTTCCAAGGAGCGTTTGACAAGCCCGGTCTTCTTGGCTTGTCTAGGACCCTTTGCCCTACCATCTTTGCCCTTGGGGGGTACAGATTTGCCCCGTGCTCCGACTCCAGGTTTGGCAGGTGTGTTCTTTTTCCGCTCCGCAGATTGCTCCGGTGCAGGCTCCCTGTCGCATGCTACAGATGCGGGGGCCGGGATTGGAACAACGCCTGACGGTCCCGGAGTAACAGCGAGTGCAGCTCCGCCGTCAGATGACCCTATGGCCAAAGTAGCGGCATTGCTGTCCTCGGTGACAACAGAAGCATCGGGAGGCGCCATTTCAGACCCTGTTGTCTGAGTGTCACACGACGAGCCCTGCCCTTGCGACTGCTTCTTTGCAGGATCTGTATCCTTGAGAATTAGCCTGATCTGGGAGAATCGATAGGCGATTTTCCCCTTCAGGCTAATTAACTTAGCCATGGAGGCGGTGTCCACTACCATGACCAAGTGAAGGGTGTTGTCATTTACCCGCCTCTGGACCACTTTCCACTTGTCAGCGGGAACCGAGTTTTGTGCGGCAATAGTAGCCAGCACTTTCTCGTTGCTTCGGTTAGCACTCTGGGGGAAATAGCCACGAATGACGTGAGTCTGAGGGAAGTTACCCTCTTCCACCAGAGTGATATCAAGAGCACTCTTGCTCTTGATGAAGGAGATGTTACTCCTCACCCATTCCGCTGTTTGAGGGTTTGAGCAGACTAACATAAGCCAGCCTCTTCTCGGGAAGCTCCCCTCGAAAGACGGCTTAACTTCGCCGCCCGCTTTTTCAATTGCGACGTCGATGATCGCTTCCTGCAACTGTGCCATTTGCTCAGGTGTCAGGGGGCAGTTGACCATGTCAGTCGAGATGAGGCCAAGCTTGACTTTGCTTACCACCTGGCTAAAAGTGGGGCGAGTGGGCCCTTTGGCCGTCTTGGTCCTCTTCTGTTCCGGACGTTCCGGAGTTTCCTCCTCTGAGCGAACTCTCTTCAGCTCAGACTTATTGGAGGGCTTTTTTAAAGCTTCTTCCAGGGCCATTTCCCTGGAGAGGCCGTTTGCCATTGCTTCATTAAAGCGTTTCCTTTGGCGGTTGGAGAGTTTGACAAACCTGGTTTTGCCAAGCTCCATCTTATTCAAGTCTCGGGCAATGGTGGTAGCTCCGGAAATAACCGAACACACACTGACCGAGTCTACACTGCAGACGGATACTGCGTCTAAAGACTCATCTTCAGCGACTGACGACCCGTCTGGAGAACCGGTGTGCCCAATGGCTCCACCGGTTGCAGCAGTTGATTGCAAACTTGCGTGCCCAATGGCTCCGCTAGTTTGAGCAATTGGTTCACAACTTGCGTGCCCAATGGCTCCGCTAGTTGAGACAATTGCTATCTCTTGCGTCCCTAAGGACACTTGAGATGTGGCCATCGTCACAATTGACGAGGATGATGCTGTCGGAGCTGCATCGAGCTCATTATTTTTATTTTTTGTTTCCATAAATGGTCCCACGAGTAATTCGGGAAAGTAAGTCACCCACAGCGAGCCCGTGTACTGTGGGAAGGCTAATTAAAACTGGAGGACGCCAGGTATCCAGAGTTCGGATATTAGAGACCAAGCACCCCCTTGGCCACGAGTCTCTCGGCATATCCTGTTTCACCTTAGACTGGGGTGATTTTTTAAAGAGTGTTCTTCTCTCCGCCCGACTACCATTAGCCAGCACTCCTGGTAGAGACATGATCATGCCAGGAGTCTGTTTCCAGTCGCCCCACGTGGAGGGTGTAGTCGAGCTTCCAGCAGTATTTAGCACAGTTTCGGCACGGAGCACAAAGCAGCGTGTTAGTCCCCCTGTGTAACTGTTGGCATGCGACCCGGCTGGATGGGATAGCTGAGTTAGAAATTATTTTGACAACTAAATATTTTTTTCTAATTTATATACATAACTTCAATTCACTACCGCGGAGCTATTTAGAATAAAATTTTTACGCTGAGAAATTTGCCAGCCGCTGAGCTAAGCTGCTTAGTTCAGCTAAACATCCAATGAGCTCAGCGCTTAGCCGCTGCTCAGCTGCTGAGTGCGCTGGATGCGCCCAATGATTTTGTCCAGTTCGTAGCTGTGGATGTGAAATCGCCGATTTCCAAATGTCTTGTTGTTTCTGTTTATTGTCCCCCGAGGGCGTATAGTGAAGAAAATATTGCTGAACTTTCAACAATGTTATACAATTATTCTGCTAGTTATGATGAAATTGTTGTGGCTGGGGATTTTAATGTAGATCTTCTCCAACACAATAGTGTTACTGACCTGTTTAGATGGGACATGCAGTCTAGTGACTTGACTGTTTTAAATTCTTTGCCTACTCGCTTCAATTTCCTCAATCCCTCCGCTTCTTCTTTGCTTGATGTCGTTGCTGCTACCAAAGGCGATGCAGTAATTCGTCATCAGCAATTATCGCCGCCTAGTTTCCTTGACCATGACATCTTGTTCCTCTCTCTCCGTTTCTATCTCTGATCTGTAGAATCCCCCAGAGTAGTAACCTACAGAGACTTCAAAAATCTTAACTTTGATATGTTGAGCCAGAAGTGTCTCTCCAGACCTTGTCCGATATATATATGTGCCCATAATTATGAAAGTGGTCTAAGTCATATATTTCTTGTTTGAAGATATTTAATGAATTGCATTTGACACACTGAATGAATTCCATATAATGTTGAAATTACAACCACTATCTAATGGTTCATTTTTGACAATTTCGTAAAAATTACATTGAATACATTTAGTTTAAACTAATGTGGTATGAAATAACTGATAAACTCATTTTTTTTAAATTTTGACTTAGACCACTTTCATAATTATGGGCACATATATAACATTACCAATGTCAATGACAAAGTTGAATCTCTTAACTCTTTCATGACATCTTTACTGCATGAAACTGTACCCCTCAAAAGCAGGCGCATGAAACATAATCAGGATACTTGTCATTGGTTTACGATTGAAATTAAAGGTCTGATCTCAGAGAGAGAATATTTATATCAACGTTATCGCCGTATAAAAACCATCGAATGTCGGCAGCGGTACACTAGAGTGCGTAATCTTGTCAATCACCAAATAAGAAGTGCCAAAAGACAATTCTTTGGACTAAAATTAGATCTTTCTCTTCCCACTAAGTTGATATGGAAAAACTTACGCTCGTTTGGTATTTGTGGTAGCAATAACGCACTTGTAGACCTTTATCCTAGTGTCCTTAATGGCTCATTCGTTGAACCTCTTCCGGATAATGCACCTCCAGTCAATCTATTTTCTCTGGCTGTTGATAGGTTTAGCTTCAGGGGTATATATGAACGAGAAACATACATTGCCATTATGTCCATTAAATCTAACGCAATTGGAATTGATGGCATCCCTTCCCGTTTTATTAAAATGCTTACACCTCTAATCTTACCGGTTTTAACGCATATCTTTTACTCCTGCAAAACGCAAACTACATTTCCATCTGAATGGAAAAAGGCAGTTATTACCCTTATTCCCAAAGTCTCTTGTCCTGTTGATGTGAGTGATTTCCGTCCCATTAGCATTTTACCATTTCTATCTAAAGCACTTGAAAAAATTAAAATCGCTTGCGGTATTTTACGCATTAGGAAGGCCTTCTTTCGACTTCCATTATTTATTGTAAGTAATAAAATACGCTAATTAGGAAGTATTAGTGCAAACAGAGAATACAAGCAATGGAAAGAAATTCAAGAAAACCTTTAATCATATTTTTGCTGAAAATGTCAGCAGCTTATAAAGATCAAAGTTTTACAAAAAAATGAAAAAACGAATTCCCTAAACTGCAATATAAAATTTAAAAACTCTCCCATATATAAACACCATGTAGAAGATTCAGCTCTTTTGTTTTGTAGTTAGTTCATTAATCAAAAAGTCTAAAAGACACTGAGTAAATTATAGAAAAACTTCCAACATTTATTTCTCTCAATATAGAAAGAAATAAAAAAAGGTGCTCACGTGCACACCATTCTAACTGAAACACACCTAAACCAATACAATGAAGTCAAGTTAAACAAGATTAATTACACCTTGGCCACACGTCCATGCCAAGCACAAAAACCGGAAGAGGAATTAATGACCCTAAATGGTCTCGCGACAGCTCTAGTGAATATCCTTTATCAGGACGAGCTTCCCATTTACTAGCTTTTCTTCTCCCGTTGTTGCGTTACTTGTTTTTTATGTCCTTTTTTGGTATGTTGTGCTTGAAACCTTAAGCATTTTTTTCATTTAAGCTCTTAAGGATTTCTGGCGGATACAATGAATTGCGTCCTGTCTTCTGGGGTCCAGCAGAAAAATAAAAAAAAGAAGTCAAATCAATGACTCCCTTGACTCGGGGTGTGTATCTATGTCAGATTCTTTCAACTGTGATGATGACCCGGACTTACAGGCATCCCTTTATGACACAAAAAAAATCATTTGTATTAAGTAAAATAGTTTCACAAGAGTTTTTTTTTATAACAACTTGTTTTAGAGAATTATAAAAGTGCAATATAATGAATTCGTTTTTAGTTTAATTAAATTGTTGATTATTAGAACAATTGGTTATTGTTGCTTTTTAGAATTTGTATCGATGTTTTTCTATTGTGACACTACAATTGTTTTCTTCTTCTTCTTTAACGGCTCTACAATCAGGGGCCGGTTCGTGTATGGCGAACGACGATAATCGAACGAAAAGAAATTGAAGACGAAAAATTTTGTCGACGAAAATTTTAGCGTTCGCATAGGTCGAAAGAAAATTGTTCGTGTCCTAATGCAAAAACTCGATAACCAAGAGCTTTCGAGTACCTTTCGCCGGCTTCAGACGAAAATTTTCAATTTTTTCGACTTACGCGAACCCGAGACGAAAGAAAATGTTCGTTTTCGACATACACGAACCGGCCCCAGGATCCGATCCTGGGGCGGGTTCGTGTATGGCGAGCGACGATAATCGTACGAAAAAAAATTAAAGTCGAAAATTTTGGGCGACGAAAATTTTAGCGTTCGCGTAAGTCGAAAGAAAATTGTTCGTGTCCTAATGCAAAAACTCGATAACCCAAGAGCTTTCGAGTGCCTTTCGTCGGCTTCAGACGAAAATTTTCAATTTTTTCGACTTACGCGAACTCGAGACGAAAAAAATTTTTCGTTTTCGACATACACGAACTGGCCCCTGGCCTCTCGCAACTGTTCTCTCCACTGGTCCCGATTCTGAGCCGATGTCATCCAGTTTGGCATCCCTAAGCTCTGAGCGTCCTGGTCTACGCCATCCTTCCAGCGAAGGTTGGGTCTCCCTCGCTGTCGCACCCCATAGGTCTTATCGCAGAGAACTTTCGGAGCAGGCTCATCTTTACTCACACGAGCTAGATGTCCTGCCCGCCGGAGCCTACCGAGCTTTATTTTCTTCACAACATCTATGTCGCGATAGCGCTCGTAGATCTCGTCATTGTAGAGTCTCCGGAATCGTCCTTCCTCACATACGGGGCCAACAATCCTCCGAAGTATTTTCCTCTCGAACACGCCCTAGAGGTTTGAGTGCTTTTTGCTAAGCACCCACCACGTTTCGGATGCATATGTGAGAACCGGTAAGACCATCGTCTTATATAGTAAAAGTTTAGACGTTATGGTTAGTTAGATGCTTGGATTGAAAGAGCCTTGACAGACTAGGCTTTGTTTCTGGTTCCATGCTATTGTCCGCTGCTACTATTCACCCAAGGTAGGTAAATGATTTTACCACTTCAAACTCCTGCTGTGCTAGTGGTTTTTATTTGTTTTTGTTGTTGTTGTTTTTTCCTGTCAATCTTGACAGCAGTTTCGAGGTTGGTAGCTTCTTTCTGCAATTTTTTTCCCCCTCTTGCCCATATATAAGAAAAAAATAGGAAAATAATTAAAATAATTATTAATAATAATTTCATTATTTTGCTGTGAAAAAGTTGGTGCATAACCTTTTACAATATTTACTTTGGTGATAACATTCACCTAAGGTTATGCAACGTTTTTTAAACCCGTGGATTGCTTCTCAAACTGAAAAATTTTTATTATCAGATTTAGCAATTCTATTATCTGCAGTTTATTTTCGCTTTCTCGTCCTGGAAATTACTTTTGACCACCTTACTTTTTCCAATGGCGGGTCCCCAGTTTTGTAAGCTGTGTTCTTTGGAAATCGTCCAAGACGGAATTTCCTGTGATGGTGTATGTGGTGGCGTTTTCCACCTTACCTGCCTCAACGTTCGAGTTAGTGGCAAAGCTTCGGCTCCTAGAGGGTCAACTTGCACTGAATGCTCCGACATTCAACCCTGCCACGTCCTGAGACTTATGAAAGACATCTCTGATGTCTTCCTTGATAGTCATGAGAAAGTCATGGGACGTCTAAATTCTTTCTCTGGAAATATCCCACATTTTCAGATGTTAACCGATGATGTCCAGTCGATCAACGTCCGGCTCGATACATTGACCGCCACCCTTGCTTCTGTTGCGACCAACTCGGGTACCCTTATGAATAAATTCCAAGAATTTTCGTCCCGGGTTGCAACGGTCTTTGACTCGATCGACGACATACATTGACTCGGAGGCTCGTGGAGGTGGTGTACTACTTGCATGTAGTAACCTTCTCAACTGTTGCTTAATAACGCTTCCTGATTTTTCCAATACTTTAGACATTGAGGTCCTCGCTCTCAAAGTCTCCCTTGTTCATAATAACTTATTTTTAATCTGCTGTTACATCGCACCAGATATGTTCAGCACTCTTGACGATAGAGGTCAAAATCTCTATGATATTCTAATCGCTTGCATAAATCATATCCAAGATATGATGGATTCCAAAGATGAACTCCTACTTGTAGGTGATTTTAACTTACCCAATGTTAAATGGGTATCTTGCGATGATGACGATAACTACCTTCCTGGAAACAACCTTAACTCTAGGGAATCCAACTTTCTGAATTCCTTATTTTCCTGCGGCTTGTGCCAAATGAGCGGTGTGAATAATATTTTAGGAAGGCGGTTAGATCTTGTATTCTTTTCCGACTCAGACAACATGAATGTTGAGCCTAGCTCAATTGTCTTGTCACCTGTCGATAATTATCACCCTCCTCTCCTACTGAGCTATTGTTCTGTCTTTAACAATAAGCCAATTCCAGAGGAGACAACCTTTACCTTTAACTTTAAAAAAGCCAACCTTGAGGAACTCTCATCCAAGCTCACTTCGGTCGATTTCAATTGGTTGCTCTCACCTAATGAGTTGGATGTCGATGTAGCCAGATTTTACTCCATCCTGTATGAAACTTTCGCATCCTGTGTACCTATCGAGCCGTTAAAATCGCCCAGATCATCCCCACCTTGGTACAACAACGAGTTGAGACGTACCAAAAACCTGAAGAATAAACTCTGGAAAACCTACCTGAAGAAGAAAGACACTGCGAGTTTCGATGCATTTCTCAATTGCTATGACCAATTTCATGCTCTCTCCGAAACCCTCTATAAAGAGTACCTCAGAAACATGGAAGGTAAAGTGTATGGTGATCCCAGAGCATTCTTTCAATTTATCAACACAAAGAAAAAAGTTGATAATTACCCTTACACCATGCAATACGAGAACTCCCAGCCGAAATTTGTGAAAATTTTGCATCGTTCTTCCTCAAATCTTTCTCGTCCTCTGTATTCCAACCAGATGAAGATAATTTTCGACATATCAATGCAATCCAAACGGCTCAAAACTTTTCCCTGTCTATAACCAGGGATGATATCTCGAAACATATAAATGAACTTCCACAAGATTTTTCGTCCCGCCCTGATGGAGTCCCTCCAGCTGTTCTAAAATCCTGTGCAGGGGCCCTACTGTCTCCTCTTCTATGTTTATTTAAAAAATCCCTAAATAAAGGGCGCTTCCCAACCTTATGGAAGAACTCTTTTATAATACCTGTCCATAAGAAAGGCTGTAAAAACGAAATATCTAATTATAGGCCAATTGCGAAGTTATCGTCTATACCAAAACTCTTCGAATCTATTATTTATTCTGCTATCGCCAGTATCTGCAAGAGGCTTATCTCAACAAACCAACATGGTTTTCTTGCAGCCCGTTCCACTACCACTAATTTACTGGAGTTCTCTTCACACACAATTAGAGGCTTTGTCACTGGCTGCCAAACTGACTGTGTCTATACAGATTTTAGTAAGGCTTTCGACAAGCTCTCCCACTCTATTATAGTTCTTAAACTAAAGAAATTAGGCTTTCCTCATGCCCTTGTGGTTTGGTTCCAGTCGTATGGTCCAAAGAGTTCAACAACCCCCTCGTCACTAAACACCTGTACGTATCTTTGGTTAGGCCTTTGCTTGACTACGCTTCCCAGGTATGGTCTCCTTACTACTCCTCCCATGTTAGTAGAATCGAATCGGTTCAAAGGAAGTTCGTCCGGTTTGCACTCAGCCACCTCCCGTGGGATGACCCACTCGCTCTTCCGCCTTATTAGAACAGACCTAAATTGCTCAACTTAAGCTCCCTCCATAAGCGCCGTGAGGTCGCTGACGTTATATTCGTTCATCGACTGATGAATGACAAAGTGGATTCTGGTTTCTTAAGAAACCGCGCGTCATTTAGAGTGAATAACTACAACCTGAGAGGTGAACCTCTTTTGCACATTAATTCCTCTAACACCAATTATGGCATGTTCGAACCCGTTAATCGCATGCTTATAAATACTAACAACAATAGGAGTGTGTTTAGCTTGCTAACCAGTGAAGTTGTCCTTAAAAGGACCCTTCTCAATGTGGCGTGACTCTCTGCGTGCCTCACTCCCTTTTTAGTTTTGCACGCTTCTCTGTTTAATATTTTTGATCTTTTATGTTTTAATATTTTATGTTTGCATGTCTCAGCTGAGCCACGGCAGTGGTAAATATTTCTCAGCTCTGCTGGGAAGTGCGCCTTCTGTCTTAGAAGGGAAACTCTATATATATATATATCTTACTAATATTATAAACGTGAATGTTTGTATGTATGTTTGTTACTCTTTCACGCAAAAACTACTGAATGGATTTTAATGAAACTTTACAATAATATAGCTCATATATCAGAATAACATATAGGCTATAATTTATAAAAAAATTCAACATGGCCGCCGAAAACTCAAAATGGCCACGCAAATTGTGTTCCGATTTCAATGAAAGTTGGTATATAGAGGTTTTTAAGGTCGCTAATAACGAATTTGTGGTCAAAACTTATAAATTCAAAATGGCCGTGCCAATATGGCCGACGAATTTGCCAATTGTGTTCCGATTCCAATGAAAATCGAAATCTGGCGGATTTTAAGGTTGCAAATAACGAATTTATGATCAAAACTTATAAATTCAAAATGGCGGACGAATTTTTCCAATTGTATTCCGATTCCAATGAAAGTGAATATCTAGGGGTTTCTAAGGTTGCAAATAACGAATTTATGATCAAAACTTATAAATTCAAAATGGCCGCGCCAATATGGCCGACGAATTTTTCCAATTGTATTCCGATTGCAATGAAAATCGGTATCTGGGGGCTTTTAGGGCAAACAACGAATTTATGATCAAAGCTTATAAATTCAAAATTGCGGGTCTAATATGACGCACGAATTTTCCCAAGCCACATTCTGAAATGTAGTAAATTTCTAAAATTCCCTCTAACCAGTATAGAAACAGTAAAAACGGTATTAAGAGTCGAAGTTTGCAAATTTGTGCGCCCCTACATTGTCATCACGAGGTTAAACGATGTCATCTATCGCTTCCAAAAAGTTCGATCGGAAAAAACGGGACCTGGAGGAAGCTGTGTTCGGGACGAATACTGAGTAAGAAGGGAGCAGTGTAACGGCTAACCGAAAAGAGAAAGTTAAAATTCCAATTCACCGAGAAGTTACATGTTTAGATGCATCTACTTGAATACATAACGCTGTTCTAATTGAATCACCGATAAGATTGAGAAGAGGGAATTTTTTTCCAGATTTATTGTTTTTTTTCCTACCGCGTACAACGCACACATAATTTTTTTTTTATTTAAAAGCCTTGCAACGCACACAGGTTTTTTGCTATAGGTTATCTTACTAATATTATAAACGCGAATGTTTGTATGGATGTTTGTTACTCTTTCACGCAAAAACTACTGAATAGATTTTAATGAAACTTTACAATAATATAGCTCATACTTCAGAATAACATATAGGCTATCTCGAAACCTTCGGGTAGCTGTAGTGTACTGATATAGAAAAATCCGAAACTTTTGTATGGGAGGTACTCTTCAAATTTCTGCTAAAGAAGTCAGATCCATTTTGTTTTGGCTTTTTTCCGAAAAAAATACGATTTCCAAAGTTTCAGATCGATCGGAGTTTATTTACGGATAGTTGCCGTACAATTTTGTTGAAAAAATCAGATTTATCGCGAAGGACGCGGTTCTCTGAACTTGGATTGAAGTAACTTCGGCTGCATGTGCCTGATTTTAGCAATGTATGGCTTAAATGAAAGGTCTCGAAACCAAAAAGACGACAAATTCAATAATCAGATGTTCGTCGCTTTTTCTTTTTGAGCTATGGTACCTGGAAATTTGCATAGATTTCAAGGTGCTTCATTTTTCAACATACAATAATTTTGCATGGGACATATTTTTTTTTTCATATTTCTTACGGAAAAATTACTCTTTATCATGCCGTTAAATGTTTGAAAAGTTCGCCCAATGTTGCCAAACGTTGCTTATTGAACGTATTAACTGTCTCCATTCATAGTGTGAAGTGTGACATCATCGGGAATTTCATCAACGCTACTTGATGGTGGATGTTTAGTGTATTGAGCACCCAAGTTCCTATTGAATTTGAACCAGAGAGAAACACCTACATGTAACATCAGTAAAAACTCCCGTATTGCCACATCCGTGCAAAATTATTTTTTTGGAGCGAATGCACCATGGCCTATAAAAAATATGTCGAAGCGCATGACAGGGCTTTTCAAGATTTCCGAGGAAAACCTAATCCATGGTAGGCGCTCTGACACTACTTGCTCAACTTTGCCTGGTATACTTCGATCAAAGCCTGCAAATGAGCTGAACGGATGCATGCTTGAAAGCATCACATCTATGGAACAGTATTGAAAAAACCAACTTTTGGTCGTTTCAAATAGCGAAATTTCAATCGATAGCATCGATATTATTCGGAATCAAAAATACGAAAATGGCTCCTACTGTATATTAAAATTCTTATCACCTCAACTGCAAAATAAACGGAAGCTATAGCGCGTACCAAAAGAATTGGAAATATAAACACAGGCGGCGAACTGACAATTTCACACCCATTAAAATTTCGTGTATGGATAAAGTTCAAGCGGACGTGCATTGTAATTTCTTCTTCAAAATTCATTTACGGGCAAAAACACTCCCTCATAGCATCTGACCACGACAAGAGTGGCAGTGAGACCGCTGAATTGTGATTAGGGATATAAATGAGCAAGTGATTTGAGTTTTTAAACGAACGGAGTTACACTTTTCTTTACGAATGTACTTGCATCCCGGGATTTGAGACTCTCAGTGCCCATCGATTTTGAGATTCCCAATTGTTTTGGCGCACGCCATACTATTGGCTTATTTGTGCAGCGAGGCGCACCGGGTTCCAGCTAGTATATATATATATATACTAGCTGGAACCCGGTGCGCCTCGCTGCACAAATAAGCCAATAGTATGGCGTGCGGCAAAACAATTGGGAATCTCAAAATCGATGGGCACTGAGAGTCTCAAATCCCGGGATGCAAGTACATTCGTAAAGAAAAGTGTAACTCCGTTCGTTTAAAAACCCAAATCACTTGCTCATTTATATCCCTAATCACAATTCAGCGGTCTCACTGCCACTCTTGTCGTGGTCAGATGCTATGAGGGAGTGTTTTTGCCCGTAAATGAATTTCGAAGAAGAAATTACAATGCACGTTCGCTTGAACTTTATCCATACACGAAATTTTAATTGGTGTGAAATTGTCAGTTCGCCGCCTGTGTTTATATTTCCAATTCTTTTGGTACGCGCTATAGCTTCCGTTTATTTGGCAGTTGAGGTAATAAGAATTTTAATATACAGTAGGAGCCATTTTCGTATTTTTGATTCCGAATAATATCGATGCTATCGATTGAAATTTCGCTATTTGAAATGACCAAAAGTTGGTTTTTTCAATATCTATGGAACAGATGTGATGCTTTCAAGCATGCATCCGTTCAGCTCATTTGCAGGCTTTGATCGAAGTATACCAGGCAAAGTTGAGCAAGTAGTGTCAGAGCGCCTACCATGGATTAGGTTTTCCTCGGAAATCTTGAAAAGCCCTGTCATGCGCTTCGACCTATTTTTTATAGGCCATGGTGCATTCGCTCCAAAATAATAATTTTGCACGGATGTGGCAATACGGGAGTTTTTACTGATGTTACATGTAGGTGTTTCTCTCTGGTTCAAATTCAATAGGAACTTGGGTGCTCAATACACTAAACATCCACCATCAAGTAGCATTGATGCAATTCCCGATGATGTCACACTTCACACTATGAATGGAGACAGTTAATACGTTCAATAAGCAACGTTTGGCAACATTGGGCGAACTTTTCAAACATTTAACGGCATGATAAAGAATAATTTTTCCGTAAGAAATATGAAAAAAAATATGTCCCATGCAAAATTATTGTATGTTGAAAAATCAAGCACCTTGAAATCTATGCAAACTTCCAGGTACCATAGCTCAAAAAGAAAAAGCGACGAACATCTGATTATTGAATTTGTCGTCTTTTTGGTTTCGAGACCTTTCATTTAAGCCATACATTGCTAAAATCAGGCACATGCAGCCGAAGTTACTTCAATCCAAGTTCAGAGAACCGCGTCCTTCGCGATAAATCTGATTTTTTCAACAAAATTGTACGGCAACTATCCGTAAATAAACTCCGATCGATCTGAAACTTTGGAAATCGTATTTTTTTCGGAAAAAAACCAAAACAAAATGGATCTGACTTCTTTAGCAGAAATTTGAAGAGTACCTCCCATACAAAAGTTTCGGATTTTTCTATATCAGTACACTACAGCTATCCGAAGGTTTCGAGATAGCCTATATGTTATTCTGAAGTATGAGCTATATTATTGTAAAGTTTCATTAAAATCTATTCAGTAGTTTTTGCGTGAAAGAGTAACAAACATCCATACAAACATTCGCGTTTATAATATTAGTAAGATAGCCTATAGCAAAAAACCTGTGTGCGTTGCAAGGCTTTTAAATAAAAAAAAATTATGTGTGCGTTGTACGCGGTAGGAAAAAAAACAATAAATCTGGGAAAAAATTCCCTCTTCCCAATCTTATCGGTGATTCAATTAGAACAGCGTTATGTATTCAAGTAGATGCATCTAAACATGTAACTTCTCGGTGAATTGGAATTTTAACTTTCTCTTTTCGGTTAGCCGTTACACTGCTCCCTTCTTACTCAGTATTCGTCCCGAACACAGCTTCCTCCAGGTCCCGTTTTTTCCGATCGAACTTTTTGGAAGCGATAGATGACATCGTTTAACCTCGTGATGACAATGTAGGGGCGCACAAATTTGCAAACTTCGACTCTTTCTACTGTTTTTACTGTTTCTATACTGGTTAGAGGGAATTTTAGAAATTTACTACATTTCAGAATGTGGCTTGGGAAAATTCGTGCGTCATATTGGACCCGCAATTTTGAATTTATACGCTTTGATCATAAATTCGTTGTTTTCCCTAAAAGCCCCCAGATACCGATTTTCATTGCAATCGGAATACAATTGGAAAAATTCGTCGGCCATATTGGCGCGGCCATTTTGAATTTATAAGTTTTGATCATAAATT